>JAGSMT010000336.1:0-122774 GCA_029286875.1 Lamproptera curius | reverse complement strand
ATTTTTGAGATTGACATTAGATCTTATTGCAAACACACGTAAGCTCATCTGTTTATGTTATTTTTAAAAGAATGAATGAATGAATGAATGAATGAATGAATGAATGAATGAATGAATGAATAAATGAATGAATGAATGAATGAATGAATGAATGAATGAATGAATGAATGAATGAATGAATGAATGAATGAATGAATGAATGAATGAACTAATGAATGAATGAATGAATGAATCAATAAATGAATGAATGAATAAATGAATAAATAAATAAATAAATAAGTGAGTAAATAATAAATGAGTAAATAGAAAAGAAAAATAAGTAAATAGTAAATGAGTAAATAAGTAAATACAAATAAGTAAAAAGTTAATAAATACATTAGTATTTAAGTAAATGAATTAATAAGTAAATAAGTAAATGATGAGCAAGAAGTAAATAAGTAAATAACTAAAAAAGTAAATAAGTAAAAAAGTAAATAAGTAAATAAGTACATAAGTTAATAAGTAAATAGGTAAATAAGTAAATATATAAATTAATATTTAAGTAAATAAGTTATTAAATAAATAAATAAATAAATGAATAAACAAGTAAATAAGTATGTAAGAATTAGTATATAAGTAATAAGTAAATTTTTATATGTGAAAACATTTAATAAGCATTTTATATCTGTGTTATCTCATATTTGTAAGTTATCTCTTTGCTATGTTTTCCTTATAAATAAATAAATAAAATAAGTAAATAGTTAATAAGTAAATAAACAAATAAGTATATAAGTAAGTAAGAAAATAAGTAGAAGTAAGTAACTAAGGAAAGTAAATAAATAAATAAATGAGTAAATAGATAAATAGATAAATAAATAATAATAAATGAATAGGATATATAAATAAATAAATAAATGAATAAATAGTAAAGAATAAGTGAATAAGTATGAGTAAAAAGAAAATAAGTCAATAAGTAATCAATATGAGTATATATGTAAAAAGTACATAAGTAAATAAAATAAATTAATGAATAAATAAATATATAAACAATAACTAAATAAATAAGTAAATTCATAAATGAGTTAATAAGTTAATCAATAAATAAGTATATAAGTAAATAGAGAAAAGTAAATAAATAAATAAACAAATAAATGAATGAATGAATGAATGAATGAATGAATAAATGAATGAATGCATGATTAATGAATAAATGAATGAAATGAATGAGAATGAATGAATGAATCAATAAAAATAAATCAATAATATAAATGAATAAATAAAATAAATAATAAATTAAGTATTAATAAATAAGTAAATAAATAAATGAATAAACAATTATTAAATGAGTAATAAGTAAATGAGTAAATAATAAACAAGTAAACAATAAGATAATACATTAGTAAATAAGTAAATAAGTATAATATATAAATTAGTATTTAAGTAAATAAGTTAATAAATTAAATAAGTAAATAAGTAAACAAGTAATAAAAGGAATTAGTATATAAGTAAATAAGTAAATAAGTAAATAAGTAAATAAGTAAATAAGAAATAATTGTATTATAAATGATTAATAAGTAACAGTAAGATAGAATTAGCAATAAGCAAATAAGTAGAATAAGTAATTAAGTAAATAAGTAAATAAGTGAAATAAGTAAATTAAGTAATAAGTAAATAAGTAATAAGGTCATAGATAAGTAAATAGTAAATAAGTAATAAGTAAATAAGTAAATAAGTAAAGTAAAGTAAATAGTAAAGTAAGTAAATAAGTAAATAAAGAATAAGTAAATAAGTAATAAGTAAATAAGTAAGTAAGGCTAAATAGTAGTAATAGAATGAAATATAAATAAGTCAATAAGTAAATAAGTCAATAAGTAAATATGTAAATAAGTAAATATGTAAATAAGTCAATAAGTAATTAATTAAGTAAATAAGTAAATATGTAAATAAGTCAATATAAATAAGTAAATAAGTAAACAAGTAAATACGTAAAAATGTAAATAAGTCAATAAGTATATAAGTAGAACGTAAATAAGTAAATAAGTAAATAAGTAAATAAGTAAATAAGTAAATACGTAAATAAGTAAAAAGTAAATAAGTAAACAAGTAAATAGTTAATTAAGTAAATAAGTAAATAGTAAATAATTAAATAAGTAAATAAATAAATAAATAAGTCATCATTGGTCCCACCACCATAGTGCTACCTGCTTCATGTGAACACTAGAATCACGACATTTTCTAGCGAACACTCAAAAATGCATTGTTTGTTTCAAATGACTTCTTTTGGGGTTTAAATTATAAGAACAGGATATAACCGACCAACTAAAGCCTTTATTTTAAAACTTAATGCCTCCAAATTAAAACTGAAGGAAGGTTGGGAATCCTGTTTTAAACTTGGAAATACAAATGGATTTATTATTTAAAAAAATGGGTAAATTAAATAAGGTTTATTTTAAGGAAACGGCCACTTCTATTGGGATTTGTAAACCCTTTAGGAAAGAGACAGGATAAATTTTCAAAATGTTAACCAATTAATGGAAAAATAATTGTTGGTTTTCAAATTTCAAAACTTGAAAAACAATTCCCGTTTGCAGCCCAAAAGTTTGAACCCAATTTAGTAGGTAGGTTAATGTTTAAGATTGCTTTGGGGTTCTAAAAGGTTATTACAAATAAAAGGTTGTTCGAGGTAAAAATTAACCGGATTGTAAAGCGGTGATCGCTTAATGTTCGTTGAATGGCAATTGTTGGGTACCAAACGAAGGCCTGATTTCATTCGGTTGGGAAATAAATTATTGGAAAGACCTTTATTTACGCGTCAATTACCGCGAAGGGGGCAAAAGGGCTAAATTTGATATTTTAAACAAAAAGGTTAACCCGAAGGCCGATAATATTGCCAAATCAAAACCTTAATATTGCTGGCCTTTATTCCGGCTTTAGACCCAAATTTTAATTTCAATTTGTGCGTAACCCGGGTAGGAACCAATTGGGGTTCTAACTGAAGGAAATCCCAAAAGGATTCGAAAACCACGTAGGACCCTTCACTGCCAAATTGGTTTTCGGCGTTAAACCGGCCCCAAGAATTTCATTGGTTAAACAAATTGCTTTGGGAATTTTAAGGATGCCTGGAGGAAATCGGAAATGGGCCAAAAAACGGAGCCTACCCATGCTCCCATTTCTAATTGGAAGTTGCCCAAAGAATTAGGGCCAGGACCAATTAATTAACATTTCATAATGGTGGAAGAAATTTTTGGCCCTAAAGGATCCCAAGGACCCCATATGATGTGTTTTTCAGTTAAAATTCGGCCTTGTTCATTGTTAAGCAAATTGTCCTTTGGGAATTTCCAAACGGATGAAAATTGAAGGCAAAATTATATAACCGATGGTTATTCAATTTCGGTCGAAAATTCGCCCAGATAATTAGGATAAAATAAAGTGGGGAAACCCATTTCTGAAAGTTGACCCACAAGGATTGTTTCCAATATTCCCAACCGTTTAAACTTGAAATGCCATTGTTGGTAGGCAATTTCCCGGCCACAAAATACCAGCAAATATTGTAACGAAAGGGACATTTATGGCGGTTTTGAATCCCCCATTACAATTAGAAATCAAACCTAAAGTGGGGAAATGTGAACTGGGTAATGGTTAATTTCGAATTTTCCCATTTCCCAATTAAGAACTTGTAAGTTGAGTTTGAATTGGTAAGGGCTTTCTTTGAAATAGGTCCGGGGGCGAATGTGTTTTGGTACCCAACAAATTTCAATTGGTTTCAAGTTGGTTAGACAATTTGGGCCGAATGAAGGCCCGTAAAATTCACAATTGACCAGGTGGTGGGATCGGTTTGGTTTAGAAACCGGGCCGGGTTCGAAAAGTTCACTTGACCAGGTTGGTTTCGTAATTGGGTTAAACCCCAATGGATGGGGCTTAAAATCACATTTGCCAGCGTGGTTGGCTATATGAATTTAGATGATGACAGTTGGGAACGAAAAGTATAACTTAACACGAAAAAATTAAAGAGATGATAATTTATTACCCAAAACAATAAAATAATAAGGTAACATATAATGGTTTTTGTCGCAGGTGGACGAAACCACAGGCAAGTTTTAAAAGCAATGGGGCAATACCACTTGCCGTAGGGACGATTAAACAACCAAATGTCAAAAACCTTAAAATTTTCTTACCTAAACTTCACGGAGTTATAAAAGTGCTGTTGAAAGAATGCCCTAAAGAATTTCGTTAAGCCCCGAGGGCGTGCGTTTAAACTGTTTTGGGTGGTGGGAAGGAAATTCCTCTGTGTTAGCAAGACTTAAATTTATCATAAAAATTGTTGTTGTCTCAATGTAAAAACGTAGACAAATAAAAACATAAATAGATGTAAAATACCGAAGGTAATATACCCTTTGAAATTTTCAGGTTGACGTCGTTAGCAATTAAACCATGCAGTACACCGGAATGACATTGATGAATCAATTTGAAAATGGTTTGGTTACAGAAAATCTTTTTTCTCATGGTTCAAGTTTTGCCTGAGTCTTAAATTGATGATAAGTATTATACTACTCACATATTTCATATAGTTTATAAAATATTTTAGTGAACCATAGCAAGATACTATTGTTTTAAAAAATAAATATTTTTTATTAGATTGCCTTCCAATTTAACTTTACTTGAATATTACATCTATAATAATTTTGTTAAAGTCGAGACGTACCATTTAAAGGACAATATGTTAATTTTAAATAAGTTAATTTTGAGATTTTAAGTATCGAACTGATGTTCTTATTATAAGCATTTATAACTGGGTATTATATTTTATTCGGTTCCCAGAGCAATTATTTGGAGTATTTTAATAATGTTGGTCACGTGAAAAAAACATTATTGAACAGTTTTAACGCGGTCCATTTCGTGTCTTCTCGTGAAACATCCATCAAATTCCACAAAGACCTTCCATTTACCCATAATTTAATTAAGAGGTAAAGAAGTAATTGAAAGCAAAGTTAAACGAGGGTTGGATTAAAATTTTAAGAAACCAGACCTGAACCAAAATGTTTCAGATCTGATGTCGTCACGCCTGAATCTAATAGTTTTATATTTTGTGTTTGTTTTTCCAATTTATTCATGAAAGATTTAAGGTACTATTGTTAGTGTCGCTTTATTTTGCCCATGTTGGGTTTGATATTTATTCTCTATTCCAAATGCTCTTTCTTCATCAGGGCTATTGCTTCCCAATTTTTGGCCATAAATAAGTTTCCGACATAATCAATTGTTCAAATTCTCCCACCGGTTGCACAAAATTTAGTGTTTTTTTACACACAAAAAGGTTTACAAGGGACTGTGGAACTGTAAATTAAAAATCGACGTTTTCAATCAGCGATTTATTCCCGAAAAACATGTGTTCGCCAAATTATCATGGTAATTATTTAGTTTGAAACTAGAGTTTCCCGAGCGGTAACAGATCAGAAAGGTAGCGTTACTTTTATTCGTTTAAATGCACACAAAGCAATTTTTCTATTGAGTTTAATGATTATTGAACTTATATAGCTTTGATAAGATATGCCGCATAAACAAATTCTTTAAGTATTAAAAGACCCAAAAAAAACGCTTTTTACATTTCCGAATTAAAATTTAATTATTTTCCTAACAGTTTTTGGGTAATAATAATTTCGGGTAACAAATAACTCGAATGTTCTTTTAACAAAAAGCTTAAAAGTTTTTTGTAAGGGGGATAATTAAAATATCTAAACAGGTTTTCAAAATGGACAGCACCATACCGATAATTTTTTTATTTCGTTTTTCGTTTCAAAAGGCCTGTGTCGAAAATTTAAACCGGGTGGCCCCGTTTACAGGAGACCGTTGGGCCGGTACTAAGGCGGTTTATTTCTTCGCAAAAAGGGAAAACATTACGGTTCCGATTTTGAAGGGCAATAGCCAAAGGTATTTACTGGGAAAGAGACCAACATCCTATGTCCTAGGTGGGGCAGCGCGTTTGGGATACCACTGGTATTGTAAGCCTATGGGGGGCAGGACACTTCCCATCAGGGTGACCTTGACCTTCGTCTGCCTTCGTGTTATAAAAAAATTGCTACTTAAATTTAATGCCTTTTTGTTTGTCTACAAGTTTAATGAATGTCCTTAATTTATGACTATAAAAAGTTCTAAATTTATTAAGACAATAACGTTTGGAACCTTGTGTTAAATGGCTTTTGATAAATATATTAGTAAGCCTTAGGTCATGTGTTCTAGTATGGATTTAGGGATTGGTTTTTAGCAAAACATTAGGGATTTTTAATTGAATCAAATAAAATATTTTTATTCCTGTTTTCCACAGTAAAATTTTCGAGACAGAATCAGTGATAATTGGTAAATATCATAAATGACCCGGCGGCCATAAAAATTGATGGGTTTGTATTTTAGCACTATCACTTGTAATGAGTTGAGGCAAAAAATTACTTTGATTTTAAAACCGGTAATTGAAAAAACTGATTTAGGCTTTAAAATATGTTATAATATAAAAAATGAGCATCGCACACATGAAAATGAAAACTAAACACAACATTTACAGGAAAACCACTTGGTTTTGTTTTTTTCAATTATTTACTTATCTTTAAAATAAATTTTTTTTACCCTATTTCCTCGAAAAACATAAAAAATGTGGAGAGATTATTAGAACATTTCACGAAACGGCATGGGATAAACATTAATTAATTTTAAAAAGGTTCCACTTTGGAAGTTTTACAACTTCATTTATAATTTTTAACCAATACCGTAAGATATATACTTATAATAGTAGTCCCAAAATAACTCCAAAGAAGTTCTTTCAATTAATTTAATTATAATTTAAATTTTATTTCCCGTATTCAATTGGTATTTGGGTGACTAATCTTAAAACTCCTTCCATTTTGCCTGTCAGATTTGGGAATAGATAACCATAATCTTTTTTACCAGAAGTTTCAGAGAATAATGAATCAACTAAATTGTTTGGAAAATGTTTTTGTTTAATTTGTTACATTACTTACCCTTTTGTTGTTTTTAAATAGAGACTAAAAATTAGAGGTAAGTTTAACGAAATTTAATCCAAAACGTTTTGGACACCCAAAGGGTAACTTTGGAAATGTTCGTAAGAGAAAATTTCCCTTTAATTTGTTACCTAATTTCACACAAAACTTTGTGGGAACGGCAAAGTTTTCACATGTTTTTACCTTTAATTTACTTCTGCCTAGCAGAGGGACCAATTTATTAATTTATTTTTAACTAGTACGATTGAATAGTTGGTTTTATATATTTTAAAAAGACTATTTTTACTTTTACTAAAAGTCTAGGGTGGCTATTCCAGTAATTACCAACCAGGACATAATGATTAAAACCCCATTTGCTTAAGAAAAGACATGCATTTCGCCCTTTACACGATTGTTGTCTTATGATATATTTTAAATTTATCTTTTTTCTTTTAAATAAAGTTTTAGTTTAACGTTTACATACATTAAAGTTTATATAAGGTCTTAAACTGAACTTCTTTATTAGAGCAACTAAATTTTTAATTCCACTTTAATGTTCATAGTTAGATATATATAAATATTAAAATATTTAACTTTGAATATCCTTTAATGTTATTTTTTAGTTGTTTGGCATTTAAAATATTTAATTAAATATTATATTGTATTAAATATGTACATTAACACAAAGGAAAAGGGTTCGCTGACTTTTTGCAGAGTAATTATTTATCTAAAACATAATATAATTTTATCTCTTCGGTTTAGCAAGCGTTTTGCAATTTATCACATAAAGTTGGATTTCCTGGTCCATTTTTTAAAAATTTCTGGGCATGAACCATTAAGGTTTGAATGTTAAACGGCCATAATTGTTGTAGAATAATAATTAACACTTTGTGGGTAAAGGAAATTTAATTGAAACTTATTTTGAATACTGTTGTAACAAAAACTGTTATTCAACAGAACTTCAGCGAAATTAAGACCGGCCTGGTCCATAATTATAAAAAAGGTTAACGCGAATTTAACAATGAAAAACTTCAAGACAGTTTTTGGTTACAGCCATCTTAATGAACCATTTTTTTGGTGCACCGATTCTAAAGGTAGGTTGAAGTTATTATAAGTAAATTGTATATAACTCAAAAATAAGTATTTTTTCCCTTTTCCCGTTGATTCATTCCAGTGACCAGAATAATCAGGTAAATAATATTATTCTAATAATTTATAATGCGTATAAGATGCCCTAAAAATCTAAAGGGAACTTACAGAATGGTTAAACCAGTTCCTTTAGAATAATAAAACATTATAAAGTTTTTCACCAACCCGAAAGTTTATACAAACCAAAACCAATGACGCTTAACAGAGGGAAATATAAATCAGTATGCCCAAGAAAAGATCTTTCATACGCCTTTGGTTCCTTGGAACATGAGATAACATTTAACATGGAATGTCTCGTCACGGTTTCCCAGAAAAATCATCTCAAAAATTTTTTTCATAAGACACTTTCCTATTATCAAGGTGAAATTTTGAGAAACCCTTAAATCCACAAGTATAAATATTAGAATGTTACGTTAAATTTCAATAAGGTTCACACTAATGAGAAAAATTTTGCAAAAATATATGTGGTTGTTTCATATGTTTAATCTGCTCGGGTTAAATATTAAAATTTGAAATGAAACATTTGAATAAACATAGAAATTTGCTAAATATATGCAAACTTTTATAATAATTTTGGTTCAAAATAAAATTAAAAATTGTTTATTATAATTTTAATATATTAATAAAGGTTGATCACTGGTTGGATATAGCAACCGCTTAATAACCCTATTTACTTTTTAATTTAAGATCTTTCCTTCACTATACCTGTAGTAATTTTATCCGACTTTTTGAATGATAGAATTGTAGAAGAAAGGTTGTTGGGATTTCATGCATTAATTTGTTTTCCGCCTTCCCAAATTACCGAACCACTTACCACTCTGACGTGTAGAAATTGTTAGCCGTCATATGAAGATTTTCTTTAGGAACCATTATATGGATTTGAAAACCCTTCGTTAAATGTTGGAAAATATACAATCTAATACATGTATATATAATAGTATAGATATAAAGTATAAATAGTACACAAAAACGAACGAATAAATTTAACGTTAAAGACCCTATAAACTTTAACCTTTTAGAATATCAGAGTGTAAAATTTGAACGCGGTTAACGAAACATCGATAAAAATGCAGTAAAATAACATTGGAAGCGCTGAATGTTTAACTACTAACACAGTCTATTTTTTCAATTATTTTTAATAAAATTGTAAAGTCAGTAAATCAATGTTATAAGTAGGTAACCGTACGAATACCGATTTTCCCGGAAAGATATAAAAGGTACAACATGCCCTCTGAAAGAAACTACCACCGGGTTTTAACCGCATTTTAAATTTGATATTTTAAAGATATTCATTTAATTAAAATGTTATGTATTATATAATATAATAAAAATTGTTTAAATGCAAAACATTTGCGTAAACTTGCACAGTAATAATTTTGATGAGGTTTGAATGAATAATGTTTTTGGTTAAAATGGGCTATCGGAAATTATTTTAAAAATAAAAAGCAAGTATTTTATTATAATAATTTGAAGAAGAAAATATGTTAAATATAGTTTGGGTTGTTTAATTTAACCTCACGAGGTTGTGGATTTTTGATAGGAAATTTTCTTTATTTCTATAAAAGTGGGTAAATATTTATTGCAAAAATTATTAAAAAACTAGGCCAAATGAAAATTTTAATTATTTACAAAAAATAAAATAAAACATCAAATTTTCTTTTTTGTTGTTAAAATTATGTAATATTTTAATAAACGCACAAATAAATCTTTTGTAATTAATTTATTAATCCATTACAAGATTTAATTTAAATCAAGACCTTAAAATTAGTTTTATAATTTAATGGCAACAAAAACCTTAACCGTCCTGACATTTTAGATTTATAAAACCAATTTGGTCCTTATAAAACTTTTCCAATTACGAAATTTTGACAATTTTGTAATAATCATCTCGGACAATGTCCACTTACATTTTCATTATTTTTGTAGTGGGCTAATAGTTTAAAAAGGATTTACCTAAATAACAATAATAAAGGAATTATTCATTAAGGAATTATTGAAAATAAATGAATCCAAAACAGTTAATTTTTTTTTTGCTTTGAGTTCGATATAGTAAGTTCTAAAGTTTTTATGATTTTGGTTGCTTTATAAGTGGAATGTTTTAAACCAAGAATACATCGCGGTTACCCCCTCAAAAAATATTACCATATATAAATTCATAGAAATTTTTTAATAATGAAATTTTAAATTGAATCATCTAGGCTGAGCCTGGAAACACGTAAGTTTTTACACCGCCTGATCTTTTATCGGACCCTCGGGCCTTTTTGCAACATAAAACCAGTACAAATTTTATCTCGTTTATTACAGCGGCATTGGTTTGCTATTTAAAAAGCGGATGCTTATCTTGCGTGTTGAGAGTGGACCTCAAAATAGGTTTTTAATTTTTGTTACGTTTTACTTTTATCTGGCAATTTTTTTTTTAGCCTGGAAAGATATATATTAAAATTATAGAAATTAACGTACTATTCTTTTAAAATTACTCAAATTATCTCAAAAGCAGAACATTTATTTTAGAAAAGAGACAAGTCAAACCATATCAATATAAAATATATTTTTTAATTCCAATGTCAAAACACCAAAGATATATCTTTTTCAGGGGACGTCTGATGGCACTTTAAGTGTTATTTCGCCGCAATGTAAAGGTTTAAAAACATTGCTTGGTTCCGGTTTTATGGGCACCAAGCCGCGTATTTACTGGGAAACGAACCACCGGAGTGCCGATATCTTGGGGGGTCGGTGACCACTTCCCATCAGGGTAGAACAAGCATTCCAAGGCCCTGTCTGCCTGTGGAGAAATAAAAAAACATTATTATAAAATTTCGATGGAGAAAGCAGACCAAAAAGCCGGAGAAATTGACTTTGACATTGCTATTTTACTTAGTTTTTCATAAATTTATAAGACAAAAGGGGAGTAATTTAAAATGGTGTATCTGTAATAGTTGGTAATGTAAGGAAATTTGGACTTACAAACAATTATAAGATCTATTGATTCTTTAAAATATTTGTACAATGTTATAAAGTTGGAATATGATCGTATTGTAAATTTAATACCAAGTTATTCATATAAATATAAACTGCCGTTTTTTTCTATTTAATATTCAACACTATGGGTTATTGTAAATGATCTGGAAAAATTCGTATTATAAAACTATAAACAAGAAAACTCACAAATGTGGAGAGGTAAAACATATATTGTTAAGGTGTACAATACCTGTTTTCGTCCTAAATTGTGGGTTAAGGCCAGCGTTGGCAAGTAAAGCCCGAAAAATATATTAACTTCACAAAGTTTCAATGTTTATATAATATAATTATTACAATACAAAAATTTTTGTAATAAATAGTTGATAGTTTTAAAGATACAAAGGGACGATTACTGGCCGTTAAACGAACACCTTCCGGAATCAGTATGTAAAGGCAGGGATCTTTTAGACCATCTTTACGTCCATCATCAGGTACGTCCACGGCAGAGTTTGAGATCGCTGGGCGCGTTAAAATGACACAAGCGAATTTTATAAAATACCATACCTTTGGCTTAAACCGTTTACGCCGCATTTTCCTAAGTTTCCGTCCGCAACAATAAGGTTTGAGATTTCCGTGATTTGAAATGAGCCTCGAGTTAAAAATATATTCAAAAAGGTGGGGATTGGCAAGGCGGCAGGCGTGCCCGTTCCCCGGAGTCAAAGAGAACGCAGGGGAAGAGGAAGGCCATTCCATAAGGTCATCCTACGGATTCAGCGGGGCCGCCCATGTGGTGTTAGGCCAAGAATGGAATTGATGAAGTTTTCTGATTTCTCCCATTTGCGGCAGAAACAAGAAAAGTTAGCAGGAAGTTAATCACGAAGCCACCGCTGGGAGCTGGAGTTGACCGGCTTAGGGATTTCAATTCCCACACTGAGTAAATATTCAGGGGCTTAGAACTTAAATCTAAAAGAGAGTGATTCAAGCAGTCTATAAACCGGGGCCCCAAAGAATCGTTGAGTAAACTTTTTACTGAAAGCAATGTAATGACTGGTTTCTTCTTCAGTACATATTTCCAAAGATTATGGTGTTCATAAATATCAAATGAATTTGAAAACATTGTGGGACGCATAAATATTAATACTAGGAATAAGCAAATTTTTTTTCCAAACCAGGTTCCTAAGAACAAAGAATTTAAAGGACAATGTATACCTTTTTAACAAATACCAGAAACGTTCAGCTATTATCTTGGAAAAAAATTAAAACAGTTGTAAAGGAAACCGTTTAAAGGAAAATATTGTTGTAATGACTACTTGATAACACACACCTGAAGAAACTGTTCGCTCCAGGCTTTTCAAACTATTAAAATGTGATGTTTATTGCAAAAAATATTTCAAAAACGTATTAAAAAAAGAAAAGTTTCGCTTTGAGTTTCTTTACCCGATTCTTCTGGTCAGAGGCTATTTACCGAACCAGTGGGTAGTTTATTTGACAATCAACAAGAAAGTGGGTTGCTTCCATATTGAATAAAGATATTTGACTTGACTTGATTTTTGACCTCTTCAGGGGCCGGACAGGGCCGTTTTTTCCGACGGCCCAAAGGGTGTAGATTGCCGAGGACAGAGATGGGGGGCTTTGGGCGGCCGGGCAGGAAACCGTGAGGGCTGGAAGGGTGCCAGGGAGACGTTAAAGTTATGCCCAAAGCCCCAACAGGTCTTCGGCAAACACTTTGGGTCTTAAATAATCATTGACTCGACACTCCGGTCCGGTCTATCCCGGTGGTTATTGGGGACGCTGTTCCGAAGTTGTTGACGAATATAAACCCCGGACAAAAGTATTCCCGGTAATAACCAACATCGATGCAGAGATCAATCGATGAATCGAACTTGGATGGGCAAAGCCAAAGTTTTCCCTGTCCGATATCCCTTAATTAGCCGGAAAACGAAGGTCTTATACAGGTGGGCCAGAGATGACCCACCGGCACTGAGAACGTGGTCTTCCCCTTGGCCAAGGATTGAGCCGGAGTTGCCAACCGTGTGGGTGCAAATAAAGTCGGTGGATGGCAGGGCAGGATCGATTTCTTTGGCGGTTATTCCAGGGACATTTCTAGACCGAAGGATGATGATAATGATTTTCAATTCATTGTAAGCAGTTAACCATAAAAGTCAGTTAACCATAAAGAAGGGGTTCAGATGGTCGCTCCGGGAAATGATATTCAGGTAAATCAAAATGTATTAGAAGCTGCCCTTTGATAATTTGGAAAGTTTTTCAAAGAAAAGAAAAAGAAAAGGAAAAAGCCTAAATAAATGATTCAACAACTCAATTATAATGCCCAATTTAGTTATACATATGATTTAACATAAAATAATTTAACGTAATCATAAGGATTATTAAATTTTAAAGTAAATTCCTTTAACAAAAAAAAAATAGCCTTTAGTCGATAACGATTACAGCGGCTGATCAACATTAGAGCTACGCAGGAGAAATTAAGGCACAAGTTACGTGCAAACACAAGTGGACTCCTCTTAACCTCAAGTCCAAATTGGACGGAAACCGATATAACCAGAAACCGACACGAAAGAGATCAGGACAAGGACCGATTTTACATGCCTATTCCATTCCATGGATCATCTTATTTTAATGCAAATTGTGATCAACCAGCATTACCCAACTAATTAGGAAACAAGTTACAAAAAAGGTTGTGTCACCGAGGATTCGGAAACCACGACCTTGTTTTCTTTAAAGTAAAAGCCTTTCCACTAGGCTAACAGAGGACAGTTACTAATAAAATATTTAATTTTTATAAAACAACCCACACGGAACAATTTTATGTTTTATTTCCATTTAAAATTTGGGCAGTTCAGACCAATACAAAGAGGATTATATCGGGCAATTTTATAGAACCAAATAAATTTCGCTGTAATTACAAAATAAAGAATTATACAGAAAATATTCTTTATAGATTTAATGAAAATGTTAAATAAAATTAAGTTGCGTTTTGTTTTGCACGATTCAAG
Organism: Lamproptera curius; assembly: GCA_029286875.1. Lineage (NCBI taxonomy): Eukaryota > Metazoa > Arthropoda > Insecta > Lepidoptera > Papilionidae > Lamproptera > Lamproptera curius. Next base: position 108,688 of record JAGSMT010000336.1, on the reverse strand, counting down.
GGCATTCAATTTCTCTACAGTGAATAAAAAATTTTTACATTATTTTACTAGCCTTTGGATTTAAAATATCTCAAAGTATTTTATATATTTTATTTTAATGAAACATAGAAGTAAAGAGCAACAAAAAGATTCAAGACCATGGGCTGCTTAAGTCTACTTTAAGCCGTTAAGAGTAGAAACCAACTGTTTAGCTAGAATTAGAAAAAATCTTGGCCCGTTATAAAATATAGCCGAGGTTGTAAAATTAATTAACAACACTTCTTTACATTATTGACCCTTTTTGATTAATAACAAAAACCATTGATCTCAAAATTTTAACAAATACCTTGTAAGCCAAAATTTCGTAAACTTCCACCGCTTGAAAACAATCCAATCACCACGTCTAAATGTTTGATGACACTATAATGAATTCTTCGGATATTAAATTTTATCAGGTATGTTGGAAATAATATTGCTTTGGAGCTTGGTTAACTTTTGGAGTTTTTAGAAAACATTTTTTATAGAAGCCAAAGTAATTATTAGTGAACCCATTGGACTTTTTTAACTGCCCGTAGCCTTTGGTAAGGGGCGTGTGCCGAAACCGGAGGTCGGGTTGAATTCCGCGGGACGCAAAAATTTTCATTGTTGTTTCCAGTTGGTTAGGGCAATTTAAGGATCACCCAATTGTCTGAAAAGTAAGATGATCCATGGTCGGATGGGCATGTAAAAGTTTGGTCCACCCGCCAACCCACAATTGGACCAGCTTGGGAATGGCCCAACCCCCAATGGATAGGGTGTATTAGGGAGGCCCATGCCGGTGGACCAACAAAAGGTGATGTGTTGGATGTGTGACTATTTAAAACCGCATATTATATTTTTTACTTGATTTTGAATAACTTTATTTATCACTTAACAATATGCAAAAGTTTAACTGTTTAAGTCCATGGAATTTTAATTTTATTATTCAAGTACACAACCCGGTAACGTTTTTAAAAATATTATAAAAGACAGATCGAATCATTGAAGATTCTAGATTGTTAGAAATACAGGTTTCTTTGTCTGAATGTCCAATCCCCGAAGGGAGATGCAAACGAACATCGATGGAAAACATTGGATTTATAGGTCATAAAGAATTTTAAAAACGATATTTCGTTGATACAAAGGTTTTTCGCATTTCTAGTCATAAGAACTTAAAAAAATATATTATTTTTTCGCACCTTTGGCCCTAAAAAAGGTTTAAATTTAATCATCACGGGATTTTAACAGCAAGAAAAGAGGGTTGCCAATAATTTGGATGATTTGTAAAATTTATTAAGTCAAACTGTTAATATTCTCATCATTGACACAATTTCATTTAATGAACGATTGTTTACAAACATTGTTCAAAAAGAAATAGGCTTTTAAAGACTAATCTGTCTTAAAAAAAAAACCGTTTCCGTAGCTTAGTGGGGTGGGCGTTGCATTCGAAAACGGAGGGGAGTTTGAATCCTTGGGGGTCCCTAACATATTCATTGCTATTTTTGTCTGTTGATTAAGGGCAATTTTAGGCCGATCCCCAAGGTCAAAAAGTAAGACAAGTAAAAAGTCATTCCACCTACCAACCCCAAATTGGACCAGCGTGGTGGGATACTTGCAAAAACCAATCCCTAAATGGAGAAGGCGTAATAGGGGACCGGGTCCAGCGGGTGGACAAACGGCAGATGATGATATAATTATTTTAGAAATTAATTTAGGTATTCAATAGAATTATCATCGCTACGAATGAAGGCTTTTAGAGTTTAAAAACTGGTCCATAATCTTGGGTTTTAAAAACAGCAATATGTTCAAAATATCCTATGCGGATGATGGAATTTTAATCCCAGGCAAAGAGACAAATCTCTATAGTAAAGTCAAACTTGACTGAAATTGATGAAAACAAAATAACAGATAGTGAAGAAGGCAGAGTCGGCATATAGCCCTTATTAATCGACTACTATGACTAATTACCCTCATTGACAACCATCGACGAAAACACTTGGAGCAAAGATTCGTACCAAAATGAATTATGTTGTTGTCCATTATTAGAATAGAGTTTAGCTGTTTTATTTAACTCGGTTAATGTTTTTATAATCTAAATTCTGGAAATTATTTTTAAAAAAATAAAGATTTAGATTTTAACTTTGCTTTGGTAAACCGTAACCAAACTGTTAAAAAAGGCAATGGAAGGTGGAACAAAATAGAATCAAAATTTCAGTCGCCCTTATGTACATAACAGAAATGAAATATTAAGGATTTTTAAATTTATTCTTAAGGGCAAATTATTTAAGTTCCATTATTGAAACCCCTTTAATATTTATGAGTAACGCTGGGAATAGTTTATTATTAAGTGATTAATCAGGACCATCAATTATTCATTCCAAAGATAAAATCATATACTGTTGATTAATGCGGTTTTCGCTTCGACCAAAAATTTACCCGCGACAAATGAAAGGGATTTAATAAATTCCCAATATTTTATCATAAGGAGGATTCATATTTTTTAATTTTTAGCCAATAAAAATATGTTTATTATTTAACCTGTTCCTTTTAGAACCCTTTTTTTCTATTACATACATAATTCCATCATCACCTATGATAGTCCAATTATTGGACAAGGCTCCCACACACCCATTTCCACGCTGGTTTCCTGGGTTGGGTGAGAGTTAAAACTCAATTTTAATAAAATTGTTCAGAAAATTCCAAAAAAACTTTCAACCCATGAGCAAATAAATGAACAACCCAGTAATGCCCACAAATATATTAAAAAATTTTGTATCACCCTCAGTGTAGGTTACGCTAATAAACGTATCTGTTGGAGAAACATGGTTAGTAAGCCGCACGGTGCCGGGATGGGTTTTGTAAAGGATTAAGAGACCAATCCAACACATTGGTTTTTAAAAAGCCCTTTCTAACTTTTTAGCTTCTAATCGCCAGACCCTGACCGGGTATATCCTGTAAAACTCCCCTGCTTTCCTTGGTAAACTTTTGTTAACTATATAAAATAAATGCACATGAACACTACAAAACGTGCACACATGCCTCCCACACAAATAAAAAGCATGTGACCTTTCAATTTATTGCCTTAAAAAGCTGGGGCAAAAAATCCTTCCCTTAAACCTTCTTTAAAAATCATTGTTTAATATGCTTCAAAGAACAAAATGTAATTTGGAAAAAAATGTATTTAAAAGATTGGAGAATAATTTAAAATTTAAAGACTTAGGCTAATTTTAATGTCTTTGTGAGGTAATTGTAAATGGAAATGAGGTGAGACGTTACGAAGTTAATCTAAGAATTTGGTAACTATTATACCTTAAGAAGTTGGTTATAATATTGACATCTAAACGTCTCATCAGGTACAGACAAATAATAAAAGGAGTTAAGACATCATTTATTGTAATGCATACGTGGTGCTGACATTTAAAATTTAATTATAATATTAATATTAAATAAAACAGTTATTTAAACCAAAATTAACTCAATTCAACACTTCAGTTTTGTCATGGCCCACCACTGGATTCTTGGCGTCATCTGCTTGCGGCATTTTTATATATAGAATATAATAAATTCTGGTTTATTAAATAATATTTTAACCGCCGGCCAAGATGGAGCGGCTGGTCTTACAAAAAAAAACGGATGCTCCTTTCTGGTTTAGCCTTGAGCGCCGCCCGCGGCTGGGGAAGTTTCGGAGACCTGAGGGACGGGGACAAAAATCGTCACTTTTAGGTACCGGCCAGAAAACGGCACGGCACCTTTCTCTTGGCCTTTCCTCGAGTGGCGGAAATTTCGGCCGGCGGGGCTCAGGGACCCATTGTCGGGAAAGTTGCGCGTTCGCCACCCTTCGGCGCCCTTGCCTTCTTTCTTGGCGGATAGCCAGGGGGGGCCTTCGTTCCCTTTCCGTGGATTCCGGTCATCAGCGTTCGCAAACGCAAAGCGGCGCCCCACGACCTTTCACCTCTCTAACACCCTGCGCAATTACAGCGGCGAAAGGGACGGGCTTGACACCTACAGCCTCGGCGCTGCTCAATCCAGGCTAGGCACCTCTAGCGGTTCTGTCCCCTCCACACTTATGCCACAGTAAAAGCACTGCTCCATGAGCCCCTACTACCCAAAAATTTCACCACATTTTGGGCCGTAGATGGAATATACAAAAATAGAATAAAAACTTTGTTTTAATATAGATCGACTGATAGTGACTAGCAGCAGTAGTAAACCTTTGTTAGCCACCAGGTCGGAGAGTACAGGATTTTGAAGTTCCATTTTACAAGAATTTAATTAATTTAAATAAAAAGGATTTATGTTTTAAATTTTTTATTTATTAATTTCGTATAAATAGACTCCACGTTTTTCGTTTATTAACACAAACAAAGTTAATATAAACTTATTAAAATTAGCCACTGGATTCAGTATAATTTTACATCTTGCCTGGGTCCCATATTTTATTAAAAATTTTTTTTTGACGTTAAGTGCCTTAAAAATTTTACAAGGAAAGAAAACCAAAAATTTATTGATAATTAAAAGTGAATATTTACAACAGTAAGTTATAATTTTTATTTTTAGTTTTGGAATGTACTTTTTTACGCCCGGTAAAAGTAAGAAGCATTAATTTTACATCTTTGGATTTTATATAAAAAACGTTCGGGACAACAGTTATAACTTTTGTAATTTTTTATTTATTAACCAGGCTGACCGGCAACTTTGTTCCGCCTTAAGTCAATAAATGGGTTTTTATTGAAAAAACAAAAAATTAAATTTCACGTCAATCTTTAAAATTTTGGTTTTAGTACAAGGTTGTTATTCACAAGTACCGTATACAACATTTTTTGTTTTATTATCAGGCGCAAAACAACAACGGCAGATGGTTTCCGACCCGTGAAACAAAGCCAACGGTAATTGGACCAAGGGAAAAAATGAATATTCTAGAATTTAAACCACAGACTTTTAAGGATTTATTTTTGTGATTTTTATTTAATAGCAAATGCAAGACGTATCGGAAATTGGTCTTTTAAATTAAACGGATATCGGTTAACACGGGGATCCTTGAAAGAGAACTTCCTTCCTTTGAATTTTTTAATTATCGTAGCGTAAATTACAATTGTTCATTAATTTTCTAACCCCAAAACGCGTACCGTTGCAAAGTTTTGGTTGGTTTATGTTTCAAAGCATGATAACCAAGGCCAACCTTTAGGGTAAATTGTGGGGGTGATGAACACGTTCAAAGAGTTCAAAAAATTCAAGATAGTTGAAAGATTCATCTTCACGTGAGCAGTCAATAGATTTGAATTTAATGCATTGTTCCAATGATCTTATTTTTGAATTATGTACTTGAGGTCATCTACATTTTATTCTTAGCCGCTAAAATTGCTGCCCACCAACCATTCATTATTTTTTAGTTAGAAATAATATTTGGAAAACAATGTTTATAAGTTTTCGGCTTTTTGATGAGACAAAAATTACAGTTATTTGAAAATGATATTAATCCGCCGATTCATCGACAGGGCATTGACCATTACCGATAGTCGCAAGCCCGATCTTCAGCAATTACCATTAAGCAATGTAACCTCATGTTTGTTGTCATTGCAGTTTCTTTTCATAGCACCAAGATTGAGATTTGAGGAAGCGTTTTATTTTGTTTGGCAGCCGTAGATCTTGGAATTACTGGCGGATTTGGGAAATCGCCAGACAGTAAAATAATTGCCCTCCAAAACATCTCGTCATTGCGTAAATCTTTAATGTTTTCGGTTGGGCTTTTAATGCACGGTATGCGCCAAGACTGTTCCAATGAGATTTTTAGCCGCTTTAAACTTTCCAGCCATTGCTTTAAGGTTTTGCAATATTCACCGTTGGTTCTTCAATAAGTTTGGAAGATTTAAGGAATTTGAATGCTGAATGATGCAGGCATCCTTTCCCTGACAATTGTGGCTGCTATTCCAGAAAAGGCCAAATCAAACCGCCTATGTTGGATTCTCACCCGAACAGTTAAAACCAAGACAAGGGTAATGTCTTTGCCAGCTTCACCAGGGCATCAGAAATATAAACCACCATTTTCATCAGCGAGGTTTCATTAAAGATCATAAACTTCCTTTTGTTTAATTCAACAGGGTAACATTCCTTGAACTACTAAATCTAATTCCTGGTGATCATATTTACGTTCCCGTTCCAACCTCGATTAAATGCGTCATTCATTTCAAGATTTGGCGCTTGATTTTAACCTGATTAATAAAACATATCTTCGATCGGGATAAAGCACGATTATGTATTCTCCTCACTGATTCTCAATATCGTGATTTCTGGAACCGACAGATTTTGATGTAAAAATATCTTCTGACATACTATCCTTGTATTTGTGCCAAAGGTTACACGGGTTTGGATGGAAAATGTCGAAATTATGATAAGCGAATAATTGCGTATCTGACTTGGAGATGCAGAGATAATGGTCAGGATTGTCCAATCCCAATGGGTATTGTTTCAATAAGTTCAATTTCCACATGGCACGATAGTTGGGAATATTACACCATTAACCGTTGTGTGGTCCTTCAAATGTCGTTCCCACGGCCATTTACCAAAGCAACAACCGAAAAGAAACATTCATCACCCTTTGGGATGAACTTTACAAAGACCAAGAGCATCAGTAGAACGCACATTGGATACCCAGGAACTGCCACCTGTTTCCGTCTTTTTAAAAATTTTAGAAGCATTCCAAGTATGATAACGTGGATCTCCGAGAAAGCAAAGCCCGTGCAAACCGATCGCTTAGGCAGATTGCAAAAATCTTGTCAATTTGCTGAAGGGTTTGAAGTTGGCAGCATTCCGAAGCCGTGAAAATACTCTGGACCATTCTCCAGATGCACCGGGAAATGTTATAACAGTAGGATGACGTTCGTGAATGGGAAATGGAATATACGCCAAATCGCTTCATTAAGTTCCAAACGACCCAACTTGATAGGTGAAAGTTCATCGTTGGTATTCGAGGATTGCAATCCAAAAACCCCATATCACTGCCTTTTGCATATTTTAAATATATTTTATGGACTTTACTGAAATGCAGTATTCAAGTTGCAATGAATATATAAAACCCGGAAAGTGTGCGTGCGGCCCTTGCTTTTGTTTTTCGATTAAAATATCCAATTTAATCTTCAAAGACCGCGTTGTTAACAAAAAGTTCATCAAGGACCAATTTTGAATACCGTGGGGATGTCGTGTCTATCACTTGATAGCCGTCCGGGAAGAGCTATTAAAATTTTATCCATTTTGGAATTTTAAAAGTAATAAAGAGATCGGGCCGACTGTAATGACGAAAATAGTCATTGCATCTTTATATCCAATATGAAGTGGACTGTACCAATGTATGTCGCCGGCGAAAGTTTATCGGACCAATTAGCTGCATTTCCTTCAGTACTAACTGCATCACGTAAAATGGATGTACCTCAGAACGCAGGGCCTTTTCAACCTAAGAATGTTAAAACGTCTCTGTTTTTTTTTACATACATGTCAACGAAATTGCTGGAAAACAATCGACGAAACCGCAGCAAATAGTTGTCAGCATTTTGAAATACCAAACGAATGCGTAAAATTCATTAGGCTAACTTTTCTTTGTAGTTTTCTTTTCCACCTGGGAAATTAAAAAAATTTGATAATTAACCATTTCAAAGGCAAACAATACAGACAAAACTTATATTTTTAATAAACATTATTTTTAAATCAGTGTCTTTCTTAAAAAATTAAATAAAATTATGATACTGATGCTCACCATTCTTGGATTTTCATTTTAATTAAAAATTATCCATCTTCCCTTTTCCAAAACATCCAAGGATTTTAAGGTCATATGATCGATGAGTTTCAGATATTTGGTAGGTTCAGATCGCACGGTAAGAATGATATCGCGTTTTTCCAATTGTTCACCCAACAATCAAGGATGGTAATTCGTTCACTGTTGGGAGCATTAAATGTTCCTTTCCGTGTGTTCCAGATGGTCGTTTATCCGCTTTGATTACAAACTTTATAGTCATCACTTGGGAATGCGCTCTGAAGAAAAACAACCTGACCAACGGCATGATGTTCATAAGCAAATGAAGTCTTAAGAATTGCTCGCTTCATTCCTGCATTGATCTCAGGCGTCGACGTTGTTCTTCCATATTGCCCATGAGAACATTTGTAAAAAATTTATTTGTGTATCTTCGAAAAGTAGAAATGACCAATTCAATGATGAATCTGTCCTTGTATCTACAAAATAAAAAACCAGAAGGTATTAATTTAAAAACACTTTTTTCGGGGAGAGAGTTCAGAATTAGCAAAATAAAATTAAAAAACATAGGTACCAAAAGTTAAAGAAGAATTTTTAACCATATTCTATATAAGGACAAAAATAAATAATTTTAAATGTTTTGGATTAAACCCTGTTCGATAATATTCGCCCCAAATGACGTCATCTGGAAACCACCATTGTTTTTTTGAGTATTTGCAAAGAAAGTGGTGGATTTTTGTTTCGCCCCAAAGCGAATTACAAGACGAGGTGGCGGGCAAACCAAATTTCTTACTCTTTACCATTTAGGCAGCATAATCCAGGCGTTTCTCCGGAAAAACTTTAATTGAAAATACCAAACCACGTCCATTTGCCCAATGTTAAGCTAGTATGCAAACCTAAAACCAAACCAACCATAATGAAGTTTTATACTTAATTCACTGTTTACGTTTGGTTTTGCCGTCATTTACGTCAATTTTGGTTTTTCCAAGTTATTTTGTTTGTTTACGTTTTTAGACCGGACGTTACAGTCAAGTCACACGGGAAGGTCGAACGATAAAAAGTATCCCATTCCTTCCCTGGCTCTAAACTACCTCCCTGCCAACCAGCTAAACGGTTTAGCTGTTCGGAGATAAGGAAGTAACTAACAACTTTTTTTAAAATATTTTTTTATAGCATAGCAGGGGGACGAGCTTCATGGGTCACCGGCGCCCATAGACAATTAGGCAATACCAGGGTACCGCCAACGCGCTGCCTAACCGGAGACATAGCATGTTGTCTGTTTACCCAAAATAAAGGCCAGGTGCCTTTCAACCGGAACACAGAGTGTTTTCCCACCTTTTCTTCGGCAAGAAATAGGCACCGCGGGTGGTATAAACCCAGGGTTCCCTGTCAGGGGGACCTACCACCGGAAAATATATATGGATTCTATTGGCTGCTTTGATTACACTAATCCAAGTTTTAAATAATTGTTGAAAAATGTTGCATTTTTTACAAAAACTATTTGGAACCTTAAAATCAATGAAATATAAAATTTGATTGAGAAAGTGGCGTAAGAGATTAAACAATAATAATAAATACATTCTGCTTCCCTTCGACTGTGGCTGGAAATTTTTCTGTATATTTTCTAAGGAGGAGTTGACCCAACCATTCCAATTATTTAAATATAAAAAATTTGTATTATTAGTTTACTTTTTGGGTTGTTGTATGGAACTTTACCACCGTAATTTTAAAAGTTTGCAAAAAAAAGACTGTGTCAAATTTTCCATGTTGGTTTTTTAGGACATTGAGGACAAAACGAAAACATAAAAACGAAAAAAAGTTAGGGAATAAATAAAAAAAATGTAATTATAATTATCTATGTAATTTATAAAAAATTAGGAAGAATTATATTTAAATAAAAAGAATATTTATTTTAAATCCCATTTGATTGGACAACGTTGTTTAAATACGATTTACGTTGTTAAAGTATATACCTTTCATTAATTTTCTAAATTTCCCAAAGAAGTGAAATCGAAATATGACCTGATATTCGTAAATTAATCCAGGCCATAGGCTATATAGTGTTTTGTTTACTTTATATAAAATTTATTTTGATATTTCCATTTAATTGCAACTTTACATTAATATTAATATAAATTTATAACGTTTAAAATTGTGGCCGTATTTAATTATGAAAAATTTAAAATTTATTCTCATGAATCGAAATTCAATCATGTTCAATTAAGAAATCTATTGCTTATGTTTATTATAAAAGTTTTGAATTATGTCATCGCTAGTTAATATAGATTATAATTTAATAACAAAATATTGGAGGAAAAAATTTGAAAAAAAATAAAAAACACAGTATAACCATTATGCCTCAATATAAACCAGTGACATCATACTGCGGTTTTCGCCACACCAATTTCCTTTCTAATCTTTTAAGGTATTCCATTTGATCATACCATTGAGGGTTTGAAATATTGAAAATTTAGCTAATGCTGCAAAATTTAGCAATTTTAATGGAAAAAGATGCGCCCGCCACATTTTTAAGGTTTAATTCGAAAGAAAGAGTAAAACTTTCTTTGCCCGTTGGGATTGTTGGTAATTATACAAGAGACGGTCCGGTGTCCAAGACGGAAAAAGAGGCCTGAGAGGGTCACGCCGCCTGGGTCCCAAAGACTGTCATTAGCGAGAGCGACATGAGAATGGAGCAATTGTTGGTTTTTAGTGGGTATACCGGGCCGCTCCATCTTAGTACGGGGAGCCCCACAATTCCCCGCCGCACTCAATTATTTGGGGGGAAAGTGTTGGATTTTTGAAGGCAAAAAATGTTTAAATGGGTTTATTACCAAATTTTTATACCGAAGTTATATTACCCGGGAAAAGTTAAATAAGCCCGCGAATTGTACCCAGGAGGGGTGAGGACAGGTTGGGGGAAGGTTTCGTCCCTTTCCCCCCGCAAACCAAGGAAAAGACGGGAAGGAAATGTCGGAGTTCTGGCCGTTCATACAAAACCCCGTTTCCGGACATAACCCGTTTTTGCCCCCGCAAGGACGAGTATTGGCGGTAAAAAAAATAAGGTGGGTATATACCAACTTAGTTTCCCATGATCATGGATTTGGGGAAAGAGTCCAACACGTTAGGAATAAAATTATGGCAAAATCGTAATATAGTGGAATTTGATATGGGTTAATAATCGGATGAATAAAAGGAAATAATTATATACAGAATAAATTTTTAATTTTATTATTTATAGATAAAACTTGGCCCTTGGGTCCTTGGTAAAGTTTGTTACCGCGTGGGTAGATGCGACTGTGGCAAGCCCGCCCTCCTCCCCAACATTCGGGTATGTTCTAATTAGGTTTACCCACAGAACAAGACCCAGTCAAAAAAAACCAAGAAAGGACATAAAACTACAAATACTGCTATAAAAGTGGGTTGGAAAAGGTTGAAATGGGGGGTTTATATGGAAATCGTACCTGTCATGTTATATATTTATATACATTCATTCATTTATTTTATATACATTTATAGTATGTTATACAGCATTTTCCTATTTTAACAGAGGAAGTCATGAGTAACAGCTTAATACCAAAAATAATATTTTTTTAAGACTTGAAATGCCAAATGACTTGTTTGTTTGTTTATTATGTTTATTTTTTGAACGATTCGAATTACAAAATTCCAAACCGAGCGTATGTTTTTTTTAAACGTTACCTCATTGCTTATTCCGGGTGTCTGATTTTTATAATTTTTTCTTTCAAATCACAATTTAATAAATAAATTTCAAACGCTACCTCAACCTTATGAGATAGATTTTAATTTTTTATTTATTTATTTATTTATTTACACTTTTTAAAAAATATAAAATGGCACTTAATGCCAAAGGTATTCTCTGCCAGTCAAACCAATTGGGTTTAGGAGAATGTTAAAGGTGCAATAATAAAAATAATAAAAAAAGAGAAAAAAAGGGTTTTATACATGAGAGATTAAAATTTTATTACATAAACTAGCCTGCAAAATAGGGTCCCGGAAACTAAATTTTAAGAATAACTAAAATAAGATTGTTAATTTAATTTTTAAAAATTGCTATAACAAATTTAAGACGGGTTAAGATAAATAGTTTAAATTTTATCGGAAAACCTTTGAAAAAAGATTGCCTGTAAAAATCGTACAGGCGAAATGTCTTTAGTGGTAGAATATTTAATGAGAATCTTCTTCGTATAGGAAGAAGGGATTAAATAATATTAAAATTCAAAACTTTATTCCAAATAACACATTTTTAATAATACCAAACGATGGAATATTTGGTATTTTATTTATTTAATACTGAGACGTTTTATTTCAGTCAAATAAATTTGGATTGGTCGAGAAACGATTTTACATTGTTTAAGATTTAAATAACATTACTATAACGACCTATTCACCTATTTAATTAATCAACTATTTTATCGTGTTCAAAACAGGTAGAATTATTTACCCTTTATTGTTTTGATTGTTGTAATCGATGAATCTAACTTCAATTCTTCAATTACATTATCAATACAGACACTATTTGTTTACGGACGGCAAGAACGTTTGAGTGTAAGAGAGGACAAGGAATGAACCAAACATGCTTCTTACTTCTGTTCTCTTTTTATTTAAACAGGCCAACTGAGCACGAGTAAGAGAGAAGTGCCTTCTCACTTTCTTCTTATGGTTATTAAGGTTGTCGGAGGCAAGGACACAGTTTCCAGAGGCCTCCCAATCTTGGAATTGTTTTTAATTACGTTGGTCAAGTCATAATTCATTTTTGTCTTAAAACGACATACATGATATTTTTATTAAATAAATAATTTTAAAAGATATCAGAGATTTATAATGGTTGGCAGAAATGGTTTAGGCAATTTCATTGTATTTATTTGTTTTTGGTATTATTTTAATGTTTTACGGCATGAGCCTTTACCACTGGGCAACTTTGAGTTTAGTTGTGCAATACAATTCACCGGGACTTCTTTATTTGAGTTATAGACGATTTGGTTTTTATCATTTATGTTTTCTTTTATTGTAACTTGATCAATTTAAATATGATACATTTATTCCTCTTTCTATATAGATACAAAATATCTATCAAAACATATAAAATAAAACAATCTTTTAAAAAGTGAAACCTGACGTTGGACGACGATGGTAAAACCATGATGGGATGATGATGAGTGTTTCGAATTGGCTTATTCCCTTTAAAGATTTACCATTAAATGCAAAAGACAATGCTATCGTATATTAAACCAATTCAAGGATACAACCCTGTAAATATTCTTTTAGTCTATCTTTTTACGGTTTTGGGTTTTTAATAACGAGGTTGAGAGGTTACCGGATTTTTTTATTTTCAAATATCAATTAAACCTTATTTTTGCCAAAATTGTTTTAAAAAATGGGATCAATAAGAATCAATATTTATCATATAGGACGAGGGAACAAATTGGAGGTTAGGAGCGGAGCAACGAGGCAAATATTTAAAAAAAAAATACCTAATTGAGTAATTCCTTTCTTTAAAGACTGTCAAAATTTTTGGACTTTTAAATTTACTATAAAACCGATATAAACTTGAATTTGTAACGTAACGTAATTGATATTTAAAGAATGGTATTGTTATTTTTGTTGGAAAATAACTTAAAAAAAATAAAAATAAATAAAAAGGTACATTTCCAAGGTTACAAATTAACAGAAATTAAGTTTTTTTTAATAAAGAATTTATTGAAATTGTAATTTATATAAAGGTCTTTTTAATATTCCATATATCTAATTAAACAAAAATACGTAGATTTAATAAAGTTTAAAAAATAATTGAGTTTGCCAGCAATTTCAAAAACAAAGTTTAAATTATGACTTTATACAGGGCAGCTTTTGATTTGAGGCTCACGAAAATAATGGAAATTTTATGTCTAAAAATCGTGTCTACGAGAAAATTAAAAATGCTTTCGTCTCGTTCACGGAAAAGTTTTCCCTTTGGGTTAGCCAGTCTGGTAGTGTCCTAAAAGGAGCCGTTTTTAATGTTACAAAGCTTTACGGATACGTAAATTTAGATTTCGTTTTGGACACGGTTAATTATTTCCATTCAAAAAGAAGATTGAAATGAAAGTTTATGTTTCCGGAAAAAGTTAAACCTAAGAGAAGCATAACATAGAAATTAGTATTTTTTAACTTTTGAAATCTTTTTCGGTTAAAATTCCGAGTTTTAATTAATAGATACTACCAAAAAACAACGTTAATGCAAAAATATCTTCATCTACTATTCGGCCATCAAAGCTTTCTATAGGTGTTTCATGTCAGATATATAAGAATTTGATATATAAGTTAAACCTGGGAAAGTTCGATTTATTTAAAAAAAAACGATCGATCCAAGGGCAAATATCGTCAAAATCAATACTTGGGATAGTTCTTAAACTTTATCAAACCGGCGCCCATTAATCAGTCGAATACCTAAAACACCGCGCGTAAGGCCGGAAGCCGGGATGTTCTTGAGAATTACGAAAGCGTTAATTGCCAGCAATTTTAGAAGATGCGGTTCCCCGTCGTTTGGGGAGAGGCTTTATTAAATCCATTATGATTAAACGAGGCGACTTTCACTGGACACACCCTTTGTTACAAAAATTATCACGCAATTTTTTAGGTAAATTCAACCATTGTTTTAGCACTCATCAGATTACGGTACCCTAGGCTATTGGTTTGTGACCGTTGTTCCAAAAACGGCTACCTCTTTTGGACATTAGACAGTTATTTATTGTTGTATAAATTTCGGTATATTATTATTTAAAAATTAAAGACTATTCCGGAATTAAATTATTCTAGCGTTTACTTCGGAAATAATTTTGATATCAAAAACCCCGTTAAAATTGTGCAAATGGAATGTTTATCGTATTCAGGCAAATGAAAGAAAGATTTTTAAACAGAAAAAGTATAATACAATAGTAATGCTTTAGTTATTAAAAAATACGGTTTGATAAAATAAAGAAAAGTTTTCAGTACGATTGGGCATTATAAAAATAAAAATGATTAATAATTTAGAAAACAAACCCTTTTTTACTACTCTTTTCCTTTTTCAAAGATAGTCTGGCAAATATTAGCGTACAATTAAAGTGAAATATTTTGGGCCGGAAAAAGAATTTCACAAACCAAAACTTTGACCGAATGTTCATATTTTATATAATTATCGTAAGGAAGGAGTTCCGCAAACCGAAGATTACACTATGCTAATGTATGTATAAGGGGAGTTTCCTAGCGTTCAGTTTTATTTTAAGGCACAATGGAAACAAAAAATTTATTTACGACCTCAACGTAATAAATGCCGACCTTTAATCAGTTTTCAAAGCATTAAATTTTGTCCCACGTTGACATCCGCTTGGCTAGGTAGTAAAATTAAGTAAGGGATTAAGTTTGTTTTGAACAACGCAAAAACGGCAATTGGAAGAGGGATAAAAAGACCAATTTAAAATGTTTTTTATTTAATTTCCCATTGTTAAAACGGGGAATGGAATTTTATTGAAAACGGGTTTTTTATTTTAAATTTAAAAAGACTCCACCATTGCGGACCGTAAGCATAACGGACGGCCTGAGGAAATTGGAATTGCTGAATCTTTCACATCAAAATGGGGAAAAATCGCATTTCGCAAACTCGAGTTCCGGACAATTCTATCAGAATAGCCGATCTACTTCTATCTAAAAAGCAAATCCTAAACGCTTGGCACCTCGTTGACAACTTCGTTTTTTTTTTTAAATTTGTTAGTTAAACAGCATTACTGATTTATTATGCTCGGCTTTAAAATAAATAAAGAAGTAGTTATTTAGAATTTAATTGAATACTGATATAATAAGAGTATACTTTCTTATTCATTTTGCATCATCAGCCTTTGATAGTCCACTGCTGGACATAGGCCTCCCCTAATACACCCTTTCCATTGGGGTTTGGAGCCGTATCCCACCACTGCTGGTCCAATGCAGGTTGGTGGAGGACCGACTTTCACAGCCCATCCGGCACATGCGATCATCTTACTGTTCAGACAACTGTGATCGGGCCCAAGTTGCCTATACAACTAAACAACAATGAAAATTTATTGTGTCCCGCAGGATTCAGAACCAGACCTCCGGTTTCTAAAGCACACGTCCATACCACTAGGCTATGGAGGCAGTTGTTCATTTATTTATTGATAAAGTACTTTTTATGTATTAGTATTATACGTCATCAGCCTGTGTTAGCCCACTGCTGGTCATCCATTACGCCCATACCACTAGGCTACAGAGGCAGGTTATATGATTGTATTTATACGTTTTAGATTTTTCTTTTTACATTTCGAATTTAATAAATCTTTGGCGATTTCCTACAGTGCACAGTGACTTTACAAAATACTTCGATCGTACTTCCGGAATGATTTGCATTGAGTCTTACCAGACACTATCTAAGCAATATCTTGACAATTGTCTACGCAAACGCCGAATGACAGATGAGTAATTTATTTTGACTGGATTCACAAAAATAGACGGTACTCAGTAGTAGTAGTGAGAGCCTATATTTTTTTAGACTCGATAGACCGACTTCGATAGTGTTTATTTTGTTCCTAAGGTATTTATTGCCTATCATGTGGTTTTATTTTTTAATTTAGTAGTACCTTAAGAGATAGTTAAAATTTATAACAAAAATAACACCGTCGCAAATCATAATCTCCACAATTTATTTCGTAACTTCGGCTAAAACTAATTTAACCTAAAAAAGAGAGCCAAAATAACGTAATTATATAAGGAAAAAGCTATACTAACATTTGTGTAGTT
The DNA here is from genome assembly GCA_029286875.1 of Lamproptera curius. NCBI lineage: Eukaryota > Metazoa > Arthropoda > Insecta > Lepidoptera > Papilionidae > Lamproptera > Lamproptera curius. The sequence goes on along the minus strand of JAGSMT010000336.1, from coordinate 92,163 downwards.
CAAATATCTGCCTCCGTATTAATTTTTTTTAAATAAAATAACAATCACTTCTAATACACATGTTATTCTTTTCTATCACCGTTATCATCATATCAGCCTGTTGAAGCCCACTGCTGAGCTTTGCTCACCTACCCTAGAAGTATCCAAATGTATTTTTATTTATTTAATTTACATTTATTATTTGACATTTGTACAGGTTTTGTCTTCAGTGTTTTTATTATATAAATTAAAGGCAATTCCTAATAAGAAAAAATTGTATCGGAATATGTCAGTATTCTCAACACCATTGTAGGAGCCGTAGTTATTTATTAAAAATAGCCTCTTTACTTTGAGAAAAATAAATATATCAGCTTTCTAACAGATATTCTATTAGTTGTTTGAAAAGTAGATTTACAAAACCATAGCTTTTCCTTCTTACTACCAATTTCGTCAAAATACTCTACGCAAACAAATGATAATGAGATCTGACATAGCGTAACGTACTTCTTCAAATTGCGTTTCCCCACATGACAACTCCGGATGTAGTTGGATACGCTATTCGTTGGATACTTTCACGGTATTTTGTCGTTAAAAAGGCGCGAATCTCATTGCTTACGTAATTTTATGTAATCTATGCTTGGTACACATTATTTTTCCGTTCGATTTGATCAAAAAACAATTTATAAAAGTCTCTCAGCCTGACTCATTGTTGCGGATAATCCATTTAAATTTATTAATACCTGAACCGGAAAAATTCCATCCACGCTGAGAAAATATTACTAGTAATACTACTCCCTGCTTTTTTCTATACATTTTCTTGTTTTTGTGTTAAAACGATATTGATATTTGACAAAATGTTTTGACGTTATTCAGTTTATGCATAAATTATCATTATAAGTACTTTATTGCTATATTTTACTCCTGTGTTTTTTGGGTCGTTAGTGTCGCTACACATTTTATACTCTTTTCATTAGATAATCAAGTATCTGGTCTATATTAGAGATCAGCTTCTCTCTCTTTATTTACTCTCATAGTCACATAGAAATGGTGACGGATAGGACCGGAAAAGTCAGGCGCAGGACCGACTTTAACTCTGCCATCCGATGTAGCATCATTTTACTTACAGGCACTCGGTCATCATCGCAAATTACCTAAACCTACGAGGAACACTAATGAAAATTGTTGAGTCCGTGCAGGATCTGAACCCATGACCTTCTGAATCTAAAGCACAAGCCCATTTTGCTAGGCTATAGAGCCTTAATTCTTCTTTAGTAAGTCTCTGTGATTGTCTTTTTTCATTAATGTATTTATATTAACAAAGAAAACCGTAAAAATCTTAATTTCTAAAAAGCCACAATGTACATAAACCTTAAGTACGAGCTGTCTAATCTAAGCACTTTGATAGTTAATGGGGTGAGTTGCGAGGGCAGTAAATTCCCGAAAGCTAAGCCGGGATTCAAGTGCACTTACAGTCTGTTACGTAACTTATGGTGTTATATCTATGGAATACTACAATATTTTATAATAATGTAAATGTTCACTAATGAAGTATATTATGCAAAACAACTCTTAGTATCAGCACATTGAAACAATTAAAATATAAATATTAGAAATTCAAAATATAAAAAACTCATGTGGGATACCAATCCACTTCTATTAAAAATAAATAACAATTTAACAAAAACGCTTTCCTAGAAAATCCAACTAAAAATAGACAATAAACAATTTTTCTTTACTTTTTAATTTTAATCCATTAATGCCAACAGTAGCTACTGGTAAGGAAGTGTGCTTCAGAAACTGGAGGTCATGGTCAAATCCTGACTCAAAAAATTTTAATGTTATAACTTTGAGGTAATATGATGAGTCTTTGGTTTTGATTTAGTATAATCCAAAAAGTGGCCGATTAGGATGAATACCCAATAGTAGCCGAATATTCGTGGCATTTTTGTCTATAACAATAATTTAAAGATAAGATAAAAGTTTTTGTGAAATTAATTCGTATTCTATTGCTACTGCTCTCAAAAGTTAAATAGTTTTACGTTGTTGTTACAGACTTGAATTACTCGAGATGATGACATGTTTTAATTATATAGTCCAGGTAATTTTTAATCTGAGCGTGTCAAGTGACTGTTATCGAGAGACATATTTATAAATCTGAATAAATTAATTATTTATATGTCATTAAATCATGATACCTAATTGTTTTTGTAGTACCTCTATTGTAGCACAAAGTTGGCTAGAAATTGAGGTTCTTTTTCTGAGTGTTCGGATAAGTGGCGCAAATAAGCAGTTCAAATTAGATAAGCTTCTTTGTCACACTTTTGCTGTGGCTGTTTCCATTCATTAAACGTTATCTTAAATTTTTTTAGGGGTATAGGAAGCTTAGAATTCGCGTGTTGTTCTAATGGTCCTCAGGCAGGGTCTGATGTAGTTGTAGATGGAGAAGCGTTGGACAACGCAGATTTGACTGTTTGTCGATTTTTGTCACAATTGATTTTAAACTACAATGGGGCCTCTTAAGCTTAGCTCAGCGGCTCATGCATTAAAAAAATAGACAACTAACTGATGTAGAGACAGACCGTTTGGTATATTTTAGTTATTTTTACAGTATAATGTTTTATGGCGTCTTGCTGTGGGGAAACGCGGCTCTTTATTCCAAAGAGAGCGATTCGAACAGATTACCCTATGCCCTGTAAAATGAATTTGTAAAACGTTGTGAACACATAAGCATAATTTTGTTTTCTAAAAAACTAGGCTCGAAGAACAATGAAACTCCTTCATGGGACAATGTATACGCATTGACATTATCATTGACTTATTTAAACCAAGTTGAAGAAATGGCTGTACTATTTCTATGGTAATTTTATTCTTAATTTAAAAGACTTGAATTCCTGCAGTTCTACAGCTTCTCTTAGTTATATATTTGAATACAAAAATATGATTTTAAGTAAAAGTACCAAAAACCGGTATAACAAAGTAACAGTTTTTGTAATAGCATTGAAAAAATTATGTAATTATGTCAACAAACTGCCTCCATAGCCTAAGCATGCTAATATTAAGGGCGTGTGCATTAGAAACCGGAGGTCGTGGGTTCGAATCTTGCGGGGACTCAACAAGTTTTCAGTTTGTTTGTTAGGACAATATAGTCCGATCACCAAATTTTCGGAAAAGTAAGATTATTTCATTTAAACAGAAAAAAATCACATACCACATTCTATGTATCAAGTTTAGAGCACTGAACAGGTTTTAATAGGTGAAATACATAGTGTAAATTAATAAATTAACAAAAGTAAACCATAAATGGACCCATTGTAGAATTTATTTGCCTGAATTGTTACTGCTAGCAACTGCTTATATAAACAAGTATGAGCACCCTTCGATCAAGGCTAATTCTTTGTGTGACTGGCACCGTAATAATTAACAATTTTGCTCTGAACCCGCCTTCATCAAAGATAAAGCAAACAGAAAAATATAACATCTTCCATGTTTTATCTTTACACTGTTGGATTGATTTTGCCTATGCATAATTACATCATTTCATTTTCCTTCACCTAGTTTTGAACGTTTGATATTTATTATGAAAATGTTTCTGTAATATTTATATCCGGTTTAGGTTTGTTGCGAAAGTACCCATCGAACTTCTGTATAATTTCTTTATCACAACAACTTTACGAATCATTCATCACGTGCATCATTCCCGGAATTGCGCGGCGCATAACGGATCGCGCCTGATTACGCCATTCACAGAGGCAGAAGATCGCACTCTCTCTGCACCCTGCACCCATACCTTTTTTTTTTAACCGCGGTGAAATGCCCGCATATCCTTCCTCGCGGGGCAAGATGGATATGTCGGACTCGCACGGACTAAAACCACCACGTTATTCCTACTCGGCGCCTTAGAGATGGGGTTACAGGAATATTTGGCAGTCTTCTGCGATCCCACCAACGCTAGCCACCAGCAGCTCCATCTCGGCCTTACGGCCATCTGCCTCCCTCTGGACGCGACGCGACTAACGCGCCTTCGTCACGGCCCCTGTATTCAGGTAACAGACTCCCCGAGGTCTGTTACTCAGAAAGCCATGGAGCCAGGAGTTTCCGACCCACGCAGGGACAATGCTCCCTAGCCACCAGCGGCGGCCGGATGTTAAGTTCCGCCGCTAGCTCCATTTTGGCCAGAGAAGGAAGAGATCGACGACACCATGCCGAATGTCCCTCTTCTCACGACCCCTCCACACCGCATAAGCGGTGCGGCCCTGCGAGTCGCGGAGGATAGAGAGGCGGCCTACGATCTACCAACACTCCTTTTCTCCCGCGTCAAAATACAGCTACTAGCGACACTCGATGAATATCGGTAGGTGACTTCTTTCCTTAGGAAAAGGAACACCATTTCACTCATTCGCGCTACCGGATGTGCGGCGTACTTAGGACAGCGGTCAAAGACTGCCTAAGAAAATCCCTTGCTCCAAAATAGCCGCTGCTATCAAAATTAGATATTTCCGCCCTTTCGGTATAACGTATATACGACCCACGCACCAAACACTCTTACGGTATGGTAATGGTTACTCTCGAGCGCTCCAAAGAAGGCAGCGCATTTACAAAGTCTAACAACTTTGTGGGATCAGTCATCTCTCCCTTTAAGCGGTCAACATTCTAACGGGACTCCCGGAGCAGTGCAACAACTGCTAGAACGCTTCGCAGAACTGCTTCACCTGCCCGTTGCATTAAACGCCTCAGTGATCACGGCACCTATCGATTGCCCTAGACCAAGAGACAAAAGAAATCCTTACCACTTCAGGCCCTGTGCATTAACCTGCAGGCAACCCGGCCTGCTACCTCGGCTGCCTTTAGGGAAAACGCAGAGTTCTGCAAACCCCAGGAAACCTATTTCTGGCGACCACCAAGCCTACCCAATCCGCCTTTCTACCCCTCCGTCCTTCCAACGCTAGAAATTCAGCCCGCGTAGCAACAGCCAGCACCGGCGCTGACTTCGGCAGCGGCCCACCGCCGCTCTAAAAGCCACCATGCTAGCCATAGCAGTAATGGCAGCACTGGCAAAACTGCGTTGCGAGTTTTTGCGCCGACTCTTCTCCTGAGACTTCCAAGCCAAGGCTTAGAAGAGGTAGTCAAGTTTAGATAGAGCTCCTCTAGGTATTAAATTATCCTTAAGGGTCTGAATCGAGCTGAGGCGTCAGCCCACCTGGGCAGCCCTCCATTCATCATGCTAATGGAAACCAGAAAGTGACGGCCTACTAGCACTCATTAGGGCCCTTAGTGCAGTTAAGTCACTCCGTGGGGAGATGCACCTGTGGCAATGGACCCCAACATCGAGTAAGTTCTTATAGTTTTTCCACGGAGCACTAGATCAGTCAAAAAATATTAATACGCACGCTACTAACACTACGCAACGCGACTGCGTCTTATCAGCACTGAGTTTCATTCACCTCCCTCAGGCTTAACTTTCCACTCTCCCATAGACTAAAATAAGTTTCACTTTACGCTTGATTACAAGACTTTACATATAACGCAATATAAAAGCCGCAGTATGAACAAAACAAGCAAAAATAATGGGTACCTTCATGGTGAAACCTAAATAATAGCCATAGAATGGTGCTAGGAAAAGAAAATATGGAACAATAGTAGATTTTTGTGTACGTCAAGTGAGCGATTATGTTCGTGTTGGCCGTTTATTGCGAAAAACATGAGGTATAATTATATGTATTCCTACTATAGTTTCAGTAAGAATATTAAAATTTGACAATAAAAGAAGATTACATCTTGAATACTAACTTTGTGGTATTTATGGTGCATAATTGAACTCACTATCAGCAAAGCGAACTTAATGCTGAATTAATTACAAGTTAAACTTTCATGTAGTGGACAAGATTTTAGGAGTGATCTGTTTCTTAGTAACATATAGAATCTTTCTTGATTGATTGACACTTAAAGAGTCAAATATCTATGTGATCAGAGAACATCAAAATTCTTAATTGTAAAATTATATTACCATTAGAGCCATGTTTAGTGTTTTAACTTCCTGCATTCAATTCATATTTCAGTTGCAATACAATTATGCATTAATCATGTCTCAGAATCACCAAGTCATCCTCGATGGAACCATTACATTTAAAAGAAGAAGAAAAATATTAATCACGTCTATGCATATGACTAACCATTAAAGTAATAAAATGTGGTTAGTTGATATACATCGAGCCAATAAAACCTATTTCTCTGATCATCTTAAAACTCGGTGGATGACAAAAAAATTACATGGAGCCAAAACTTATATTCATTTTACCTTTCGTATATAAAGAGACAAATAAGTACAACTAAAGGTTAACTATTTTGTAGTTCTGATTTATTGTGTTTCTAAATCTTAGTAAAGTCGGTCTAAGGCTATTAACGCTGCGTCCAAACAAATATTGTCGAGATAAATCTTTTGTATCATAATATATCAAAATAGTAAATCTGTACAAGAAAAGCATTCTTTAGACTAAATGCCGTTTGTAAAATTTATAGCTTGTACATATATACAGCTTATGTAATATTATCAGTCCATTATTTAGGCTAAATTCAGACCAAAATTGTATTATAAAATCATGTTAAATCTAAATAATTATATAATTTAGGATAACATTTAAGCATATGAATCAATGAGGCAGGTCAAACGATTAGAACTTTTTCTAAAAGCTAAAAGCTATTATTTAGCGTCAGATTTAATTTCCAGCTATAATCGAATTTAGAAATATTATGAACATAGTCACTTGAAAACATCTGATTGCTAGTCATTTATTTATATTGAAGACTAGTTAAAAAGAAGAAGCTGGTTTACTGAAAAGACATATGATCCGAAAAACTTTTCTATAATAAATATTTTTCTAAATCTATCTACATATAGCTACGGAGAGTTTAACAAGAGACATTGTAATGAAAGATTTTTCTTTTCACTTTCATGTTTAAGTTTTCACTTCATAGTCTTTAAGCTAAAAAACTTAGTACCTGTGAGCGTACTTACAATTAAATCTACTAATCTTTAAATGAATATGAGAAACGATTATGAAAAGCCCGATGGAAATTTATGCAAAGGAAGGTAATACTTGGGTAAGTTAAGAAGTCACCTTATAGATGGCAATGTTAGTGTAATTAACATACTGAGGACAGAGGTCAGACAACTGACGTTAAGAAAGCTGGAACAAAGCAGTTTTCTCTTAGAGAATATAAAGGACGAACATTGTCCATAAACTTGCTGAGCAGCTATGGTACATTAATTTGCACGTTAAAACCATATTTGTATGTTATATAAATGAATGTGACCACATTGAAAAGTGTTATAGAATCTCGTTTAAGTTCAATTAACGTTACATTGTCTTTTATGTTTTTGTAGTTTACTTCTATAAAAAAAATTTTGGTGAAATCGATAAATAACATTATATAAGCTTGATGGATTGTCAATAAGTCATAGTTGTATACTCAAATAAAAAGACCTACAGTAGATTACTATTAGTTTGATTTAAAAATTCGGATCATGTAAGTCAATCACTAACTGAAAAATAATATTGATGCTTTGGCATTGTTGTACAGCTAAATTATATTTAGAATTTGATAAATATTGTACCATTACCGTAGTTAATGGGCTATAATACGATAATCTGCAGTCTCACTTGTTACTTCTACTTTTATTATTATCGTAGTTTAATACTATCCAATTGCCTCCGAGCCCTAGTGGTATGCGTGTGCTTAAGAAACCGAGGTCGTGGTTCGAACCCTGCAGGGACCAACAAATTTGCATTGTTGTTTCGTTGTTAGGCAATTTGGGCTGATCATCCAATTGTCTGAAAAAGTGAGACCATATATGCGTCGAATGGCATGTAAAAGTCGGTCCACGCACCAACCGCATTAGTCACGCATCCCCTGATAGGTGTCCTAGTCCGTATGTGTTTAGGAGGCCTATGTCCAGCAGTGAACTATCACAGGCTGATGATGATGAATTTGATTATGTTCCTCCTCCTCCTTGTGTCGTTTCCTCATTGCTGATGGTCGATTACCTCTAGTAGAGTTGTCTCGTGGTTGATAGAATCCACCTATCGCGGTGTGTTGCAATGTGAAATTTCTTATAACTCCGTTTCAATGCTGTCTGTTCTGATCTGTCTAAATCCAACGCATAGGATTCTTTCTCTTGATCGCATTTCTTGTATTTTATCCGTAATCAGGTGAGTCTCTAAGAAGTCGCTTTCCCTCCTAACTATGTTAATGAAATGAAAATTCGATGGCTCTACCAGACAAATTGTTGACAGTCTAATAGTGACCCCAATGTCTTGAAGGATGGATTCGTTTGTGTGGTGGGCTGTCCAAGGTACGCGGTGGTTATATCTCCTCCAGCACCATTTGAAATGAGTTAATACAAGATCTATCGGTTTTCGTAGAATCCAAGTCACTGACCGTAGGTGAAGATCGAAAGCTTGGTTATCTTAAACAACCTTAAATGCTGCTCGAAAATTGACATCTAATTTATTAAGAAAAACTGATTAATAGGAATCCTCTCATGCGCATTTAAATTTCTTCTTATATACAATAAATTAGAAATAATCAAGAAAATTCAATTATAAAAATTATGTTCTATTTATAAAGATATAATATAGGATTACGCTTAAGAAATCTCATAAACAAGTATATAATATCCGATAAAGCTTTAAAAGCATTAAAGCTGTTCACGAACCGGACAACATGTGACCGTCTACTAAGTTAAAGGAAAAACCTTTTACGTAAACGAAACGTAAACATTTTAGTGGTAACAAGGATTTAAAACAATATTAAAATATTTTTGATACACATTTGCAACCAAACTTTTATTTACAACGAAACGGTAGAAAAGTATTACTGATGTATATTTTGAACATTATCGTTATGGTTATAAAACTGTTTACTAATATTCTTTGAAAATACCTTTTTAATAATTTTACGCTAGGTTGTTAAAAAGTAGAAATATATTATTAATTATTAAAAAAATGTATTGTTTTATCTCAAATTTTTCAAACATATAAATTTTAATGAAACTTGTAAATATAAAATAATACTAAAAAGGCCAGGGCAACAGTAATAACATTGTATAGGTACTTAAGCATACTAAGATTATAGTAATTACTACCAACGACATGTTACTTTACATAAATATTATTAAAATGAAATTTTAAACAGAATCTTCAAATCTTGAGTAAACTGACGATAAATACAGGTTGTTTTTTATTATCAGTTTCACCTTTATTCAAACTAAATATAGTTATATTACTAATGATGGTATATCTTATTTTGTGGAAATTGTTAACAACTACGCTTGTGTATCGTGTGCGGAACGCATGTTTTTAACGAGATATTTCGTCTAGGCTAAGTTCAATGAATCGTAAGAATCTAAATCTAATGTACAGTACGTTCGTAATGATGATATTTTATTGGTTTTGAAGGATTATCTTATTTAAAATTACAGTTGTGTTCAATATTTCGATAATTCTTTTGCCAACGAGGACCTTAATATAAAATAACACTAAATCCGATATTAGATAGGGTTTGAGGCAGCTTATTAAAATTAGAATAACATGCTTATTAGATCAAAAAACAAAAAAAAGTAAGTTATCAGGGATGCTTAGAGAACGATATGAAATCAATTTGTAAGCTTTACCTGATCCTTACATTTCCACCAATTAAATAAATCTTAAAATCTGGATAAAATGCTATATAATGTAATAATCGAAATTGGCTAATAACAAGACTTAATTAAAAGTGATTTCATAAGGTGATGTTACTGATTTAGTATTCGATATAAATTGTATAATCGTTCAAATCAATAGTAACTTTAGGTCAACAAAATTCTTATTGTACATTACCGAATCAGGGATCAGTAATCGAAAGGCGAACAACAGTTTCAAATCTATTCGACATCAACGTTAACCGAAAAGATTTGAATGTAACTATTTGTCAATGTCAAACTTAATCGAGGTAGATCAAAGTTTTGCGGATACTATTCACTATTCTTACAAACTAGCCTTAATCAAGGATTCAAGAAGTTACAGGAGTGCTTTATTAAAATCACTCACTGTATTTTGTACATTATATAATAATATCAACACACATATATAAATAAATATATACACACACACACTATTCGTCAACAATATATCATTTCTATATTTATCAAAAAACCTGCTAAAATTTGTAAATAAAAGACTTTCCGTTACGAAAACCCTGCTCGTCGTCAGTTGGTCAACCTTAGCTTAATCGATTCCTGTTATCCTAAGCAAACAAATAACAATGAGATCTGACGTAGCATAAAATACATCTACCCAAATGGGATTTTAGACAGAGGAAAATAAGTATATTTATGGCGATAAATAATTTGGTAATAATATCAAGGATTCATTTAAAAGTAGAAAAGTAAGAAAAATTAAAGATCGTGTTCTATAACTGCATTATATGAATGTTTGTTGAAATATTATCTTAACTGTCATTATTTAATTTACAAAGATTATGTTAGCATAGGTTGAAGATTAAAAAACGAGTGAAATAACAATTGAAGACCAAATGAAACGGTATACGACTAATTTGAGCAACACAAAGTAACGACTTGCTCTCTACACGAAGCAGTGCCGCGATTTCCGCCACAGCCTTTTAAAGCTCTGAGATATGATCTGAAAGATCCAAAGCATCTGAATTTTATTCAAAAGACTTTTAGAGCATTCATTTAATCAAATATTGTGTATGACATGTTTTATGCAAACAAAATGCAGCATTTTTGATGTATTAACTTTCGTCTAAACTTACACCGTTTCACTTAAATGAGCTTTAAATATGCCTGATTAATTATTTATTTCACATTAATATACTTATTATGGGTTATTTACAAAACGTAGATATACGCTTATACAGACTTCAAAGTAGACCAATTAAAGTAATAGAATTATTTTCATTTCATTTTCCATTTCAATATTTAACATAACAAGATTGAAATAACAATGAAAATGTTCTTCGATACCATTTATTGGGATATTTAAACCTGTTGCTATTTATATCATAATTTATATCATTGTGGTCAGACCACTACCGATAAGGTAATCAATCGGTTTTGACTGTTAACCATTTATTACCAGCACCTAAAATTTATAGTGCATTCATGAAATAATATAATAAACTTTTGTGTCATTTTGTTAAGCAAACACATATTTAAAAATATTAACGTGTAAAACCAGTAAAACGATACAAGGGATATGATTTTTTGTTTACATATGTTTTTATGAGACATGGATCTATATGAATTTTTATTTTACACCTCAACTTTCTTTCGACAAAAAGACACAAAGGCATTAAAATTAACGATAAAGAAAAACCACATTCATTAAAAGACACAAAATCTTGAATGCAGTAAATAAGACTTCCAAAAATAAGCAGTTCCCAAACTATGGCCTTTACATAACAAACCGACGTGGTAATGGACAACTATATGAAAAAGTACATTTATAATGTGTTCATCCGTCTAAAAGCGACAGAACGCAGTATAAAATGCAATTATTATTCATCGTTTATTTTCAGTGGAGCCGTTCACGAGGCTAATTACATTTACTTTGATTTATTTCGCGTTACGCAAAAATAAACAAATTTATACGATTATATAAAGCGTTAACTCAAAACTATTTGTTAAATGTTTCCGCCTAATGCAACATGATATCTCATTTTGCCTTTGTTTATCCTTGCATCCATTCTCGCAGGAAAAATATTATCCGTAATACAACTCGTACCTGAACGTATAAGAAAATACGTTGCCTTGTAACTTTATCATGCCTTAATTGGAATGAACCGGTGAACCTTTGTTATAGATAATAAACACGTGGTGCAGATTTTAGAGTCTTTATTGAAATCACAGTGTTCAACATTGTAAAAATTTTATTCGTAACCTAATTTATGTTTTTAAAAGTGTTGTAACTACTATTATATTTCAATTATTATTGGTATCCATTTACATACTAGAAAACGTTTAACTATAGCTAAAATGTACAAGAAAATGTTTATAGTGCAAAAGTATTTTATTCATGCAACCAGGATATATGTCACACTCAACTTTTAACTTTATACAGACATAACTTATGTTTTATGGTACTTCGATTCTTTTTAATCGTATAAGCGTGCACGTACTATAGTCTCAGCTATGTAAAAATTTCATCGTATCAGTTTAATTAATTACCTTCTTAGCGACAACTTTTGCATACCTTTTCGCAACAACTTTTCGCATATTAAATACGAAGAAATACTGTGAGATGTGCTTTAATTATAACATAGTAATTAATATGAACGGGCCTTGTATGTACGCACGTAAGGATTTTTAGTAAGGCCAAAAAATTAAACTGACCAGACAGAATAATGAGTACACGTCATAGTAATTTTTCCACAATATTATGTGGAACTTGAAATACACACAAAAACCCAATTGGTGAGTGAGCGAAAAATACAATCAATTTTGTAAGATATTTAGAAAAACTTGTCGTGTTGGCAATGGCGGCGCGTTGCTGTTACTCAGGCATTGCGGAAGTGGTCCAACACCCATGTGTTGGTGACCACTCTCGCACCTTTCAATCAGGTGGCCCGACTGCTCGTTTGCAATTAATAAATAATATGAGATACATACTTATTAACCATTACCTAACTGTTAATCATGACAGGATAACATTTATTCTCAATAATATAACTGTAATATATTATGAAATAGAAATTGACAAGAAAATTTTCTTTCTCTAGACCTGTCTCCTCTGACACAACGGTCACTACAAATGTACTTGCGATATAGGCATGCAAGTACGTCCAATTGGAGCAATCTATAGGCGGTGGTTATGCGTGAAATACGTACATAGCGTTTTCGGATTGGTTCAAAGAAACACAGTGCGCATCTAGCTCTCGGATCGACCGGACAAGCCCGCTCGATCCGCTCCGCTACCTGCGCCGTCCGCTTGGCCCACCCGTGGCCACGCCCTCCCCCCCGACGCCTACAAGTGGCAGAAGAGAGAAGACGTCGAGTCGTCGTGTCATCGTGTCGCCGTGTATCAGTGCAGTGTTAGTGTCAGTGTGTGCCGGAAGTGCCAGTGTCGACGCGCTAGGCGTACGCGCCTGTGCGCAGATAGCTGTGTAGCCGTCCGGTGAGTCGCTCCGATTTTGTCTTACCATTCAATTTTCCCCTTTACAGCGTCCAGATTTCTTTCTGTTGAGATGTAGGGAACCTTTTTATGTTAGTTTACTTTGCCAATTAAATTCATCTGCCACGTTACACCGCGAACGTAGTTAATTTTAAAATCAACACGCACACCACCCACGTGGTATTATATTTTATCATTTAATCGCTAGTTTGCTGCACTAGGCAGCAACTTAGGTATTCACCTAGCGCTCCTAAAGCGCTAGTTTTCCTTGTTAACGTTAGGTTTACACCTCCCTGCTCACTGGGGCGGGAGGGATAACAACCCCAGCCTCACCGGGGGTGCTTCACTGCGCGTTATTCAATATAAATTCATCGCGTAGACTTGGCACATCGCCCTAACGATGTTGCGCGAAAAGAAGCCCTCGAGGGCATAGGCCCTCAACATTGAGGGCTCCAAGATAAGACACCGGAGGCCCATACGCTTGGCCATTCTCGCTGCCGCGAACAACAACAGCGGCAAAACAACGCGCCACGAAGGGCAAAAAATCGCGCGCAAATGGGGCCGCGTCAGAAAAATCGGATGAGTCCGGAAACTCATCCGAAACCCTCGTTCATCGTCCGACTCCGAAATGGAAGTCGAAGTAAAAACTGCAGGCTCGGACACCGGAGAATCCGAAGACTTAGACGCAGGAGGCTTTCTGCCCATCCAATCGCGCAAGAAAAGCGCAAAATAGGTCGTCACCAGCATCATCGCCGACACCGGACCCGCCAAAGCGCCGAAATCGTCGGCCACTGGAATTATCGGCCCCGAGGCCAGTGAGAGCCAATCCCGAAGCCTCACGGCAACCAAAAGCTGCTTCACAGCCGGCCGCATCACGGCCCTCACATCTGCTGCCTCAGCAGCCCGCGCCCGCTGCCTCACAGCAAGTACCAGTCTCACTCCAGAGACAAAAAGCCACCGCCTATCTACATTAGGTCCGAAAGAGTGGGCTGAGCTACGGTCAGCCATATCGAACCGTGTCAAATTCACGGCTAATGATTTCCGCCAGTGGAATCAAAATACAGTTAGAGACGGTGCAAGCGCACCGTGACGTCACCAAGTATCTGCTCGAAAAGCAGTACTATTATCATACTTTCGCGCTCCCGGAAGAGCGCGTCCTTCGGACAGTGGTCAAAGGGCTGCCGAAGGAACTACCAACACAGGAAATCTTCGACTTTATCAAGTCGGAGAATATACCAATATATTCCGCTCAAAGGCTGTTCCATCCGCGGACAAAAAAGCCGTACAACGTCGTCCTTCTGACGCTCGAACGCTCTCCGGAGGGCAAGAAAATATATGACTTAAAACACATTTGCGACATCGGTCGCATTTCGTTTAACGCGCCGCATTCGAACGGCCTCCCAGGGCAGTGCCACAACTGCCAATTATTCGGACACACGGCCCGCAATTGTCACGCACGACCCCGTTGCGTAAAGTGCCTCGGGGACCATGGCACCCCAGACTGCCCACGACCTCGGGACCGAGAAGTCCTAGCTACGTACGAACCGCCGGCATGCGTAAACTGCCAAAGCCCAGGCCACACGGCCAACTCAACTAGGGTGCCCCAAGGCGCCCAAGCGGAGACCACCTCCACCATCCACCATCCCAGGCGCCCACCGGTGCCATCCCTGCCCTCCTTCCCGCCCTCCGGCCTACCCCGGCGTGGCAGATTCCCAGCGCTCCGCAGTGCGCCCATGCCAGCGTGGCAGCAACCAGCCCCGCAACCTGCGCCGAGCGCTCCGCGTAGCGCCGCACCTCGCGCCGCACCTGCCAAGCGCCCCGCGAAGCGCTCCCGCAAGCTAGGCCAGCGTGGCAGCACTGGGACAAGCTACCGATGTGTTAGTTAACACTGTTGACTTCGCGGAAGTCGATAGGCTCACCGCCGAGCTAGATGCCACCATTGGCAATTTTACCGCCCGCTTAGCTGTACTCCGCAAGTACAGAAACTTAATCGAACTTATTCGTGGAACTAAATGCTAACACACCTACAACTTTTATAAACAACGGCCCGGGCCGCGTAAAGCTCACGCGCATTTAATTTAGCCTTTTTAACGCAAAACGGTCTCGCGTAACAAACGACCGAAGTCAAAGAATTCCTTCGCGAAAACGACGTAGACATTCTACTGGTGCAGGACATTCCTAAAGCCGGAAGAGGAGATCCGAAGATTGCTAATTTTAATATCATAAGAATGACGGGACCGGCGCTTACACGGCGGCATTCATTTATTATAAAAATCACTGCACTGCGTAGCAATCGACACACCGTCGAATCTAAAAGCATTTAGAAGCCTCGATCTGCAGGCTAGCCATGACGGTCACGCGCCGATTGCAATAGCTTCGGTATATTTACCATGCAGGAGACACCTCACGCATCATTCAATCCGACTTCGAGACGCTTATTCATCAGGAGACGCCGTCATCCTCGCCGGCGATTTCAATAGCAAGACACCGATGGAATTCATCACTACAAATCACGCGGGTCCTAGCATTAGACGAATTATCAGACAATCTCAATTTCAGTGTGGTTGCGCCGTTGGTGCAAACACATTTCCCACGTAGTGGGACAACGACCGGATAATGCTTGATATTGCAATCGTACCAAAACGTCAATCTCGCTCTTAGGAGCATAGAGGTCATCGACGACTAACATCCGATCACCGTCCGTGCTCTTAAAGCTAGGACCTTCAAATCATCCAAACACAGTTCTTAGAACTAAAATCGACTGGCATAAGCTTAAGTCACAGCTAGACTCTACTAGCTCACCTCACTTAGACACCATTCCAAATACCTAAACACCGCTCACGACGTGAATTTCGCCGCTCACGCGTTCACAAGTCATGTCCAAAGTGTCGTCGAGGTCTCCTCGAGGCAAATCCCAGTGGAGAAAACCCCCGCTGGGCCTTGCCAAACGACATCAAGAACCTCTTGCGACGCAAGAGAGCCGCGATTCGCGCCCACGATTGGTATCAACCGAGCGGAACCGAAGGCAGCTACGCGCGCCTGACATCAGTCCAAGACGCGCATAGCTGAATTCAGGAACGATCGGTGGGATCACGATCTGAGCAACCTACATCCCTCCCATGTGGCCTTCTGGCGCATTCCAAAGCCTCAAAGGCGGCGGCAGCCATCCACTGCCGCCACTCATCCAAGCCGACAAGCCCACAGCGTTTCTCGATGAGGAAAAAGCCGAATGTCTGGCCGACAGTCTCGGGCTCAATGCTCGCCCAAGCACACAACCGGTGAGCGCCGCTCATCTCCGCAAGGTAGAGAGCGAGGTTGACCGGTTGACGCATCTACCCCCAGCGACGTACTCACACCCGTAACGGAAAGCGAAGTCGAATCGATAATCAAAAGCTAGACCACGGAAAGCCCCGGCACCGATGGCATATCAAGCCGCGTCATAAAGATTCTTCCCACTCACCTTATCAACCTCCTAGGTCCTAATCTATAACGCAGCTCTTTCCAAGAGTATTTTCCAAACACTTGGAAGGACGCTGAAGTTATAAACTTCCTCAAACCGGGAAAACCTCCCAACCAACCAACCTCCCTATCGCCCCATTAGCCTGCTTAAAAGGCTTCGGAAAATCTACGAAAGACTAGTTTTGACCCGCCTACAGGACTTTATGCAGGCTAATGGGCTTCCAATCCAGTCACATTCCGGCTTTCGGGCCAAACATTCCTGACACATCAGTGCACCGCATCACGGAGCACATCAAATCCTGCATGTTACGGAGACAACACACTGGAGCGCTTTTCCTCGACGTGGCGAAGGCGTTCGACAAAGTATGGCACGACGGGCTTATATACGTTATATAAGCTCGGCGTGCCGACCGTCTCGTACTCATCATACGAGACTTTCTCTGGAAACGAACGTTCCGATACCGCGTCGAGGGATCGAAATCTCAACCTCACCTGCTACTAGCCGGAGTTCCAGGCTCCGTATTGGGTCCTGTCCTATTCACCCTTTACACCCATGACATCCCACATAATCACAAAGTAAGCATCCGCCTTGTTCGCAGACGATACTTGCATCTTTTCATCCAGTACTGTCCTCCATATCCAACGACGTCTCCAAATCGCAGCCAGATGCTTCGGCGACTGGTTTCGACGTTGGAGAATCAAAATAAACCCTTCAAAAGCGCGGCAGTCTTGTTTACCCACAGAATGCCGACGATCCCTCCATGATCCGACTCTAGACTACCCAATTCCATGGGTAGATAAAATCAAATACCTCAGGGTCACCCTCGATAAAACCCTCAGCTTCGTGCGCACATCAAGCAGGTCAAAAACAGAGCAGCCTACATCCTATGTCGCCTGTTTCCTTAATACATCCCAAGAGCAAACTATCTCTGCGCAACAAGGTGTTGCTCTACAAAACAGCAGTCCGTCCCATCATGACTTACGCCAGTCCGGTGTTTGCTCATGCATCCCCAAAACATCCACAAACTCCAAACCCTGCAAAACAGGTTCATACGCAGAGCCACGGGTGTACACTGGTGCGTGCGCAACCTTGACCTGCATGTGGACCTGGAATTGCCTTCGATACATCAACTTTTGAAACAAGCATCCATCTGATTTTCGACTTGGCTTCGCAACATCCGAATGAACTGGTACGTAGCGCCGCCTAGCAGTACCACGCAAATAACTCGTCCTAAAGCAGGAAACACGCCCGATATGAGGCGACCGCGCCACATACTCACAGATCGGGACGACGATATAACGATCGTGCAAGCGTGTTAAATCGTACTACCGAAACACTTTGCCCTCGCCATCGAGGGCAAACGCACACCTGTACAACAGATATCGGCACGTACCAGGCCGATTTTCACCAATTAGATAGAGCGGTTTTGGCTAAAATTAACATGTCCTAAAGCAACTGATCGAGCCGAGTTCGCCCACCGGGCGCCCTCGATACATGTTGCTAACGGGTTAGCAAAGGATCAAAAAGCGACTAACCGAGCCGAGGTTCGGCCCTCCTGGGCACCCTCGATTAGATCGCTGACGGTTTAAAAATAGTGGCAGCCCGAGCCGAGGTCTCCCCTCTGGGGACCCTCGGAGCTAAGCCAACAAATTAAGAGGAGAAGCCTGTGCACGCTTAAAGTTGCACAGCCCCTCGACTCCGCCGGGTTGTAATGGTTAACTCCACCAACGGAAGCCATCAAATAAACGATAAACGATCGGATTGGTTGGGGAAATAAAGTCTGATTATGAGGTTGTCAAGTCTAACTTTAGTAGTTTTTTTTTTGTATCTATCCATCAAACCGATGTTTGTGGAGTTCAAGTATCAGCCATTATGCGTGATAACTGCAAACTGTGTGATAACAGCTGGAAGTATATGGCCTAGAATCCAATCTTAAGATTTCTTGGGTCAATGGCAAGGAGGAATGGTGATTTAAATGTAAACTATATGTAAAGCGTTTGTCTTTCAACGCGTCAGTTGATTATTTAAATTAAAATTAATTCTAACGTCATGGGATGCATACCTAAATTATCAAAAGTTTTATTCGACTGTAATAAAATATTCAGTATAAAAGTTTAATTCAATAAGACTTTGAAAATCTATCTTACCTATATGATTGTACTAATTAAAAAAAAGCCATTCCGTAAACATATTTTCTCATATTTATCAATATCTAGTAGTTACTAATTATGAAAATTATGCAAAAGTTGATAAAGTATCTAATGTTACGAATAAAACCAATATATAACTATTTGTTATGAAAACATTTTTCGTAAAATAGTCTGATTAACTTAGTTTTTTGAAGATGGTTACCAATAATTTAAAGAACTAATTAATTTTGATGAAATACATTTATCCATAAAGCTTTTCCTTTACATAATGAAAATGATGCCATCACATAAAAGCGATTAGTAGGTACTCTTTTTTAGTAAAAAATAAATTCGTTCGCCTTGGCAAGTTACCAGCAGTTGATTCTGTGTGTCGCAGACGTTTAAAATATTGTTTGACCTGAAATGAGTTTTGTGTTCATCATGATTCATAATACGTGATACTCAGTACTTTAATAGTCGAATATTCTAAGTAAATACATTTTAGTCTTAGTCGTAATAAAGGCAAGACAAAACTTAGTTTTTGTGCTTGCTACAACGCTCTAGAGAATATAGTAAGCAGTGCCTGTTTAAACCACCAAGTCATTGTGTCGAAACTTTAATATATTCCGACATGAAAGGCTGTAAACAGCATGATTAATAGGTAAACGTGACGCTATATTATGTTTCGAAGCCGTGGGGTCTTGCGTTGACTTACGACATTATTGTAGGCAGAGGAGTAATTTACCATTGAGTAAACTGCTAGTCTTGTCGCTTATTTTAATTAAATTATTAAAAAAAAATGGTGCCCTACATTAAAAGAATTAAATACTTGGTTGTTAAAACACGTACCTAGGAAAAGTATTACGATAAGTCCTAAAAGTTTTTGACATGCTTGATCTAAAATAGCAATAACAAGTTTATGTATAAGCTTTGTATGACGCGGTCCTGTTTGCTGTGGATTCTACTGTGACAACGGCTTGCATATTTACTCCCATTATTTCTCCTGCCAATATGAAGTAATGAAACGCGAAGAACTGTGCACCTGATGTTAAGCGTAACCCAGCCCAGAAAAATGTAACGTAGGCACAAGGTCCGCTCGACGTCGGAACACATTGAATGCACGACCCGTCTATATAAAATACTTGCTCGATCGATACTTAATTCTAGATTATATCTTGATAATATAGTAATATATTTTAATCATACAATTTAGATTGGTATTTTTGCCGCCAGACACCGTTTTGTGCAGCAGCATCATTAAATTTTCGTACCCCACACTAATATTCTGTATTATTATCACTCTATCTATCCTATAAGCGCCTCTTTAACGCAAAAGTACCAAAGTTAAGTTCTAATCTCGCTTAATACTTGTAAATAGCCGCCATAGCTACATTATAGCACACAATAATTTATTGTCGGTTTTATTGTCTGTGACATTAAGATATGTGGAAACGTGAGTGAAAAAATCTTGAGGCCGTAAAGATTTATTTATTGACGATCCATCTGGCGCAGTGGTTAGTGACCTTGACTGTTGCTCCAAAACGGTGTTGGTTCGATTCCCATCCAGGGATTAATATATTGTAATGAACATAGTGTTCGTCGCGTGGCTTGATGTTTGTATCTTCTATATAATATGTATTTACTTACAAGAGAAAAGTAAATTTATTTATTTATCAATTAACTAGTTTCGATAGAACAAGCTTTGCTTAGTTTGGGACTAGATAATGTTGTGTTATTCGTTCAAAAATTTTATGTTTTATTACAATACGTTGCCAATGAGAGATAAAGTAGGAAAAAAGACGCTTGAAAGATGTTTATACACATCCTCATGTAAACTATATGTTGAAAATTTTATTTTTTATCATTATATAACAATATAAATTGTTAATATTGCTTACAATAGGTTTTTTTATGGCATACGCAGGCAGACGAACAGTCTGGCCACCTGATGGGAAGTGGTCACCGACGCCCATAGACATTGGACCGCTTTAGTGTGTGTAGTTACAATACAAGTGAAATCGCCAACGCGCTGCCTACCGTGAGACATAGGGCATTAAGTCTCGTTTACCCAGTGATTATGGTGGCTACGGTGCCCTTCAAACCGGAACACATCAGTGTTTTCACACTACTGCTTCGCGGCAGAAATAGGCACCGTGGTGGTACCCACCCAGATAGTCTCCTGTAAAAATGGGACCTACCACCTGTAAACTGTATCAATTTTATAAAAATATTTGACTTTAACTTATTAAATAGACTGTATCGGTAAGGCAAATCTTTTAGACGTGTTCAACTGCAGCTGTAGAAGTTGTCTGAAGACCTCTATGATCTCTTGAAACAACTATAAGAATAAAAGTATTGAATATATATTTAATATTTTAATACAATATATAATATAATTATAAATTTTGAATATATATTCAATATTTTATTATAACTTGTGTTAATATTGTAATTTGTATAAATATTTTAATTTCATATAAATGAATTCTTAGGTTAATAGAAGTCTATTACTAGGAATGTAAAAAGTTAGGGCAAAATTTTATCTTGTCTAATTTTCTCCATTATCATATAGGGTGAAGACACAATTAAGTCTAATTATAATGCAGGCACTTTGTATGATAACTTCATAGATAAGCAATGAAATAACGCCATCCCTCAACACAGATGACATTAAGTATTTCAAGATAGCCTATTTGAAAAGTGAAAACATCTACTATTGGCATATATTTTCGACACTACCACGCAAAAACGACTTCCTCCTAGCCGGTTGCCTTACAACTGACAACGGTAGGGAACGAAGGGTTCACGAGTAAGCTTGGACTAGCCAGCACAATGTGCGATGCCCCATGATTAACCTGTGCAAACGTATAACAAGTGGGTGGATGCAGGTTGGTCAGGATGTGACTAATGGCGGTGGGTTATGCTCAGTAGTGTCTTAAATGATGAGATGATGGGACGTGAGTAGCAACATAAGTGGACAACTTTTTACACGACTTTGTCCTCCAATTTCTTACGCCGCATTGTCATATTTATTGATTGTAAATAAAACATTATTACATAAGAAATATTAGAAACATAAAAATGGATATATCAAAATAATTCCTGCCGACTCTTGTGTCTACAACTAGCCAAATATTTATTTGGTTTTTTGTATGTACATAAATTATTGGACAGATAATGGCTAAAAACAGCAATAAAATTGTCAAGTATTTGAATATGATACATGTGATAAGTATACTATTTAAATATTGTTAATTTTGGAAAAATTTAAGAACTTCGATTAATGTGATACATCGTAAATACTTAAAGACATGAAAGTTTGTTTTATTAATATGAATTTTTATGAAACAACACACGCTAAAACTTTTAATATGGATCAATCGTGCAGAGACCAATATCTTCAGAGACATTGCAATTAAGGATCAGCCCTTAATTGCAATTAATTAAGGATCTCCTCAGCAAACATCTTGCCTAAAGTTCCATCCACAGTACCTGACGGTTATACCCTGTATGTTTTTACGAAAACATCTTTATTTTGGATAAATAACAAACAAACCGTAAGAATATACTGCTGAGACTATTATAAGCAACTTATTTCAGATTTAAATACGACAAAAACTAAAAAAAATAATTATATTGCAAAATTAAATAAATTTTATGTAGATAAGAACATTTAGGACGCTTTATAGACCCAAACTAAGCAAAGCTTTTAGTATGGCAATTATGTACATGAAATAGGAAGGTAAACTAGGTAATTTTTTAAACTGCTTAAATTTATATGCACCTAATATTTTCCAGTAGTGGAAATCAAACCTAATAACACATCAGCCAGGGACCGCTATATTAAAGGGAATTAGAAAACTGCATTTGGCAGTTGAAACTATTTTTAAACCCAAGTTTAAATTAACAAATTCCAAATACTAGCGAGCGGAGCAGCGAGGTGACATATAAAAAAAACTAACGCTCCAAATTGAGTACCTCCTTCTTTGAGCAAGACGGTCAAAAACAGCGTTAGTTCTAATGCAATTAAATCGGTTAAAATTTTCATTTTATGTAGATAAAAATGCAATAAAAGACACTTTGATACAAGCAACATCTTAGAACATATCAGAAATTTAAATTACTAATAAAGAATGATATCCGCTTACATGACGACTGATGACCCAATCGTAAAAGGAATATCAAATAGTTTTAACGATAAAGTATGCAATTAATAAATATCTATTTCCTAAGAATATATCACAGTAGTCATTTCAATTTATAAATTTACGTCACAATGGTACAACACACACAAATAATTTAATAAATAATTGCGTTTTGGTATCATGCATTACTTACATGGGTAGAGCAGTATTAGCTATTTTATATAGAAAAGTAATAAAAATAGATATTTTTTCCACCTAGCCATTTTATCCCAATCTATCGGCTTTTAATTAATCCAGATTTAGCTCAATAACAGTTTTTACAGGCAGACAGAGCGACTAGCATCTGATTTTCGCAACCCAAAGGGTCAGTTACCCTTTGGGTTGCGAAGTACTTCAAGATGAATTAGTTGTCTGTAAATTTTGAAGGCACTGACTTCCTATAACGACAGCCAAAGATGGTCTTGATAGCCGAGACCGACTTTTTATATGGCCATCCAACGCATGAATCATTTTACTATTCAGACAATTAGGTGATTGGCCTATATTGTGTTAACCGAACAGAGAAGAACGATAGCAATTTTAAATTTATAATTCAAATTCTATTTTTTATTTTATAATTATAATTATTCAATAATTCAAACAATTCTAATGAGGTTTTCCCGCGGCATTCGCGCTCACGACCCTCGGTTTGTAAGTAATGTCCGACACCGCTAGGCCACGCAGGAGGTTAAATGGGTTAACGCTTACAATTAAATTGCCATTGTTCTAAATTGCCTGCACAGAATAAAACACAAACATTTTTAGTAAATGTTTGAAACAGGGAGATAAATAACAGTAATAAATAAAATATACCTTATTAAAAAGATTGAGTGGCTCAACTGACAAGCAATAATGCATGGCTTTTATGGCAACTGTATGATAAATTGGAAATATATATATGTAATATGGTCAACATAATACAAGTTACAACGAAATTTTATAAGATTCAAGTTCAATTCAGGTCCGAAAAATGGAGCCTTAACATGTGCCATTAAAAAAAAGATCTTAACGGATATTCTCAAATGAAGGTGATCTGTATTATCTTAATTAATATAAATCTCGTGTCACGGTATTTCTCCGTGATGGTTTGCAAAAATTTAGTGCACACAATGTGCAGTTTAATCAAACTTGAATGATTGAGTAGCTTACATCTTTATTTATAGTCGCAATATTGTTTTGTTGCGATTTATTTTTCTATTATTATTTGATGCCAAATGATTGCGACAAAACGATTGCGACAGTTGGCAATTTCTATTGATAGCGTTGTGTATGTCAATAAATGGCGCTGTTCAATAGTATAAACTTTTCGTTCAGAATAGGAGAATTGGGACAGTAAAAAGTAATTGATCAAAATTAATTAATTTTGGTCATTTAATTTTATAACAATTATTACCTATCGTTAAAAACTAAAATGCAACTTCATAACGCCGTTATTTTATACCATCATCAATACCATCTGACTGATAGTCCCCTAATACACCCCTATAACCATTAGCATGCTTTGGACCGTATCCCACCACGCTGGTCCAATGCGGGTTGGTGTGTGGACCGACTTTTTACATGCCCATCCGACGCATGGATCATCTTACTTTTCAGAGCAATTGGGTGATCGATCAAGTGCTCCTAACTAACTAGGAAACAACAATGAAAATTTGTTGAGTCCCCGCAGGATTCGAACCCACGATCTCTGGTTTTTAAAGCACACGCCCTTGCCACTAGTCTACGGAGGCAGTTGTTATTTTATAGCAGTTCTTTAAAAAGTAATGAATAAAATGGCTTCTTAACATGCGTGTAAAATTGTAAATTGTAGGATTTTTACAGAGCAAAATTAAATAAAAGTGATGTTGTATCCTATATAAAGGAAATATTTTGATGACATATTCAATGGCGGATACGATTGTAGGTACTGTAAATATTTGGTTTTTATTATTTCACAATAGTTGTTTTGCTTTCTTGACGACATGTAAAATACTAAAAATAAAAAACAATAATTTTTAAATAACTATTTTATAATAAAATTATTACGGATTTATCGCGTTTCATTTTAAATTCCCGACATTTCGAACACTTTCCAGCGGCCGTGGTCACGGGTAGACTGAGATGTCATGCGTCTTGTTGCCAGTGCTGGAAGCGGTTTCCAGATCTTAATTTTAATTAATTATTTTGAGTTTGTACTCCGAACTATGCAAAATGAACTGGTTTTATTTCAGTCTACCCCGTGACTACGCTGGAAAGTGTTCGAAATGTCGGGAATTTAAAATGTAAAATAAACGCGATAAAATCCGTCAAGTCATTTTATTTAATAAAAGAGTTAGTTTAAAATTATTATTGTTTCTTTAATTTTTAGTATTTCTATGTCGTCAAGTTCTATTTATAATGTATAATATTCACGTAAACAATAGAAATAATTACTAACTCTTTTGTATAGGATTTTTCACGATATCAACAGAAGGAACATTTTGATTAATCGTCTTCAGTCTGTCCACTTTAAATACCAATCCAATCGATTTTTATACCAGTGTTATTTTCTCATTACATTCAGGTAAAACGGCAGCATCATTTTTTTTCTACAAATGACATTTATCTAATAAAAAAATGGTGGACCTCATAACTGATATTTTCCTTCCGTATATCTTAAGCCCTTGAATTGTTTATTACAATGTAAAATAAGTGAATCCTAGCCGCAGCAACGCATGGCAGGGTCTACTAGTACTCAATATAATTTTTGATATGTAAAAAACTGTAGGAATGATGTATAGATAACTTGTAATGGGTTACAATTAGTCGTCGAGAAATAAAAAAAAAGTCAATTTGACTGTATTCAATCGTTGGTATTAATGTATTCTTTGCAAATCTTACGAAAGACTTAAACTTTATGTTTATGTTTAAGTCTTAATGACAAACCGTATTGTTTTCAAATTTAAGTGACATTATAAATTGATGAAGCAATATGGTATTGTAGATAGATATGCTGTAATCATGACATAATTTTCTTTTATAGATATTTGAATGTCTTAACAAGTAGGTAATAAACGTTTATTATTAATAGAATTAGAAATAAATTAATCACAAATGTTTTAAAACTTTTACTCCAACTTAATTGATACTTATAATAATTGTTTGAGGTATTTTTTTATTGTTTAAAATTGTTTATATTAAATTAATCTATTAGGGTATTAAATATATATATTTTTACTTCAGTACATATTTCCCTTTACCGAAAAGCTAATATAACTCTGTTTATTTTAAAATTCACCTATTATATACTTTATACCTATTTAAAGAACAGGTAACAAATACTTATCCATAAGCGATGCTTATTTGTTTTTCATTTAGTATATATGTTATCATATTCTTGCGAATCTAAAAAATCGATTACGATAGCAGTATCTGTGTGCTAGGTTAAACATTACTGCAAGACCTCATGATACTGTCAGCTCGGTATGCATAAATTGTATAAAATTTGACGGTAGTCGGATTGACTCCGACATTATGAAGATTAACATCTTGGTCAGCCCCTTGACCATAGGGAAGGGGAAGAGTCCTGGGTTCCTGGGAAGGGTCAGAAACGACACATATTATGTAATAAAATAATTGTAAAATAAACAAACGAGATGTTGGTATGGTATACTATTAGCGTGAGCAATAGATAGTATTAAGGTCATTGATTATTTAAAACCCTACCACCGGTTTGAAATTGAAAGACTGACCTGCGGGCAACCGACAGAAAAGAAACTCAGTAGGCAATTTTTATTATGTCGTTTTTTGTGAAATATTTTGTTTTACTTAACATGCAATAAATACTGTATTCTCTTTGTATAAATAACATGAATTCTATGAATTAATTCTATTACCAGAATGAATTATTGTTTAAAGCTTGCTATCATTAGTTATACATTTGACGCATCTCATCACTTTAATCAAAAAATAAATCTCTAAAATCTATTTAATAACGTATTAACACCTACTGGACTACAAGCCCATGGACAAAGAATACCAGTGTTCTATATCATATAATAACTCTGAGCGCTATGCCGTCATTTTTGAACGTTACATGTAGTCAGTAAATGCAAAATTCTTTACAAACAAATATATATCCGTTCTTAAAGTACGGCGCGTGCGATACTCAAACCGGAACACATGCAACGACGGTGAAACAGTCAGCAACATGACCATATTTCCGTAATTATTGGTTTTCTTATCATGATTTAAATTTTTCTTTTTTTTTGTATTACTGAATACAAAACTATTTAGAAAAGCTATACAAAGCAAAAAATAAATGTTGTAAAATGACCTCATACATAATAATTTTCATAAAAGACGGGGAAATTATACATTTTTGATATCATTTACTAGTATTGAAAATAAATCATTAAAAGAATTCCTTTGTGTTTCCCAACAAAGGAAAGATTCCTACTGAAAGTAAAAGTGTATATAATATTTTGTCACATCAAATATGACAGTTTTCGGTCTATTTTGTATAAAGGCCCAAGAAATCATAAAACGAAATATATTTCTTAGAAAGAGGCTTTTGAAGTACTTGGAATTTAAAAAGTAATATTTTTTCTATATATCCGTCACAGTTTCAGCAGCGTAACAGCAGTTTATTTAAGTGCAATTTTATTTGGCATAAACATAAAGATTTAATTTGTGAAAAATAGGATTTCAGGAACGTATATATCCGATATTCCTTTAAGTATCACACTGCGCCTTATAGACAAAGTAATAAATTCTCTTGAAATTTTTCTCGTATTTAAATTTTAACTTAGTAACAAAGCACGATTTAAATGTCAGTTGTCAATCGCCTAATCAATAAGCGTTTTTTAATGCATTTGTGGATGGTGTACAAGGAGCAAATAAGCGCAATAAACTTTTTATAAAAGCTATGAGATAACAATTTCGATAGGTCTATTAAATGTATTATTCTTATTATCGTGACTGCGAGTGCGGGGAATGGTATAAACAAAATGTTATAACCATCTCCGGTATCTGAAGAAACACAAAAGACAGCAGTTTCCTAATTTGGTAAACCTCCTGTCTTTCCTTGGTGACTTACCGCGACTATACAATATACGAACCTCTAAGGTTGGTTTTAATTGACGCGAGAACAATACAACCCTTTCTTGTCTTTACATGGAAGGAATCGTAGAAAGTCTAAAACGTAATATAAGGGTTGGATTATTAGTTCTCATTGCTGAAACTACCGAAAAATTACTTTTGAACGGTATAAATGTAACTTACAATAAATATGCTCAAGTGTTGTTTAAAATGTTTAATTCAATGGTTATATGGATCATATCATCTCAACGTGATGATTAGGAATGATCCTCTTTCCATACATTAGATTTTCATTAGTAAAGATAACCTAAACGGTTAGGTAAAGGATAGAAAGGCTTAAATGGAATAAAGGAATTCCTGTCATGGGAATGATAAGAAGGTAAAAAATCAGAGCAAAAGCTAATAATAAATAAAGGCAGCCGTAAAGTGACCACATTTGTTATAACGCCTTAAAATTTAATGGAAAAAGATCGTTGTACACTATACCTCCGTTATTAATATTAACACATAAGATTTCTTTTATAACACAACGTTTAATGACAGCAAAAGTTTCAAAGTAACATCTCGTAAGCAGCCCTATATCTAGAACGGTTTTCGATGTTTTTGGTTTAAAAGTAATTAGATTAACTTTTATTGCAATGGACCTATTCTTTCAAATGTAATGTTATTGAAAAATTAAGCAAGATTCATCTTCAGAACGTCGAAAATAAAAGAACTTGTTACAAAGCTAGCTTTTGCAAGTGCAAAAGACAGACGTGACGAGTATCAAATGAAGATTACACCTCTATGTACGCCGCAAGCATTAAAGCCTTTGACTACGGTGCTCTTATGACCAAAGAGCTCACTATTGCATATGCAGCATAAAACGTAACGGATAGAAGCTTCTAGGCATAAATATGTGTTCATAGCGACTTTTCAAAACTGTAAATTTTTCAGTGATTTTAATTTACACTTTGATGGTTTTAGAACATTTAAAACTAGTTAATGATAGTGAAAGCTGTTTAGTTTTCAGTTTAATTAGTTTTATTTAATTAAGATATTTGCATTTAATATAACTTCTTTAGGTTAACATGTTGAAATAATTATTTAATAATGCAAGTACAGAAAATGGAATTAAATGTTTAATTTTGTTTTAGACATTAATGCACAGATAAAAAAATAATTCAGTATTGACCATCCATTAAAATAAGTCGTTACTATTCATAACTTCTATTAAATTAGGTAATTTAAAAACCTCATTCTAGTTCGTAGTCTGCAAGTAAAGCTTTATAGATTCAATATGTTATACCGACGTTTTATTACTCTATTATACATAGATAAGTTAGGCTAAGTTAATAGGATAAGGCTAAGGCTAAGCAACCTAGACTAAAATTTGATGCATCAATTACTTTTAAAACAATTTATATAAGTTTAATTTACTACCCACCAATATAAAATACTTTCTTGGAGCACTGAATTTGTGTGATGGACTTTCAAAGCTCTCAAAAGCATATAATGGTTTTACTAATGAGAAATAGCATGTTTATTTACTTTTGTTGACTTATGTAAATATTTCCTTGTCGACATGTTTCTGATAAATTACAGGCACCACATGGTTTTGTGGAAAACTAGGATTTCGTCGACGACGTGCAAATACTTACGTAGTTCAGTGTTTAATGGTCATCAATCTACATTTACCTTCTCTTCCAATACTAGAACAGTTGGGTTGAACGCCGACTTTGATTTATACTCCAAAATACCTGACTGAATACCGTTTACACATATTCATACTTACATTTCGGGTAACAACCATCAACTAAGTGATTAGCTTGTCAGCTGACAGTGCTACTGGCTTTTCTTATTTTTTGCTACAGTGTGCGAGTTATAAAACCATACGTCTGATGTCACTTCATTAGTTACTGTGTTCACATAATTATGGATACATGTGTTTATTGTTGACCAAATATTATAAAATGTAAACTATTGTAAATAAAAATAAAGTCACAGGAAACCTTTTTTAAAGGGTAGTTTGTTTTTTAATTTGTTGTTTTATTTCATAAGCTAAAGGAAACCTTGAAAGTTAGTTTTTTTTATTATTTATTATGTGATTGTAAGTGCAGTATTAGATATAGGTATAGATAATATGACGCCTCAACATTAAGTTGGGTATTGAGCTTTGGAAATAATATAGGAATCACAATTGACCGACAACAACGTTACGAAGCGGTTTTGTTCTTTAACGGAGTCTGTATTTATTATATCCATGTTAGTCGGCTAATAAACTAAAGGTTGGTATATTAATGACAGATTTAGTGTCATGTTTTTTATTTACACTATCGCAGTAATGGTAAAGAGGCCGATTCTATTATTGAAGTCTAAATGTTTTAACAATTTTATTATGATAAATAATACAAATTTTACTGATTTTATCGCTTTTAAATAAACGTTACATGTATAGTATTCCTGGTAAGCAAAAGAAAATTAAAATTTTATGCCTTAGTGTGGAGACAATCGTCTTTATGAAGATATTGTAACATATTTAAAACTGACCTTGCAAGAACATCGTTTATATTTTGCATATTTCCTAAGACGAAGAAGTCTGTTCGTGATATTGATGTATGATGTATTGTAAGAATTCAGCTGCATTTGTATATTGCGCCAAACCAGCTATCTTAAAATTGTCCGTCAATTTTACTACAGTGCTTCATAGGCAGACTAACTTAGGCATACTTAGGTAGCTTTCACTGATCAAGGTTGTGTAAAGATTTTTTTTTAGCTCTTTTTTAATTTTACTGATAGTGCTTAATCTAATCTAAAGATGATTTTTATTATAGAAGTTAATTCAAAATAATTGCAGTTCTTTACATCTCATCGTCATGCCAGTATTTAAACGATGTAAATGGCAATTTTTCTTAGCAGAAAGATCTAAATGGATGCTCCTCTTCAATTTGTTTTGATTTATTTCAAAGCTAAAGTCAATTGCAGACTCTTTGAAGATCTCGAGTTCCAGTTTCAAATAAATGTAGGTTCATTCTATGAGGGGAAAGGAAATAGATGCAATGAATTTCAGAGAGATAATTTGTTCTGCTTCAGACCTGAGGGAGAATTGGTATAATAATAAATTAGTTTATAATTATTTTACAAAGGTTCTCAATTTATTAATCAGCATCCAAGTGAAACTTTGATTGCCTTAGACAAATTTGTGCAAAACTATCAATAAGGGCTGCACAGTTTCTTTAAAAAATTAAATTCTATCTATTAAATAAGAAATAAGTCATTATGTAGTTGTAAAACGTTAATTTGCTTCTGTACTATTATTTATTTTCTTCATAATAGTTTGAGCTAGTTACTTATTGAAACGCTCTGATGTGAAAATAAATTGTTCTATAATAATTGATGAAACCAAATAGTTACGAATTGAGAAATTACAGTATGAATTGAGGTAAATAAGCAAAGCGAATGAGCACATTATGTAAAATATTAAAAACTTCTTTCCTTACTGCATTTGCTTTGCCGAGTCCTTATTATCAATTAACTATTATGACCCCTGATTTATACTTAACGCTATCTATTAATCAGTGAATAATTGTCAAACTTGATCTTTACTTTCAAAAAAAAATATTTTTTAATATGTATAGTGTTGTCGTGAGCTCTATTATTTATTTTTATGCATAAATTTGGATCCACATTGCAAACAGCATAATCAATATTTTTTAAAACTATACAACAAGAGGATATAAATTTTGATAACTAAAAAATAAGACCAACTTTAAAGCCTAGTCGTCTAAAAATAACCACTTTTGCTATAAGTTGCTTTTTTAACATTTGATCAAATTAATAAACCTTTTAAAGAAGTGTTAAAAAATAATAATGTAGTACATAAACCATTTGAGTCAACAAGAAAAGATTTCTGTAAATCTAAATTGAGCTTTTCTGAAAAAAAAAACGCATTGCAATTCCATTTTTTATAAATTATCAAAAAATAACATTGTGAAAACAAGGTCTGCTTTCATTAATATTCAAAAAAAAAACATATCATTGAATCTTGCAATAGAATTAATATTCACTCGACCGTGTAAGCACATTTATATTTCCTTCATTTCGAATGGAGTTTTTGTGATTTTATTTTTTAGCATTTGTTCGTGAGAGATAAGATTGAATTATATACTTAATTTACCAATAATTCTCTTTTGTAATTTGGAGTGGCTGTGCTATTTGGAATTTTGCCAAATAAGACTCGGAATAGTGGTAAATATTAAAACTCAGGAAAATAAAGCAGTATCATACATCTATTGGGTCCTTACGTGTTTATTAATGGATTGCCGCTGACATTTAAGTCGGTGTTGTTAGCCAACTAATAACAATAGCATACATGCGACTTCGCTAGGGGTTACAATATTTTCATCAATTCCGGTCATAATTTTGATAGACAAACTGTTGCATTAAATCAAAATAGTAATCATTAGCTTATATTGCCCGACGACACAAATCGATACATTTGCAATCAAAGCAAATACCAAAATAGAGTGGTCAATTTAAGCTTATTAAAAAGATTTGATTAACCTGTAATTTCCATAAATTTTACGCATCTTTATTTACTACATGAAGATATGTGTAACTCTCATGTTGTTCCACTCAATGCCATATATACATCACAAAATATACTTAAAAGCTTAAAAGTAATTAATAATTTAACTTCATATAAAATTAATGAGTCATTATAGCCAGTCGTCAAAATATTACATATTAGCGTTATTGACACCGACTGTAAATATTTATAACTGAACATAGTATGCTGCAGATATTTTAATTGTATGTTCTAATACAATAATATCTTTGCTGCTTTGCATTTTAGCATGCAACAATTTCGCCCCAAACCTTTCTTTTCCTTCAGCTACGACTGATTTTAGTTTTTAAAACTGGTTAAATTAAATTAATAGTATTTGTTGATGCCATATAATTTCTTCGTGTCTCTTAATTTGGCTCAAAATTACCTTCCTTTACATTTAAACAATTACGTGATGACCTGACGAACAAGGTTGCTTTGACACTTTTCCGGTACATAGAGGACGTTTGTGAACGTGCAACTGACGCGGTGATATCATCACCATTATATACAACGACCTATTTTTACCCTCGCTCGCTTATAATACATGTGCATAACTCTAAAATAACTGCACATCTAAAAATTTGTTGACGAAATATTTAATAGTATGTACAATAAATAAAAGATATAACAAATTGCTGTTTTTCAACTGATATGTATTTGAGCAATAATATTATTTTTGACATGACATCACAGTATTTATATACAATCTCAACGTACCCTAGACGGTCCTTTGTAAAAAGAGACCTACTTATACGACTTTCACCTTCTTAGAATCGTTGTATAACAATGTATAAACGATGTGAGCTAATTCGATTGGTCACACATTAATTTTCTCCATATATCTATAATAATTATGGACGAAAAACAAAACCTAATAAGTACACGGATGTTTAACGTTTAATTAATCTACTTTATAGTTAAATAAGAGTTACTACCTTTATATGTTACTGAAGGGACAAGAACAAGCAACACGTGCCCAACAACACCGCGACCACAGGGGTCAGCTGATACATATCCTACAGGATCACTTTGCGGCCGAGATAACGAGTACATTGTTTACTTTTGAACTCTCAACAATAACGCAGGCAAAATCTTTCTCATACGGTTGATATAACAATATAAATATCCCCTAGAACTTATCATTTATTACATAAAACAGACAGGCTTCAACTTAATTTCAACAACTTTAAATTAGGTTCAGGTTTTAAGTACCCTGCCCATTTATATAGGTCATACACATAGGCATTCTATACATCTTTTAACACAAAGTAAAGATAAATATGTACTTCAAAATTTATTGATAAGGTGTTAAACGTTCTGTTTTTGCTTTTAATGTTCTCTAAAACTCATAAGAAAAATATCACCTGCATAACATGTGACTAATCATTAAATTTTAAGCTTAGTATAATCTCACTTAAAATAAATTAAATAACGCACAATAAAAATCATGTAACTAATTTCTATTGCTAATCAAACATGCATTGTACTTTACAATGCATGTTTGATGTTTACTTTATCAGAGAAAAATACATAACAGTCTTCACATTGTCTATTATAACTTTATGCAGATTGTATTATTATACAATACAAGGAATTATTATTCCTTCAAACATTATTATCAGCTCACACCAAATGCTGATGGACAAAGACTGTAATAGATGGGCGAACTTCATCGAATGAATGATCTTATTAGGATCCCGTCTATAGGCAATATTGCATTATGTTACTAAAGGCTGATATGCCAAAAATAGCACTTAAATGCTTTCTGCGACCTTTTCAGTATTTAGAGTTATAACTAAGAGGAGTATTGAATCTCTATTAGTAGTATTATTATAATATTTAATATTTTGGTTTTACTTTACAATTAATTTACAAACAATACTCCGAATTATTATGCAAGAAACACTATTAGAACTAAATATTGAATTTGCTACATGTTTTGTAGGCAATTATTGGAACATTAACTTCCAGTTAGTAAGCTTGTAAAATTAAATGAGCAATAATTATTAATAATAAAAAACAATGCTCCTTTTATTAAACTATCCTTACAGTGTGGCAACTATAAAACATTCACGTCATTGTACAGTCTGCCAAATATTTTTTTTTCTTCTTTAATGGCTTGTCTCTTCTTTGCCCAATGACTCTGCCAATGTCAGGTAGATAGAATATCATTGATAGGAGACGTTAAAAATGGGAACGGGAAAGATATTTGTAAATATTTTTTACAGTTTAATGTTATTGCAGGAAATAAAATAAGCTAATGCATATACAACTCTACGATTAGGGAATGTTAATATTAACTGGGAACAGAATGTTAATGTTAGTTAATAAACAATATAGTGGAGAACATAAATTATTGAGAGCACATTGCAGAAAAATAAAACACATAGGAGAAGGTTTAATTTTTAGCTTAAATAGGAATTGTGGCAAACGAAGTCTAATAAGTACGTAGTTATTTGCTTGTTAAATTTTTCGAATTGATAAAACCACGGATTGATAAATACAATAGGGTTTATTTTAGAATATTTGTAAGTCTCCCATTGCTTTTGCCATTCTGACACGAGATTAAGATTTATATTGTGAATATGATCATGACTAACATTCGCGTAGTACTCATGATCTCCGCTGAATGTCGCTTCTTTAGCCATTTGATCCACAGTTTCATTCCCAAGAATGCCTGTATGTGAAGGGATCCAAACTATTTCAATTCTAATACTGTTTTTATGATTCCCATTAATTGAATTGATGTTCCCCAATAATTATTTACATTAATATTATTTTAATAACTTATTAACAATTATTGTTACGTTCTTAGCCTACTTTGTACATATTTAAGTCTGTCAAATACTAGAATTCAGATTGTGAACGTGATTATTGTGTTATTGTGTAATATTGTGTTCGGACGTCTAGCTCTGTCACTGCGCAGGTAACGTCTTTCTACTTAAAGTTAGCGTATTGTTCCTTTATCCTCTTCAAGTGCTCATTTTATATATATTTGTTACTAAATTCAAATTTAAATTACTTTAAAAATGATGACCCGCAACACCAAGGCCCGTCAGGTTGAGGAACAGTTCCATTTGGCGCTTAAAGAGTTAAAGGGAGCCAAATTGCAATGTGAGCAATTGCTGAGGGAAAGGGATGATAACGAACAAGAAACTTTGCAAATTATTGATAGAAATCTTAAATTAAAACAAGAGTTAGCTTAGTTATACTCAAATTATTTAACTGTAAAGTTAGCTCTTAGCTCTTGTAAAAGAGCAAAATAATAATTTGCAAAGTGTAGTCGATGGGTTTGATCAGGGTAGGGGTGAGTATGAGGCAGCTCTCGGCCTCACCTCTAAGCTGAAGTCTGAATTGAATGAGGCTCATAAAACGTATCTGCATTTTAGTAACTAAAAACCAGAACTTAAAGACTAATCAAACCCAAAGCCTGTATTGTGAATTAGTAGGGGAAGTACCGAAATGATATCCTCAGTTTCAAATGTTACAAACAATGTTAGCACTATAGATCTCACTGGTGATAACTCTGACCCCACACTCTACCACCCAGGTGGGTCAGCAGGAAAAAGAAAATAAACAAATACATGTTAAAGGCTGAAAAATTGTTAAAATATAGGCGTAGTATCTGCAAAAATTACGGCAAAATATATAAAGACAGAAATTTACTTTAAGATAAAATAAACTTGTGTTATAATGAGGCTAAGAAAGCGCAGCTGTCTCATGCGGCTGCTGTCAGTACGCTGCAAGCTGAGATTGCATATTTAATGCAATCTTTAAATGTTCTCTCAAAAAAATATGAGGCATCGCAGAATGAAATTTCAGAACACTTTCTGGCTATGAATGATCTCGTAGATTTGTGTAAACATAATTCTGACAGATTTGATTCCTTGACAAGAAATTGTGTAAGTGACTATTAAAGCATACAAAGTCATTCAGAGCTGAATATTACTAAGCCTTTGTCTGAGACTCTAGCGTCGCACAGTGGCCTTAATGACACATCAGAACATATATCTTCTAATAATTATATTAAAGTATACAGTGATGAACTGGGAAGAAATATGGGCTCATTCCTACTAGACAAGTGTTCGGGGCAATCAGTATCTAACATCTGTATGCCCGGAGCTACTTACTCATATATAATAACAAAAATTTTGATCGATACACATTGCCCCCCCTCTATTTTAATTATTTTGAATGGGAGAAGGGGAAATGTTAATAGAAAAACCTACTGTACTATCAAGAAAAATTAAATAAACTTAATGTAAAGAAGGCAATACAGTTTACATTTCCCTACCTTAAAGAGTTGCCACAGGAAAACAATAATAGATATAAGCTTTACAATTATTTAGGTATATTATATAAAAATAATTGTAAATATTTAACACAGACCTTCTATTTAAATAAAATTAATGTAATTGACATTAATAATATATTAAATTATAATAATTGTTATTTGAAATTTGATGGGATGTACCTATCTAATTTTTATAAAAAACAATTAGCTAGTTTGCTATGCTATTGTATTTTAAAAAACACAACCAATGGCTTGACTAACCAGACTCCCTGCTTCTATTGAGCATGATCAAACGTCGACTCTCAATTTTGAGTCCGTAATCCGAGTAATTTCAATTAAATCTTAAGACAACGGAGGACATCTTTTGCACAGTAAATCAATTTTTTTACAAATGAGTAATGTATTTTTAAATAATAACACTTTTAATAATAACAACTATTGTATAAACCTGGTACATCAAAATATACAGAGAATTGCCGGTAAGGAACACAAAGTTGAGCTATTCTTAAATATTTGTAAAATAAATATTTTATTAACTGAGCACTGGCTTCAGGAACATCAATTTATGCCTGATTTTGGAGGTCACCAGGTTGCTGGCCTGTTCAGTAGAGATAAAGCTATACGCGATGGTTCATTAATATTTATTAATAATGCTTTAAAATATAAAAATTGTATAGATGTTGTGAACCTCTCTATTGAACGGACTATTGTCAGCAGAGCCTGTGCAGAGCTGAAGCATTTCATTGTTGCATGCGTATACAGACCTCCCACTTCGTTATTTGAACCTTTTGAATTTGTGTAAGAAGAAATATTATTAAAGCTATCTAAATCTAATAAGTACATTATGATTTGTGGTGACTTCAATATAAATGTATTAGATAATTCTACAACCACAATTAGATTCAGATCATTGTTAAGTTCATATAACCTTATCAATTTAATTCTTGAACCTACTAAAATAACTGTGATTTCTGCTACTTGTATAGATGATATATTTACAAACTGTCAACCTTTGAACAAGTCAATTATTAAAAAATTTAGTTTTGACCACTGTGGCCAGCTTAGTAGCTTTTAAATTAAATGTAATATCAGACAAAAATACAATTTAAAAAATTATGTTTGTTCCCATCTACTAAAAACGTATTGTTAAGTTTAGAAGTAATATATTACAAAAAATTGACTATTTACTGTATGATTTTTTTTATTTCATACGCGGGCAGACGAGCAATCGGGGTCACCTGATGGAAAGTGGTCACCGACGCCAACGATCACCAACGCGCTGCCTAGCGTAAGGCATTGGATGCTAAGTCTCGTTTACCCAGTAAATACTCTGGCTACGGTGCCCTTCAAACCAGAACACAGTAGTGTTTTCACACTACTGCTTTGTGGTAAAAATAGACACCGCAGTGGTTCCCACCCAGAGGGTCTCCTGTAAACAGGGGACCTACCACCGGTAAAAACAGGGGACCTACCACCGGTAAACAGGGGACCTACGACCGGTGAAACAGGGGACATACCACTGGATGATAACCCACATGTGCTGTATAATACATAATTCATTCTTATAAGGAAAAAATTTAAATCAATATTTACTTCTAAGACGGTTAAATCCAAGGGTTCTGTAGCTTTTAGTGAATGGGCAACAGTTGGAATTCACAAAAGCAGCAAAAAATTATATGAGCTTTACAGTGAAAAAACATATAATCATAATAAGACCTTTGTTGCACATGTCCGTGTTTATTCAAAAATATTTAAAAAGTTTGTATTCTCTCGAAATCTCTATATTAAAAAAAAGAATGAAAAACTCATCAGACAAAATAAAAATGACTTGGAATATTATCAACAGTGAAACTGGAAGGGGTACTAAGAGCAATTCTAATATAACTTTAAATATTGATGACCGTTATATAGAAGCTGACGAAGATGTTACTACTTATTTCGAAAAATTCTTCTTGGACATTCCAGTTTCTACTACCAAGTCACTTTTATCTTCTCCAACAGTTGCCGAGTCACTACTAAAAGATAATACCAATGAATTAACAGAAAAAATTAATTTTGCGGACGTAAATACCGGAGATGTTGTAAGTACCTTTAAATCTTTAGATATTAAAAAAGCTACAGGCCTATGGGGAATCTCTGTTAAGGTAATAAGTTGTATTATCGATGTAATATCACCTCAGCTAGCAGCAATATTCAATGTAAGTATCAGAAGGGGCGAATTTCCTGATATAATGAAGCATAGCAAAATTATTCCGATGTTTAAATCAGGATGTAATACGGACCCTAATAACTTTAGACAAATATCGATACTGCCTACTATTAGTATATTATCTGGAAAAATCTTACTGAACCAATTAGCTAAACATTTCAATCGTAATTGTCTTTAAAATAACAAGCACTATGGATTCACTAGGGGTCGCTCAATAACTGACGCAGGCATCAGGCTAGTCAAAAGCATTTTTGAGGCTTGGGAAGCATCACAGGATACTCTAGGCATTTTCTGTGATCTCAAAAAGGCTTTTGATTGTGCACACCATGAGACTATGGTAATTACGTCACTATGGTATAAGAAATACCGCACTCAACCTTGTCTTCGTACTTGAGCCATCGAATATTCAGAGGGTTGACGTGAATGGTAAAAGATCTCCTTGGGCCCCGGTAAATATGGGGTCCCACAAGGATCCATTCTTGGGCCTTTTCTCTTTCTCATTTATATAAACGACTTACCATGTGAGATAAATAATAGCGAAAAAAATAGTTTTATTTGTAGATCATACCTCCTTGATTTTTAAAATTAAACGACATAAGTCAATAAATGACGATGTAAATAATACTCTCTCTAGTTAATAACTTGCTATTAAACGTAACGAGACCAAAATGTATTAGATTCATGACTCCAAATGTGAAGCAGGGTAAATTTGAAGTGGTCATGAATGGGGAGGCGTTAGACGTAGTTGAATCAACTGTATTTCTAGGAATAATTGTAGATGCAAAACTACAATGGGGCCCCCATATTAATAGGCTACCAAGTAAACTAAGCTCTGCAGCTTACGCAGTGAAAAGAATTCGAATATTAACTGATGTGGAGACAGCTCGTTTAGTATATTTTAGCTGTTTTCATAGTATTATGTCTTATGGCATTCTACTGTGGGGAAATGCGGCAGATACTAATACGATCTTTGTCGCCAAATACGAGCAATTCGTGCAGTCTATAACCTCGGCCCCAAAGAATCATTAAGAAAGTTGTTCACAGAAATAAAAATAATGACCGTTAGTTGACAATACATATTTGAAAATTTTATGTATGTGCAAAAAAATAGGCATGATTTCCTAAGACATTGTGATGCACATAACATAGGTACAAGGAACAAACATAATTTAATTCTTCCAGCAACTAGACTGCAAAGAATAAGTAAGTCTTTTATGGGAAAATGTATACGTTTTTACAACAAAATCCCAGTAAACTTTTAGAATTTAAGGTTAGGTTATATATGTAGTGTGTTTGACAATCAATATGCAAGTATTATTACTACATTGAATAAAGATATTTGAATTTGAAAAATTTGAATTACTTTAATGGCTGTAGTCCGTTTTTTCGTCCGTGTGGTAATATATATAAAAAAATTAAAAAAAAATGCTACATTTACATCTGCTATCTTCCAGTGAATGTCCTGTCAACGTCAGAGCGGCCATTCTAGGGATAAGCCAAGAACAGGCAAAAATTAAAAAAAATGTTATATTAAGTTCTTTGTTATATTAACCGGTTGATTTTATTTTAATGTTACAAACACACATTTTTAGCTTGGTTTCAAAATAATCTACCACCTATCCTGTGTGGTTTAATATAACAGCATAAGTTTTACCTGGTAACCGTGAAAATCTGCCTGCTTACTTTGCATTCATTTAGCTTGCAGAAAAACAACCGGTGTTCCACATTGACATTCTAGGACCCTCTTGTATCATCATCATCAGCAGCCTGTGATAGTCCACTGCTGGACATAGGCCTCCCTAATAAACCCCAATCCATTAGGGAGTTTTGGACCTTTTTCCACCACGCTGGTCCAATGCGGGTTGGTGGATGGACCGACTTTTTACATGCCCATCCGACGCATGGATCATCTTACTTTTCAGACAATCGGCCCAAATTGCCCTAAGCAACTAGGAAACAACAATGAAAATTTGTTGAGTCCCCGCAGGATTCGAACCGACGACCTCCGGTTTCGCCCATACCACTAGGCTACAGAGGTAGTTAAGTTATAATGTATAGCACATTTTATATTTAAACTCATGTTATATTTTCTTATATTTATTTTCACTGTTATTCACTCCTGTACAAGCAAATTACTAAATAAATAAAGGTAAATTTACAGATCTATTTACGTTAGCCGATTTTGCTATTTTTATTTGACCCCATAAATTTCTTTACCTTTATCATGTACAAAGGTTTATCGCAATCGATGACCTTGACAATGGTCGTAATCGATGGAACATATATAACCCCTTTTTAATTATGTATCTTGAAAAATATATTTATGTTAATACAAAATACGCGTACTGAACGCGAAAAAACAACGTTAAAGTAATCTATTAATCGAGTTGCCCACGGGCGAATGTGGCCTCGCTACAACGAATGGAAACGTTAAAGGAATATTTGCATTTACCCCGGAAGCTTTGTTTATACACTTTGTTTAGACAGACCTCGTTTCATAGTATCAAAAAAATATATGCGTGTATTTGAATTCAATATCGGAGATGAAATGCAAATTCAAAGATTGTTTGTTCCTCCGCTGTACTATTTGTATTTTCCTGTATTTGTTTTGCTGGTCCTATCGTTTTTAATTTACTTTTTGATTTGAGAAATGTTTTCTCCTCTTTTTAAAAAAGCTTAGGGTCTAAAGTTTTAATTACTTGGTGTCAAGGTATTTATTTCCTTATAAAAACCATAATACCTTCTGATCTAGCTGCTTTGATAGCATTGTTTATCTGGATTGCAGCACTGCGTTGCATGTCTGCTGTTCGATTACAGAGGCCACGCGTGGACTAAGGTAAACCTATGTACATTTCTAAAGTAAACAATCTGATCGATGATAATGTCATGGAAGGGCTGGTAAGAAAATCTAGAACATATCATTTTATTTTGTGTGAAAAGTGTTGTGAACATGTATTACCAAACATAATTTACCAGTGACGTAGATAAGTATATAGTATATATATAGTAATCAATAATAAGTTATTACTTAGAATATGTTAGAGTCAGTCCGTCATGTCAGTCACGTGTGAACACACACACACACACACACACACACACACACACACACACACACACACACACACACACACACACAATTCGAACGAATTTCGACGTCGGAAACGAAATATATGCATTGAACGCGATGAATCCATAAAAAGTTGATTTAATATGTACACTAATCGCGTAATTTTGCAAAGTTAAAACTGACTTTCGACTTAGTTTAAAACTTTAGTAGTAATGGTAAGTGTGTGCCACATGTTATCTAATTTTTCCTAAAATTTTATGAAATTAATGTCTTTTATTTTCTAAGACTAGGAGAGCTAAATGTTTTTGAAAATGCCAATTACTGAGTCAAATGGATTTTCTTCCAATAAAATGCCTTCTTTGTGCATGAAATTAGTAAAAAATCATGATTGTAGTTTATCGTTATAAAACACAGATCTCTGTAAAAGGCAACTTATGTGAGCAGTCTGAAGTCGAAAAAGAAGGACGGCGAGCGTTAAATAAAGAAACGCAACAACCATTAAAAGTGAGAAAAAGACTGTACAAAAGATATCGTACTTGATACATTTTGCTTTCAACTGACAAAAATTTGAACAAAGACAATGGTGAAAATGACACATGAACTATGGTAGTTTGAATTTATATGACTTAAAAGAAAATATAATAAACCTGCTAATGAAATAAATGAGACTCGATGAGTCGGTTATCGCAGTGTTACGATAAAACCTGTCAATTTTTTACGGTTTTTATATACATCTATTGATAAAAAAACAATTGCTTTATTTCAGTGTTTTTGACCGACTTCCCAAAAGCAAAAGAAGCTCAGTTACCAGCTTATACATTTTTTTATATATATGTTACTGCGTTGCTCCACTCCTAGTGCTCCGATTTTGTTCATTCTTATTTTAAATTATAGATATTAGCATCCCATTGGTCCCATTTTTTAATAATTTAGCGATAA
Organism: Lamproptera curius; assembly: GCA_029286875.1. NCBI lineage: Eukaryota > Metazoa > Arthropoda > Insecta > Lepidoptera > Papilionidae > Lamproptera > Lamproptera curius. The sequence goes on along the minus strand of JAGSMT010000336.1, from coordinate 49,090 downwards.
GTAGTTTAATAGATATTTGAAAAATAAAAAAAAATACGGCATCAAATATCACAACTTCGTGCGATTTAATTAAAAACTGTAAAAGATAGACCTAAAGTCAACATACTTTAGGTCTATCTCTCGGTCTACATAATTTCAGTGCTTAAATTGGCCTACAATAAAAATTGCAATAGCTTATATGTATGTTTTAAGAATGACGCACAATAAGCATTTTAATGTAAACATTGTAAAAACTTGCAATCAGGCACACTCAAAGCCTATTTCAGATAATACAGTTTAAGTTCATATAAAACCTTACTTTAAATCTTACATAAAACTTGCTCTAAGCGACATTTTGATGAAATGAATACTTTAAATGTTATAAGAGATTTAAAATACAGTGGCAGAAAACGTGACGCCACTTCGTACAGAGAGCACGTTGTTACCTACTTATAATTTGTATAATAGTTATACAATCTATGAAATCGGCTATTTGTTTTGTTAAAATTTTGCCTGCTACTTAACAGCTGTAGCAAATTAATGTGGATTTAAAATATTATGAAGAAATAGAAATAGTTTTGATTAAACGACATAAAATTTTGTCATTGTGGTATGTAGGTGAGAAAGTGCTTAAATTATAGCTTAAGGGTTGTTTAATGTTTATTTTTTAACGTAAAGAAGGCTTATTATATGTTATTTTAGTGTAAAAAATAATCGCATACTTTAAGATTTCTTGCGTTGTAAATTTTACTTCGTGAATAAACAAAAGAAATAAAATGACTAAGGGAATCTTGCCAAATGTTTGAAAGAATGCCAAAAGTTGTATCCAGTCTTTAGTAAATTTGCCTTACTAGATGTCAACAATAGTTACTAGAGCTGTTATCTTGCTGATAAGTAAAAAGTAGTCAGGGCGTAATCTGAAAGTAAATATTGCTTTCTTGAAAAGTTTATAAAACAAGGTATCTATTATAATCTAGTTGACTTGATGCGCAGAAGCAAATTTAAGTTCAAACACTGATCTATTAAAAAAATAATGAAGAAGGTTATTAATGTATCAAAGTAAATAATATTAATAGGTAGTTAAGATTATTCGTTAAAGCTACAGAAAATCTAGCATGCAAATCACCGTACATCTTATATTTCATTGTATTTTTCGATTTGTTTCTTTTTCTGCACTAGTTGTTTTGATTATGTATCTTATTGAGAACTATGACGTATTATTTATATTTAAAATTTGCTTTAGGTTAACGTAATTGGATTGAAGATTGTTTTTTAATAAAACATAGAATATATACTCATTGATGTGGCCTATGTTAATCGATGCTAAGATAGTTTGGTAATAGCAAAAATATTATAAAAATTGGTCAAGTAGACTTTCCATTTATCAGTTACATACAAAAATAAAAATGTTTTTTAGTATAATGCTAGTATAAATTGGTTTTCATGTTAGTCACTCTTTATAACCTAGATTAATACGTAATTTTTTTTTGGTTTTTTTACGTAAAAAAGTTCTAACGTCAAAAAACCAATAAAAAAAAGTAAAATTTTGATAAAGCCGGCTGTATGCCCAAAAAAACATGACTTCACGCGGTGTTAACTCGCTCTGAGGCGTTGCATTTAAGGCTCAAAGTGCAATCGAGAGCGCGGAACAACCGAAGACAGCTGCTATACAATAAATCATTTACATGTTTTTGTTATTGCAACTTGATCAATTCGATTGTGATTTCTATTTACTCTTTTCCGTATATCCATATAACATAATATCTATCAGAGAAATAAAATTAAAATTTTCTATTTTAAAATTTAACGATTCCATCAGTATTTTCTTATGTAGTTGTCATGTTTAACTTTCATCAGTAAACTTACTTTACAGGCAATCGATTTTTTTTTAATTTTTTAATTACTGAAGAAAACTTAAAATATTTCCTATGGCTTTGTATAAAAAATTAAAAAAAATACCTTAATAACAATTTTGGTTCTCAGATTTTACCTGTTTTTATAAAAATTTATAAAGTTATGAGAAGAAAGTTGGATTGACTAGTAATCTACTAATACTTTATGTGTTTCGAGTTATTACTTTAAAACGACAAGATTTGTTATTGCTTAGTACTCTTACCAAACAGTCTGAGGCTAAGACACTACAGCAACTAAAACCGGTAAATAGCTATTTACCTGTTCTTAATAAGTATAACTTCCTTAATAAAATACCAAACATTCTTATGTTTGTAACCGCTACTGATGGAAACCTCAAACGTATCATTTATAATTAATTACTATTATAAGTTAAGACACCTTATAATTTTAAAAGCTATTTTATTTCTTATAGAATGCGGTATTAAATATTAGGTATGGATGTGACATTATGAAAGAAAAATTATCATTGCAACAATGAAGTAATGTTAACAAAGTAACAAATATTATGTAGATTAATATTTTAAGTTAATTCAGTGTTAGAACTTGAACATGTTTCATTTTTTGAAATTTAAAGTTTTTGTTATGACACATAAAGTATTTCTCTTTAATTATTTTATTTAGTATCAAAAACAGTTTTATCAAACTCGTCAAATTTACCATCACATACGCGGTTATGACTTTATAAAAGCTTAAAATGATTTTAGTTATTATGAGCCCATATTAAAGTTGCAGAAATTTGTCAGGGTTAATAGTAATTACATGGCATCGGTACACAAGAGAATATTGCATGTCAGTTACAAAGCAAACAAATTTGTACGCCCATAATTGCTTGTTTAATGCAGCCATGAATAGTAAATGACTAAAATATATACCTAGACATTTTGTAAATAGAATTCTGCGGTTAAGTTTTTTACCCATACACAGGAATTAAAGTGTAGCTAATAATCTATATTTTTATGTTATGCATTCATTTATTATTCAGATTTTCATACAATAGATTTTCATCTTTTTTCGACCTTTCTTCTTAACAATCACAATAACAAATTTTTTGGATGAAAAACACATCATCTGGCACCAAATAAGCAAAGTTCTTAGTACGAAAAGTAGAATTATGCTTATTGCAAATTTTATAGATACTGGCGATGCATCAGATCTATATAAAAAGATCAGTTAATTAAAACTGTAATTAATTGCAATATATTTATATTAGGATATGGAGCATTGTGTTTAGTAAAAAGTAGGTTTTTAAATATTTGCATATGTGAAAAATAAGAACTATAAGGATTAAATAAAAGTAACCGTACAATTGTATACAATGCAATAAAAATGTTTTAAGAAAACGATTGGCTCTTATAGTAAATATTAGCCTAATAAAAACACATAACAGATTCTGAAGCCCCTTCGATATCTTGTGAAAAAAGCAAAAGAATAAAGAAACGAAGCGATATCATCATGGGACCAATAAATCAAGCCCAATGTCTTCGTATGAATGGACTTTATGTAATAGACTCATCGGGCTGTTCAGTTTTTGTTGTATTATTCAATTAATGTTGTTTCACTGTAAGATAATTAATTTCATGTATAGATATTGAAAACATAATATATTTTTTTTCATTTCGTATATAATTCTAATGCAGGATTATGTAGTATATAAAACAATTTTTTTCTGCTCATCAATTTTGATGTCATCAATGTTTAATTTATATTGTTGATTAAATGATAGCCGACACATGAATTACTATCATTATAGCTTTATTTTGAGATAACTCAGAAAATTATTGATTGAGTGTCACTAATAAATACCTGTTGATCAAAAACTTTTGAACTGTGACCTTAAGATATATTGAAATCAATCTGTCAATTTTATGTAGCAAAAGTTAGTAGGGTCAACTATCAGAGGATCAACAGTATCAGAAACATTTTAAATATAATTAAAAGCCAAAAAATCTGTAAAGTCTTCTATTAAATCATAAAATAGAAACTGATTAGAAGCCGCCTGTATACATGGAAGACACGTTCCTAATTTAAAGGTTTACTAAAAATCTTTTTGAAAGATTAACAAACATTTTATTTACATTTCTGTGACATAATTTGAAAAATAATTCGGCAAATTTTGGTTATTCGAAATTAATAACTTTGCTTTAGGTGAATATTTGTAGTGACTTAAGTTAATTTCAGATAAACAGACCACATTTTCATGTTTATAGTATCTGTTATCCATCTTCATCCTGTGATAGTCCCCTGCTGGACATAGGCCTCCCCTAATACGCCCCTATCCATTAGGGGTTGGAACCGTATCCCACCACGCTGGTCTAATACGGGTTGGAGAATGGACCGACTTTTTACATGCCCATCTGACGCATGGATCATCTTAATTTTCAGACAATTGGGTGATCAGCCCAAATTGCCCTAACCAACTAGGAAACAACAATGAAAATTTGTTGAGTCCCCGCAGGATTCGAACCCACGACCTCCGGTTTCTAAAGCACTCGCCCATACCACTAAGCTAGGGAGGCAGTTATTTCATTTTATTTTATAGTATATATTAATCATTTATAATATTGAAAAAGAACCATACTACAAATGTTATGCAGATAAAATAAAGTATTTTTAACTAGTTGGTTACCTTTATAAAATTTAATTACTTAACTTATTCTTGGCAACACTGAAGGCAAAAGATCTCGCAGACGATAACCAACAAGTTGGATAGACCAGGTTAATAATTAGTCATTCTCTAATATGCACACGGTCATAACAGGCGCAATGGATAGAACCCAATGGAGGCAGATCATTCTCTCGATATGCGACTGTGTCACTCACCACAACCCTCAGATATGAGGGAATGACCAGAGAGAGAGAGTGAGAGATAATCATAATTAACTTGAACTTACAATTAAATGTACCAAGTAGTTACGTAGTTTACTTTTTAGTATGAGTATGAGTTTGAAAACCAAAAAAAATATTGTTGTAATATCATTTTTTTTTTAAATATATTTTACTTTTGAACTGAAAACAAAAAAAAAATAAATACGAATGACAGATCATTTCGTTTTGCCGAACAACGCAGTTAATAAATTGCGGTTTAGTAACTAATGGATATCTACTTAACTATATCATAAATTAATTTGAGATATTGGTACAAGAACTACGCTTAATATGCTAATTTACTACTAGTTAACAATCAACTCAATTTATGTCCCAACAAAGATTTGCTTCCATGTGGCACAATGCCAATATATCTAGCATGAACCTTACGATAATACAAAGTTACATCACAATTTAGTAAGCGCTGCCAATTCTGTACTCTTGTAGAATGGTATAGTAGTAAAAATACAATATTTATAATGTATGGGGGTTGCCAGAAATAAAGGAATGAGACGGAATCCTGTATGGAGGGGTTTTGCTCGGAATTTCTTTGCGTAACATAGTGGGTAATTTAGACATCCGAAGCAGAACTATGTGTGTGAACTTAGAAAAACTACAACTGTAAGGGATGAAAGCTATTTGAGCCTCTGCTTCGCAATGTCATTGTGGGATATAGGCAAATTAGTGTTGGACAACTTCCCTTGAGATGTACGGCGCAGGATCGTACCTGATGTCAGTTCATGGATTATGCCTAGCTAGTTGGCTTGATTAGGCTGTTATAATAATGATAATAATAAATATATTTTGAGGGTGTTGCCGATTTTTGCCTCAGTAACCTAGTGGTATGGGCGTGCTTTAGAAATCGGAGGCCGTGGGTTCGAATCCTGCGGGGACTCAACAATTTTTATTGTTGTTTCCCAGTTGAGTTAGTGCAACTTGGTCAATCCCCAATTGTCTGAAAGTAAGATGACCCATGCTTCGGATGGGCATGTAAAAGTGGATTCACCCACCAACCCGCATTGGACCTGTGTGGTGGGATACGGTCCAAAACCACTAATAGATAGGGGTGTATAAGGAGGCCTATGTCCAGTAGTGGACTATCCCAGGCTTACGATGATGATGATGTCGATTTCTTTAAGCTTAAGTTCCAGGCCAGGATATATTATGAGATATTACTAATTCACTTACTAATCAAGAATAGATAAATCAAGCAGTAATTACTAGATACGTTTTTTAATTTTTTTATTTGAAGAGACATACATTTCTTTAAATAAAAAAAATATTTGCGTAATGTGATTTTCTCTTCCCATAGAGTTGCATTTCCATAAAATAAATGACGAAGTTAACTCTATACACGCTAAACTTTCATCATATTAGTTATAATTTATTTGTATTGATATGGAGACAAATATTAACAAGACTACTATCCTAGTCTTCTATTTTTGGCAGGGTTACCCATCGCTCAAGGGAGAGTACAGGAAAAGTATGTCACAACTCCTCGTTTAAAATAATAGGTTAGTATACCCACAAAAACCAACGGATGTCTTTTATAAGTCGCATTTATGCTTTACTAGGGTTAATAAAAGCACTTTTGATAAAAGCTTTTCATATCACCGGCCCACACTTGTTCATGGACAACATTTTGACTTTCCTTGTAATTTTTGTAATCTTTACGAAGAAAAGATTAAAGAAATAATACTCTTTCAGTATAGTCACACACTTAACGCTGTCGAACCAATTTTTAGCTTTTCTATTAATGTGACATGATTACTTTGACACCAGCATACATGGGACTGCACAAATAGTAGAAACCTGGGCTGTTCTAGAAGTTGTACAACGATCTCAGGTCAATTATCGATACGTCGAGGTGTTGAAAGGTCTGTATAGTGCTGCGTTCTTGCCCGTCCCGTTTCCGAGGGGTCAAACGAAACCAATTCCATTGCATCAAGAAGTGAAACGGGGGATGTAATATCCTGAAGCTGTTCACTAATACATTAGAGGACGTCTTTAAGACCCTAGACTGGACTGGACGTGGCATAAACATTAACGACAAGTACTTTTCATAGCTCCGATTCGCTTACGATATCGTCATAATGACCGAGTCGTTGGAGTGCTTGCAGGACATGTTACACAGCTTAAATGAATCGTCTTGACGTATCAAACTCAGGATGAACTTGGACGAGACGAAAGTCATGTTCAACGAACACGTTCTCCCGAGTCCGGTTAATGCTGTTGTTGTCACTCTCAAAGTTGTCGATGAATGTGTCTGTTTTGGGCACATTACAGTTAGAAAGGCTCAGCTTTGAGAGAGAACTGGATAGGAGGATTCAGTTGGGCTGGGCAGCATTGAGGAAGGTAAATCATATTCTCACGTCGTCAATATCGTAGAGTTTAAAGAAAAAAGTTTTTAACCATTGCGTACTCTCCGTGATGATCTACGGGGCAGAAACGTGGCCTCTGACTATCGGACTGCAAGCTCTCCGTAGCTCAACATGCTATGGAACGCGCTATATAAAATTCGTAATAGATGCATCCGGCAAAAAACGATAGTTACCAACAGGATTGGCTCGTTTTGGTAGACCCCCGACCAGGTGGGATGGCGATCTCCGAGCAGTAGCTGGGTCTAGGTGGCAGCGAGTAGCAGGGGATCGGCCGACCTGGCGTTCGTTGAAAAGGGCTTATGTCCAACAGTGGATTGATAGGAGCTGATTATGTTATGTTATTATCATAGATGACAAAAAATGTAGAATAATAGTCCAAAAATAATTTTTCCATATAGTTTTGGGTAAGTACATATGCAATTAAGTTACCTGAAAATATTTGTAGAATGCTGTAAAGTGCAATTATAATCACTGAAACTAAAATTTAAAAAATATTATAAGAAAAATTTTTTGAGCTGAATAAATTTCTACAAGAAGTTAAAATTGAATTGAGGAAAGTGAAATAGATTTTAGGACTTTAAAACTGCTGCCAGCTTTCGACTGTATTTTTTTGGATTGTAATACAACGCTCTGAAGAGATTGTAAACTGAATACGTTTTATGAGTTAACGAAATAAAATTCAAAGCAAGCATAAAATTTATTATTTTTGAAGTAAAGCAGTTATTAGTTAAGACTTACTGTTTATAACAATAAAATGTATAGTATTATTAAGATTATTATAATTTTATAGATATAACATAAGTTAAAACGCATGTTTCATTATTATATGTACGTATATCTATATGTCATATATCCACATGAACTTAAATAATTTAAAAGTAGTACAAAAGGGCCAAAATAATAAAACGGTTTATAGTTCTTGTTTCCAGAATATAATATTAAATCATTAGTGAATGTTGTTAAAGAGGTATTCTCAGTATCTCAGGTCAAATCAAGATTGAATGACTTGATTTTTTTATTAGCTGATTGAATCTCAAGATTATCTTTCGTTATTGATTATTACAAAATTTCTGAAAGTTCTTAATTTTTAATATATAGAATGAAGTGAAATCTTGTTGGTAAAGTCAAAAAGGTATACTATAGTATACTATTGATTTGATATAATTCGACAACAAGAAAATATTTAAAAACTTAAGTCGAAACTATCCTATATACTAGAGATGTAGCAAACCATATGTATTCGGTACTGAGTAATGGGTACGCCCTCTTGTATCAAAATACAAAACGTTACTCACGAATCCAGATCGTTACTCGTATGCGTCGCACTTTTGAATGACAACAACAGTATAATGTGTTCACTGTACTTAATTCAAGATGTTTTTTATATTTTTAGTTTATGCTAATAGTTAATCACTGCCATAAGATTAGAGTTTATATAATTTTAAGTACTGTGATTATTTTAACGCCATGAGTTTAGGTGATTGAATTAAATACAAAAAAATTGTAATTAATTCAGTCTTGACATTGTTTTTAACTCTTGAATTTATTTTGTTATGTATTTCAACTTAAACTATACATCATCATCAGCCTCGTGATAGTCCACTGCTGACATAGGCCTCCCCTAATACACCCTATCCATTAGAGGGTTTTTGGATCGTATCCCACCACGCTGGTCCAATGCGGTTGGTGGGTGGATCGACTTTTACATGCCATCCGACACATGGATCATCTTACTTTTCAGACCAATTGGGTGATCGGCCCAAATTGCCCTAACCAACTAGGAAACAACAATGAAAATTTGTTGAGTCCCCAGGATTCGAACCACGACCTCCGGTTTCTAAGCCACACGCTTATACCACTAGGCTACGGAGGTAGTTCCACTAGGCTACGGAGGTAGTTACTACTACTATACACTTTACCTAAATTCCATGACCACGGTTTACCTTATCTTATTTTTATTATTTGAAATTAAGTTTATTTATAACTTTATTCAAATTGATATATTTATATTCAAAGACTTTTTTCAATATTTTAGTTTTATTTAAAATATATTACTTATTGCCTAATATTACTGCCTATTACTTACGCCTCCGACGACCATACACGGGCGTATGCTTTAGAAACCGGTGGCGTGTGTTCGAATCCTGCGGGGATCCAACAAATTTTCATTGTTGTTTCCTAGTTGGTTAGGGCAATTTGGGCTGATCACCCAATTGTCTGAAAAGTAAGATAACCCATGCGTCGGATGGGCATGTAAAAAGTAGGTCCACCCCCAAACCCGCATTGGAGCACCGTGGGTGGATACGGTCCAAAAAAGCCCTAATGGATAGGGTGTTTGGAGACCCATGTCCAGCCATGCTGGATCATCATCGTCATTATCCGTGATAGTCCACTGACTATCACAGGATGATGACGATGATGATGATGATATTACTTATATTAGGTTGATTGATTTAATTTGAACATATTCAAAGAATGCGATGTCATGACGTCATACCGAACTCGAACGCGATACGAGTTGACTTGATGCGATGGTGCGAAAGTAGCGATGCGAAACGTGCGGGTACTGGTTGTCATGGTAACGAACACATACGGGTACGCTGGCGGTCGTTACTTTTACAGCTCTATTATATACATATTTTGTAATATTTGTTTGACCCCTATGAATCCTCATTTATTTTATTATATTTATGATCATTTTGAGAAACATTTAAAACTTGTTTAACCCATTTTTGTTTCTTTTTTGAATGACTAGTTAAATTAGCTTCGCACCGATTACTTAACATTGCATAATGAAATATCAGTCGCATAGTACATCTACAGAGTCTATAATTTACGTAAGTTTTATTTCAAAGTAACAAACTTGCCACTAAAAATTATTTTTAAAAACCGTATGATGAATTTTTTATATTTTTTATCATAGATATTGTATTGCCACTTTGTAATATGTCTAGTAGATCTTCCTGTTTTATTTCGGTAGTAAGTACTATAAGTAGGGATTTCCATTAAATTTGGTTCGTTATTTGAGAACTAGGAAGAATGCTTTCATGTGATCAAAATAAATTCCTTTAGATTATTTGATGGGTTGTTGCCTCGAAAGCTCATGCAATTCTTCATCATCAGCCTGTGTTAGTCCACTGCTGGACATAGGCTTCTTTAATTTATTAACTACAAATTGTGATGACCAATTACGCTATACTGTCATTACGACTGTTATATAAACTCGGTGCAAGCATTAAGAAATAAATTAAAATTAAATTAAGTTTATCAAATCTTGTTACTGAACCTTATTCTATTCTAATTAAGTAAGTAATACTTTGATGTAATTAATTCATGTGAACATCATAAAGTAATATATCTTCTGGTTTCTTTTACTGAGTTATTTTATACATGATACATTTGTAATTACTACGAGCCTTATTTAAGGCAGTTAGAATTAAGTGGCTGCACTTAACAAAAGAAGAATGTAGACAATTCGAAGCGTATGTTTTTTTTTCTCCCAGCGCACGAATTTCGTTCATTTTTTTAAAAACAACAGGTAATAACATTTAGCTATGAGTAAAAAAATTAAAAATACGCTGAAAAGAGTCCGAAAATTAAGGAATAAAATATAAAGGATTAACGCAAAAAATCCGTGAATAAATAGATTTTGAATATCATTTTCAGAAGTTTAGGTGATACAAGATACAGAAACTTTAATAAAAAATTAATTTTAATATTTACCTCTCCACAACATATGTCCAATATATATACTGCTATGTTTTATTAAAGTATCATTTACATCATGAACACTTTCATTGGTTTCAATTTATTTCACAAATAGACTATATTTTACAGCTATATTCCTAAAATAAGCCCGGTGAATATGTTAATTTTGACGTTTTCAATGAAATGCATATTCCAGGATCAGCTCTTCGATTTATGTAAATATGATGAGGGTGGCGTCCGACCTTTGTTAATCTGTATTACCAGAAAATTCCTTCCTAGCGTCAAGTACAACTTGAATAATTTTTCTCTTTTTAAAAGTAAGTGTATTAATATAAGAAACGTGATAGATTTATAATAACAAATCATTTTGAGACCATTTACTGAGATATTTCTAACAAAAATTCCTCTTATTTTTATAAAGCAAATTGTTTGTTTTAATAATTCTTAAGTGATTAAAAAAACACATGGTAACATTTAAAGTGATATGTTTTGTCTCCATCGATAAATTACAAATTTAAACTAGATTGGGTCATATTAGTAATATGAACCAATCTAGTTTTACAAAACAGCAACGAAGAATTATATTCCAATTAGTTCAGTGATACAAAGTGTTGGAAAAGCATTAATTCTCGGAAAATAGATAGTGATTGTTTTGTTGATAAGTAATATCAGGTCTAATGTGGCAAAACATCCAACCATTGGTAAGTTCCTGAAAATGACCAAAAGAATTTATTTTATAAAAAGGCTGTAAAATTTCCTCTTAATTTCCCTTGGAACTTTGCAAATTTTTAAAAAAGTCTTTCCGTTGTTTCATTTTGTTTTTCATTTTCTAAAATAAAAAAGACAAAAGTCTCAAGTTTTGTTAATTGTTTTTTTTGGTTTTTGCCAAGGTTTGGGATTAATGATGTGATTAATTCGTTACCAGGGTTGGTTGTACTTTAAATACCTCCCATTTCTAATCAGCCCTTTTCCCAGCGGGAAAGCCTTTAATGAACCCCAGACTGGCCGTCTACTCCAACCTCCACGGGCGCATCGCGCACCCAGCGACCACACGCGACCTAAGGGCCCCCCCGACCGGGCCGGACGTTCCTTCCCACACCGGCCCGCCACTTCCGAGCCCTCGATTTTGGGGAACCGCCCCGCGGAACGTTCGTCACCGCGAGCCGCCGCCCCCTCCTCCGTCGGGCCAATTATTCATGCCGAACGCGTTTAACCCGTAATCAGAGGGACGATTGGTTAAACATTGGCACCTTTCGGTTCCTGGTAAGAATTCCATGTCCCGGCAAGCCTAACCCCTATGGTTCTTCTGGCGCTTCCAACCAAAAGCCCCCACCCCCACCGGGTTACCCATGCTTGCCGGACCCCGCTGGTGAGTTTCTCCACCCCCAGCCCCCATCGGCCTTGCGTTACCGATTTCGCAGAACGCCACGCCAAGGGTACAACCCCAAATGGCCGGAAAACAAAATTTGCACCCCGGCGTCTGGTTACAGTTTAGTCTTGAACTTTAGGGCCCATCCGGCCGACAGGTGCCGAAAGGGGTCACTGGCCCCAGATCGGGCAACAGCGCTTTAACAACTCGGTTCAATTACAAACTTGGCCCAGGAAACCCCCAAAAGCTTGGGCCCGTATTAAGGAATTTTCCCAAAATGCTTACCACCCGAACCTTCCCCCGGCACGGCCCGTTTAAAATCCCAAAACCCTTTCAAAATCCCAAGGGGTCGACCAACACGCCGATTCCAAACTGGCCCCCTCCAGAACCTTATGGGCCCTCGGCTTCGTTCTTCGGACCACGTGACCGGCCCCTGCCCCCCAAAGCTTATCCTTTGCTATGTGGTAACTTTGCCTGTCGGATGAAATCTTACGATCTTATCCGACAGAGACTCAAACTGCGTCCCTTACGTTATCGGAAACTTGGACCGTCCCGATAAGGGACTTTCCCCCGGGTCATGACGGGGTACGCATTGGTTAAAACTTTTGTCTGCACCCGGTATCGTGACGTAGAATGGGACCTGTCCCGCCCACTAATCCTCCTATTTTCCCCTCAAAAGCTGTTCTTCCAATAATATGGGTAGACATATTCATCACAACCGGCAACCATTGACCGGACTCGGAGAACTGTTCTTGAACGCTTTCATCTTGTCCAAGTTCATCCTTGTCGATACATGGGACGGGTTAATTTAAATAAAATTTCCTCAACCTCAAGCTCGGTTGCGATATCTCAGCGAAATGGGCGTAAATTTCCCTTAATGTTTTCCATCGGTCAGTCTAGGGTTAAAAAGATGTTTATCTTAGACGGTTTTGGGATTTACATCCCCCAATTCCTCCTCGTGCAATGAGATTCATATTGTGTGCCCCGGTCAGAACGGACATAAAGCAGCGCTTTTGAACCTTTCAACCCTCGACGTATCGATAATACCGAGATCGTTGAAGGCTTCCGAACATTTCATGACTCTCAAGAACGGCATATGGGCCCAAAGTGAGATCTGGTTTTTAAACATAATTCCCCTTCTTAAAAAACAAAGACCTTTTAAACCAGCCGAGAAATTCCCTGTTGGAAAGGTCGAATAACTTCCTAACTCACCTAAAACGGGCTACCCCCGCGGGGCTCGGTAGTTTCCCATTCTTTCGGAGCCCCCACGAGCTGGTGCGGCGTAAAAAATAACCTCATCAATGCTGCTGGGAAGCTCCCCGGGTCCGGTCAGTGGCCGTGGATCGTTACCCAGTAATCGGTTGAGGCCTGTAAGCTAAAATTTGCCATAAATTCGATCTGGTTCCCAGACGAAAAACAATCGGCAGAACGTTCTAACTTCAATGCCCCCGACTTCTCCACAAAACCTTGACCCTTTATTTTCCCAACCTTGTTTCTTTCGTTTAACCGAAAGGTCTCGGCGTATTTTCGGATCCTTCAATTTCATCTGTCGAAGTAGTGTCCTCATAGTTTCAGTTCCTCCATAAGACCAAGCGTCTCATCGGAGGTTTGGATTTCCTGCCGTAACCCTCCGCAAAACCCTTTACCACATCCGATTCCTACGGCATCGAGTCCCAATCTTATGGTTTCCAAATTTTTAAGGGCATGGGGTTTTAATTCCATTTAATTTTCAAATCTTTTGTAAGTTGGTCGGAGGTAGACGTCCCGGGGGCCCCCTGCCTCCCGTGCTTTCAACAATCGGTGATCCTACCGGTTTTGCTTTTATCGAGACATCCCCTAAATTGTTTCCGGTCCGTTATGATAAATCTGTTGTTATCTATCGGGACCCTTTTATCCATTTCCGGGGCTTCCTGCATGAGTTCTTGAAGGCCCCTTCTTTTGCGGGGGCTTTAGCGTTGCTCCCCCTGGGCCAAAAGACTCCCGACACCGCTAGAAACCTATAGGGCCATGTTGCGGGGAACATCCTATGTGGCCTTCACTTCCGTCAGAGGTTGATGGGCCTTAATTGTTCACCAGGCCAGTGAGCTTAGTTACAGTTGCCACCTAGTGGCACTCGAGAGCGATTAATTGTAAGGATTTTGAGAGAATCCCTCTTGAGCGGATGGCCCCTCGAATGAAAAGATGACCCGATGGTACAGTGTCTACCCGTTTCGGACTTTTTTTTTTTTTTTGGGAAATGCCTTACGCCATGCCCGTCTTCCGGCAAAGGACGGTTATGTCCTCCACCCTAAACCACCACGTTGTTCCTTTCTACGCTGGGGTTCACAGGAGACGTTTCCGCTCACTCCGCACCACCGCGGCCAGCCAGCAGCCATCTCGGCCTTACGTGATCATCTGCCCCCCTCGGGCGGCGCGGACCGGCCCTTCTCTCGCCCTGTCGTGGTCAGACTCCCAGCTGGCCCAGGGCCATGGGGACCAGGTTCCCAGGTCCAACCGGGACAGTGCCCAGCCCCACCAGGCGGATTTAGCTCCGCCGCTGCTTTCGGCCGCAGGGAGGGTCAGACACCATGCCAATGTCCCCTCCTCCTACGGCCCTCCACCGCATCAGCGGCACCAGTCGCGGAGATAGGAGGCGGCAGCCTCGGAATCCGACCGCCTCTTCCTGACTCCACCTGGTTGCGAGGGGGAAAGGGCGACATTATTACCTCCTGCAACGTCCTCGCACCCTCTAAAGGCGCATCCGCGCGGGCTTGTTCAGCCCGCTTGGGCAACCTCCTCCAACCGGCCGCCACCTCAGGCCCGCCAGGTTCCCTTTAGCCTTCCTCGCGGCTGGCCAAGCCCGGTACTGAGCCCCGGCCGACAAGCGAGGAACCTGTTCGGGGGTTTCGGACTTCCTGACCCGCGTGCCATTCAGATCTTCGGATTCCACCTCCAGCTCGGCGGGTGTTCGCTAGATCTCAGCGTTCGCCCGTTATGCATGGGTCAAGTTTTTGTTGCGATCTGGGCCGAGGTTTGCACCCCCACCTCACCATGGCTGCACCGTGGGCGGAATATTGGGACTACCGGGATCAGGGCCGTTCCTCGTTGACGTCCATTAAAGAATTCTCCATACGCCACTGCAGCGGATTACGTGACCGATTGGACCTGCTGGCTTCTTCTCCCAAGTAAGGCGGCTCGCAGTCAAATACGTGGTCTCACATCCTACGCCAAATACATCTCCGTTTAAATTAACTTTCACGGATCTTAGATTATTTTGTGAGCCCCGACGTATACATGGTGTTCCTCATAAATCATTTTAAATTGTTAAGTTGTACGGTAGGTCTGCTATAGAACAGAAAAAAAATGAGCAAATTTAAAAGGCGTTATTCTATTGGTCCCTTGCACTGTGTCAAATTAAACTTTTGTTTTTGAACCAAAG
This sequence comes from Lamproptera curius, assembly GCA_029286875.1. Classification (NCBI taxonomy): domain Eukaryota; kingdom Metazoa; phylum Arthropoda; class Insecta; order Lepidoptera; family Papilionidae; genus Lamproptera; species Lamproptera curius. Next base: position 33,456 of record JAGSMT010000336.1, on the reverse strand, counting down.
GTGTATTAAGACGAATGAAAACAACAATTTTACTCAATCAACTCTCGTAGAAATAATTATGATTTTATATTTAATCAGATAATTGTTTTGGATCGTTATTTCGAACAAACGTATAAATAGGGTTATGTTTTACAACTCACTTCGTAATGAAAATTTGATTCGATTGTTGAAAATTAAAATAATCTATTTAAATATTTTAAAAACTTTAACGTTTATAATAAAATTTACGTTGCCTTTAGCAATTCATTCAAATATTTTTGTATTCAAATGTAAACTATCAAATAGCTTGATTAATTTGATGCAAAAAGAATTCGGTATTTTTGCAATTAAAAGAGATAAAGGAGAAAGACTTTAAGAGTTATATGTGAGCGCCAACACCTTTTCTCTTTTGCAAAAATACCTAACATTTTGCATCAATTCAAACTTTTCGATCATTTATTTCGAATCTAATATTTGAATTAATGCTACGCATGTTGATTAGTTAAACTTTTATAATGTTTAAATGGATTATTTTTAATTTTCAATGACAACTAACGTTTGAAGTGGGTAAACTAACCCACGTTCGAAAAATAACGCATCTGGTAAATTATTAGTCAATTTGTTTCACGTGGTTGATTGAGAATTCTTTTTTCCACCCTTGGTTCAAACATGGTTTGTTGACCGGTTATGAGGACTGCCTCGAATTTGCTTTTCTGTTCTGCTTTCCGCCTAACAATTAAATATGTTATGAAACTACCCAGCCTGCGGTCGTCCGGAAATGAATCATGAATTGTGGATAAACAAGGAGATGTTTCGGCTGGGACGCGTCGCCGACCGCCATGCTGGGCTGCGGACTGCTGCACAGGGCATGGTCTCGTCGCCGGCTGCTCGGTCGTGTAATGCTGGCGTGGACGCGAGGTGCTGTTGGCCAGAAGTGCCGCGGTTATGCGACCTGATTGAAAGGGTCCGAGGCGATCGCGGTAACGCGGCGAACCTGGCCCTGGTCGGCGACTCGACACTGAGGGCTGGAGTCGATGGACGGAGGCGTGTCGGCAGACCGGTGGGCTCGCTTCGCTGAGTGGGCTCCGGACTGCGGCGGCTGCCGACTGAGACCTGGCGGTGTGAGGACCGGAGAGAGGACGCGGCAGGTGTCGAACCGCATGCTCGCTGGTGCGAGGACGGTTGCGGGAGGCACTGCCGCTGCTGGCTGAGGTATCGCTGGGCGGGAAGCACTGCTCCAGGCCAGCTCAGACTCGGCGGAGCTGATCCGACGGTGGAGGCGGAGAGGGATTCGGCGGTTCCTCGATGCGCGAGCGGCGGGAGACATGCTCGGCCGAGGTACGCATGGGACTCGGCCGTGGCGGTGCAGACTCGAGGAGTCTGACCGGACCGGCCGCTTCGCGCGAGAGATAACGGACGACTGCTGGCGGTTTCGAGCGCGGTGGAGTGCACCGCTGCAAGACAAAGCGTTTGCCGTTCGCGTAAGACGGGACTCGGCATTTCACGGCTGAAAAAAAAAAAAGTCCGAGATGGGTGAGTTACCGTACCATCGGGTCTGCCCCTTCCGAGGGCATCCGTCACGGGCGGCGATGTCTCGCGAATCGCCGCACAGGAATCGAGTCTCGAGTGGTCCCTAGAGTGCTGCTGCTAGCTCACAAGCGTCGCTGGCTGACAGGCCTAGGTGTGCGCCCGCTCGCGCTTGCGACGAGTGAGCACCGGGATGCTCCCGGGCCTGCACCGCCTTGGGCGCCATGTTGGGGGATTCATGCCAGGGGTGTAGAGCTGGCCGGTCGTTTGAGCCGCGTCGACGTCGTTAATCGCGAGGACAAATGTGTCATTTCTCGCAAAGAAGGCTGCTGTTTTGAACTCGTGCTGAAAAGCCCCACGGATGGACTGCAGGTCCGAGATCGGACGATTACAACGGACCGAAACAGCATTAGGGATGTTCTGTGATAAATGCTTAAAACCGGTTGACACGATTGTGAAAGGCACTGTGGCAGGCAGGCGGGCCTGCTCTGCGCTCTACTCCGGCAATTCCGACAAAACGTGATGGGCTCTGGCATCCAGCTGATTAATACCCGCGTGCCCTGAACATCGAGAGCCTGATGACGCTCGATCCGTAGTGGACTGCATACGTGGCTGATTGATAAAGGTTTTGCGAGACGCTCTGGCTGAGGAACAAACTCCGATGAGATACGGCTTGGAGGAACGTCGAAACTATGGGACTACTTCGACGATGGAAACTCTTTCGGCGGATCCAATGATACGCCGGACCTCGCTGCATAGCGCAAACATAACTGAGCGATTGGCAGGCAATAAAGGGTCGAAAGTTTTGTGGGACTCTGGGCAGAAGCTGTTCATCGTGTTCAAGTCTGGACTGTTCTGAATTCGGACTATGCTTGCCGCTGAGGTGCTGAGGATCGGCACACCGTCTCGACAGGTTTAACCAAGGGAAAAGAAAAAAAGAAGGGTTTTAAAACCATCAAAAAGCCCCAAGGAAAAGGACTGGGTTGAAGTCAAGGTTTTTCAACGGCCGGGAAAACCTATTTGGGAGTTTGATTTTTGGCCGGGCACGTGGGAAGGGCGGCGGCGGGCCCCTTGGGTCTTCCGATCTTCCGCAAAATGTGAGCTGGCCGGTCCGAATAGCCCAGTGGGTTTGCCGGCTCCGTGCCTGAGCCCGTGTGGCCCTGTGAGTGGTAAGGTTTGGCCGGTGCCGGGACGGAGGAACCAAACCGTGGTTCTGAAACCGCCGAAGGGGAAACGACAGTGGAACTTTTGGGGACCTTCCTTAAGGCCGGACCCGCTGTTCGGCAAAAACAAGGTTCAGGAGGGGTTTTGAAACCTCCGAAAGCTCCCGTTATAACTTTCTTAAGTTTGTCTTGTGGGACTTTGAATCAGGTTTCGGGGCCCCAAATACCCAGGCTCCAACCTTCCTGGGCGCCACCTCCCTGACTGGTTGGGATTCCGACCCGGGCATTTGGAAGGGGGTTTATGGCGCTTCCCAAGTTGAGCCCAAGAATGATCTACCGAGCTCTAAAGCGGGGGACCTTGTGCCGGTTTTTCCCCTTCGGCGGGGAATTTCCAAGAGGTGAACAACGTTTTTTTAAGGGTGTTCCCGTTAAAATTACCGGCTAAAAATTTTTGTTTTGAGGTGACATCTGAAAGTCCCAAGCGCAACCGCCGGTTTGGAATTGAGGTGTTAAGGCGTTCCCGTTTATGTCCGGTTTGATTCCGGGTAAACGACAATCACGGAACATCTTGACGAGGGTGGGGATGTAACATTAAAATCTTTAACAACTTTTAGACCAACGCACTTTCGGAAACATTAAGGCGAGATTTCGCCTTTCGGACAGTAATTGGCTGAGGTTGGCGGCGAATTTCCGTTCGGTTTTAATATCCCTGAGTCGGCCAAGAACTTGGACAATAAAGTTGCAGGAACAGGGAGTTCCGGGTGGGGGCCCCCCAAGTTGCCCTGAATTGTCTACTTGGCTTTTGCGGTTGGGGCATTTGTTGGTGGTAGCAACCAGGTTGGGCCCGGTCTTCGAAGATTCCTGTCATTAAGAGATCAGAAGTCCCAATAGGTCCGGTCCGGCCAGGGGAACGGGTGGGGCCTGGAACCGTTTGCGAGGACGCGGCCGCTGTAGGCCTGCGGTAAGAGTTTCCCGACAGGACGAAGTTAATGGCGGGTAAGTCGTTGAAGGGCAGGGGTTTGGTCAAAACGGGGATGGGCCCTAAGGGGAGGAGGCCACGTTAAGAACGGCGGACACCCCCCGGGGGGGGGAACCTTTGTTGGGGAAAGGGTTTCGGGGGGCCGTCCCTTTTAAAACCCGCTGCTGACGAACGTGGCGCGGCGAAACCCGCTTTCGCCGGGGCGGCGAAACCCAGTGGAAAGAAATTTTGCCCGGGGGCGCGTCGGGTGAACTCCATTGGCGCGGACGGCGAGGGGCGGGCAGCCCGTTCGTGTCGGCGGGGTCGGGGCGTCGGAACCTTCCCGAAATCGGTGGGCTGGCAAGTGGGGGAAGGGAGACGGTGGGCGGGCCGGCTTCGGGCCCACCACGGTCCCGGCCCGGTGGGCGGGTTTTGCGTCTGTACTGGGCCGGGTTCGGTTTGTCCTGGTTAAACCTCCGTGTTGGGCCGCTTTCCGGGTTTTCGAGATTCGTGTTCATCCGGGCGGGCGGCGCTTTTGGTGGCGGTACGATGGGCTCCGGTCCGGGGCGGGGGTTGCTGAGGTGGAGGGTTGGGGTGCCGGTTAGTTGGCGCCCCGTTTGGGACGGCCGCCGTTCTAAAACCTTTCCGGTGGACCGGGGGCGATTATGATGGGAAAACGTTGTGGTTTGGGGGTGGCAACGGCCTTGTTGTTTTATTTCCTGGGGAAAACAAACCAAAATAAGACAAAGTACCACGGCAATAATTGCTCGGGAAATTTTGGCCGGAGCAAAACGGCAAGGGCAACCGGGGGCGAAAATGAAATGTTTGATCTGAGTGGTGGAGGCGGGCCTGAAGGCTGTTGTTGGGTTTTTAAAAATCTATTTCAGCGTACCAACGTTTGTTGCCAATGTTCCTCGATGGGCATGTTTCAAAACAAAAATTGTTTTTTTTAAACCCTGCCAGAACCGAACAAGACGAATCCTGGCTTTCGCTGGACCGGAAAACTGGGTGGTTCATTTCTATGACAATCTTTGGTTTGTGCTTATGGTCCCCACGCCAATATTCGTTTTTTTCAATTGGTTATTATGCAAAATTGATAAAAAGAAGATGGGGTTTGAAAAGTTCAAAAACAAACCCGTCTATCCGTTTTGGGCGGGGCCATCGCGGCAATAAAAAGCCGTTTTTTCACGGTACGGGCCCGTTCAATAAACCCTTTTAATTTCGTCACTGGATTTTTACATTGCAAAATAGGAAAACTGTTTTAAATACGCTGGTTTTTCTTTTTATTAAGAATATTTTAACGTTATTCATGCTTCATTTTTACCGAAATCTCTAAAGAGGACATTTTCAATTTTTTTTTTTTAATTTTAATTTTTCATTTGTGTTTAGGTCGTTACTCTAGCTTTATCGTTAAGCTCTTGATCATTGTTTTGTCCTGTATTTAGAACCGTCATGCTGATACCATTTTAAATAATTTATTGCAATTGGTTTAATAGATATTAATTAAGAATAGAAGATAACCCACTCTAAAATCCAATCTTAAAAAAAAGACTAAAACTTATATTCTACGTATTTTTGTTTAATTTGTTTTAAACAAAAAAATACATATCTACTAAAATAAATCCAAGAACATGTATCTATGTTATAAGATTAATTTACAATTACCTTTTTATTAACGTTACATTTGAGTCGGTGTAAAATAAACTTAAAATATATATTCTTTAATTTTACCTTTAGGGTATAAAATAAAGTGCATGACATATAATACTCACGAATATTAAAACAATCTTAAGTAAAATAAATAAGTATATGATGAAATTAAAATTAAATTAAAATAAAATATACAAAATCATTACATGCTTTTGTAGGAATCTCGTGTAGTTTTCAAAAAATTAAAATCTAATTGCCTTTTTAAAACATTATACTTTGAAGCTAAAATTTGTTAATCGGTTATGAGTTTACAAAGGCCTATAATCTAGAGACTCATCATCAGCCTTTGTTGTCCACTGCTGGACATAGGTCCCCTATACACCCCTATCCATTAGGGGTTTTGGACCGTATCCCACCACTGGTCCAATGCGGGTTGGTGTGTGGACCGACTTTTTACATGCCCATCAAACGCATGGATCATCTACTTTTCAGACAATTGGGTGATCGGTAATTCTAACTAACTAAAACAACAATGAAAATTTGTTGCGTCCTCGCGATTCGAACCCCGACCTCGGTTTCTAGCACACGCCCATACCACTGGGCTACGGGCATTGGTCTAAGACATCATCCTCCAATAAAGTACATAATTTGTGCGGTGGCGGTAAACCTTTTTTTTCAAAATCAGGTCCATAATATGCCAAACAACATTAATAAATGATCATACCATGTTAAAAATACGCCTAAATAAATAGTCAATGTTAAAAGTCGTACGCAATCTCTTACAAATACTTTATCACATCATTAACTTTTAAATACAACTTTGGGAAGTTCAAAATTGAATTATGAGAAAAGACTTTATCGGTCTTATGGTTTATAAAAACACAACACCAAATATACTTATTTGCAGTTTTGAAATAAATTTGTTTGACGGGCTCGTTTCATAGGTTTTTAATTATCACCGGTTGATCATAAAGTCTTATCTACATTTTGCCTGAATCTTTGTGTTCCTTTCCAAAATAAAAAACTTGGACTCTGTCTACTTTATGGGACTTAGTTTTTCAATTTGACCAATTCGACCAATCAAGTTAAGGAAATGAAATAAACAAAATTACAGTTAATTTTTTTTTAATTTAAATTTATAAACATCAATGAAATCAGACCATTTTGAGGGTTTGTTTTTTTTTTGGGGCAAACGGGAACAGTCGGCCCACCCTGAGGGAAGTGGTCACCGACACCCCATGAACGTTGACATTATGCTTTAATCTTTGAACGGATTTCCCGGGTTTTAAATGGAATTAAAGGTAAGGTTTGGTAAAAATGCAACCTTGTAGGTGTATTTTCTATCAGCAATTGCTCCCCATGCATGGGAAATTGCCTCCGCCAGCCCAGTTATAGGCGTGGACCAGGAAACCGGAGGTCGGGGTTCGAATCCTCGGGACTCAAAAATTTTCATTGTTGTTTTAGTTGGTTAGGGCAATTTGGGCCCGATCCCAAATTGTCTTAAAAGTAAAGATGATCCATGGCGTCGGATGGGAAGAAAAAGTCGGTCCACCCACCAAACCATCGGACCAGCGTGGTGGGAAGAACCAAAAACCCTCAAATGAATATGGGTATTAGGGGAGGCCCTATGTCCAGCAAATGGACTATCACAAGGGTGATGAATGATGAATGAATAGGGGGTCAATTAGTATTTAATAAAAAAAAGTAACAAATGAAATTTGAATTCGTGGTCGGCCCAAATTTTCTATGTTTTGGTCTGAAATGTATTCATTAAAAAAAGTTATAAATAAAAAGAAATTTGGTTAATAATAAGTATTTACGCTTTTTACCCAAAACAAAGGTTTTTAACGGATAATTATAGAAATAATGAAAAAAAATCTTCAATTTGATGTACAGACAAAAAATAAATCTTTAATAAAACCATTAGTTTTTGGGTAAATGAATTTCTTTTTTATAGTAAATTTTTACTCTAATTTAATTTTTTAATTATTTATAAGGAAAAAATGCCAAAAATCATATTTAAAATAACCCAAATATATGCATATTACAAAATAATATTAATTAATTTTTATGGAGGCTATTTCAATAAATATTGAAAGTTAAGGGCAATGTGGATAAAAAAAAGCCATTTTATGAAGACAATTATTAATTTTACAGTATACAATAAATATATATAATTGAAATTTATATTCCAATCGAACGAGCTGAAATTTGGCGTCAGCAATTTCCCTAACAATAAAGAAACTTCTGCTGTTTTGGGAAACCAATTATTTTAATATACTTAAAATTTCACTTATTTTTTATTTATAGAACTTAAAACGAAATTTTCTTCAGAAATATTTTCAATTGGGTTAAAATATTTTATGATAAACCGTTTACCTATAATAATGCATTTCTTTAAAATATAAAATTAAACTTTCGTTGCCGTGCCGTCATAATAATAAATAAATGAAATTATATTCTGGAGTAATTTCAAACAATCGTTTTTGGAAACACTTTTTTAAGGGCATAAAATTTTTTTTTTAATTTTTGTGACAACCTACCAAGACGTGTTCAAGCTAGTTTCTGAATGGATGGTCCGGTTTAACGGCACTCTTCCGGAAAACAAAAAAATATTGGAATTAAAATAATAAATTTAATTCATTCCCAACGAAAAATGCGGTTTTTCAATCTTAAAATTTAATTTCATATGATGTTTTTAACATAAAGATTGTGTCTTTTTTTTGTACCGTAGATATATAAAGTGAATATTCCAAGAAGATTTAACTCCAAATTTAACATCTTTTTTTTGGTTTTACAAGTTCTCATGAAAACAAATTTCTGTAATTAAAATGTGGATGCTTTATTTTATTAGCTAGTTTCTTAAAATAAAGCCTTAAGGATTTTCGGGATTTGTAACTATCAATCTTAGTTATATTTTAAAGATTAAGTGTTTAACAAATGTCTTTTTCGGGTAAAAATAATTTTTAACCTTTTTCCATTGAAAATTCAATATTGATAATTGTGATGCATAATACATAGAATGTTATTTAAAAGATAATTCAGACAATCAATAATTCCAATTAACAAATACTATGTTATCCTTGAAAATTTGTGTTGGAAAACTTACTAACGTAAATTTTTCCTTTTTCTATTGGGAAAAGCAACCTTAACTATTGGGAAAATTTTAAAATTTGCTGGAATTGATGTGTTATTGCTGATTAATAAAGTTTTTTTTTCATAGGAAGGTTTACTGGTCTGTAAAAAAATGGCCGATTTTTAAAAAATATAATGGAAGTGGAAGATAAAAATTGTAATTTATCTTATTATTCTTAAGAAGAATCTTATAATTAAACAAAGAAACAATGAACAGGCTCTCCCAAACATCCTTCCATTGGGTATAGCCATTGTTTAAAGTCTGTAATTGCCATTCAATTACACAAAAGGATAATTGACTCCAAGGATACAATTCCTTAGAATAAAAACCTATTGTTCTGATAATAAGGGACCACCGCGCACCTGCGCCTTTTTCTATGACTTGAACAAAGGACAAATATTATAAAAACAGACAGTATTGTTCATTTTTCTTTTTTTCCCTTTTAAAAATTAAGGTTCTATTTGGAATAAGATTTTTTTTAATGTTTCGATTTCCCTGTATTAAATAATATTGTCTTGTGAAGTCTTTGCAAATGAACCTTATTTCTCTTCTTCTTTATTCATATTTTAGTTCCTATTAGGTTTGTTACCAGCCCTAATCCGGAATTTCATTATAACCCAAATTGGGCCGGAAATCAATTCCAACTGGCTATTATTTTACTTTTTATAATTTTCAAAGACCATTTATTTCAAAGGGGAATAATATTTGATAAAGTTTCTTAATTATGGTTTTATTTGAATTGTCTTTGTGTTTAAAAAAATATTTTGTCAAGCGGCATAATATAAACCAGCACTGTCGGAACAGAAATAAAATTTTTTCTTTTAGGACCGGGTAATATTTCCAGTCTAAAATATTATTTGTTTTTATATCAGTTTAAACTGGTTTTTTATATGAAAAAGTCCGAAAAAATGTTCAAACCAAAGAATTGTTGACCTTGTAAACATTTAACTTCTATAAGGAAATTAATAAAATTTTTGGCCCTCAATAGGCCTTTAGATCCTTACATCAAACCGGGATCGGTAACGAAAAACATTTTTTCCAAATGATTAACATAAAACAATTGATTTATAATTTGGTTTCAATTCCTTTTAAGTTAATTAAACCTTTTTATAACACTTTTTTGGTTTAAATGGGCCTTCCTAACAACTTCCTCTAATTTTCACCCTATTATAACAAATATGGATATACATCATCATAATCATCAATTATCAGCCGTGCCAGTCCACCGCTGGACATAGACCTCCCCTACCACGCCTTCCCTTTAATCTGGCCATTCCATCCAAATTTAACTTTGGGTTCGTCATCAATTTTGCAGGGCCCTCCATTAACGGCCGGTTCGGTCTCCAACCGAACCTTTCGACTCAACGGTCGCCGTTCTCTTATACCCGCCCACTTACCATACAGTTTTCTAATCCAGTGGGCTATATTTGGTGATTGGTTCTTCCGACAACGCATTCGTTCCGATGCGGTCCTTAAATCTCCGAACAGCCCCTCCATAGCTCGTTGGGCGACTTTAAATTTGTGGACCAGTCGAACCGTAAAGTGTCCAAATCTCCAAACCGTAGGTCATAACGGGAGGACGCCCTGACCGAAGACTTTTTATTTAAGGATACTTGGAGGGTCAGAAAGGAACTTATGAAAAGCCCTGGCCCAGCCAATCCTTTTGTTTGATAAATGATATTATTGAAATTTAATTCACTTTCTTCTATAATTTTCGAAAATAAAAAGTCAAAAAATACCGGTTATTTGATACGTTACGGGGTTTACCCAACATTAACACAAATATATACCAATATTTTTCAACCAAATAAATGAAAAAAACTTTCTTACAAAACTTTAAACTTCTTAAAGAAGATTAAAACCGAGTTCGTTAAAAAATTTAAATTTAAAGAAAAATCTTTTTAAAATAGATTTGGAAAAGCCCTTTCAAAAAGTGTTTTCAAAAACTTTCCAAACCAGTAAAATTAAAAGTTTTTTGTTCCGGGTGAATAAAGAAAGAGCTTGCCCAATTGAAACTTTAAAAGCAATATGGAAGAAAACGGAAGCCTTAAGGTGAGGCACACAAAGGAAGTTCTTAAATTATTCTAAGTTGAAAAAATTGAATATTTTTTACGTTTTCTAAAATTAAATTGAACTTTTGCATTTGTTCAACGCCCATATACATCTTTTCACCAATTGTACAATTGTTCGCATTTAAATCGTGTCGACTTACAGTGATAGCGCCTTGGGTTTGATAATATATTTGTACTTTTAATTATCGACATCACGGTCTGGGATTTTCTTTACTTAAAGATATAAAGATTTTTTTAGATTTAATAATAAATTAATAAATTATTAATTAATTATTTATAATTGATTTTAATAATTTTAATTTGAGGTTAATACCACTTAAATAAATTGGTTTTAAAACTTTTTAAACATGGTCCCTTTTACCAATTTTTAAATTGAGGGTGAAAATTGGTGGGAAAGGTAAAACAGGTGACGCAGTAAACTATTCATTATTCTCTTTGTAGTTAAATTAAAAACCTTCTTGTCTAGGTGAAGTAAGTAAAAAAAATCTTCATTGAAGATTGTTTTCCGTCATATTTTTTGAATGTTGCCTCATAAAAAATTTTGTATTGTTTTAGTTGGATATTAAATAAAAACACAGTATTATTCTTTAGTCCAAAACAAAAATTGGACCATTGATCCAATACCTTCCTTAGATTCAACCCGCCATATAACCTTTTGCTGGGACTTTTTAAAGGTTAGGGTTCTTATTTCCCACCTGTTTTGTCTCGATCCACCTACAACTGCAAAGGTCCCTTTTCCAAGATTGACTCTGCCATTCGGTATCATTGTTGAGAGCAGATTATCTTTTAAAAAAATGCAAGCGTTCAATATTTCCGGTCCGGTTTCGCAATTTCTCAAGTGTGGTTATGAGTATCGCTATTTAAAATACAAATTTACAATCGCCACTTCTTTGGTAATCGCGATATATTTTTACAAAGTCCGTGAAAAAAAAATTTAAAACAAAACACATGTCTCCAGACTGCTTTGGAATTAGATTAACGGATAATGTTCCGGGAATTTCGACGATGTGGAATCTTCACACCCTTAGCCATTTTTCTGTTAATAAAGGGTCGGTCTTCTACTCCATTCAATTTACCAGAAAAATAAGTTTTTTCAAGAGCGACTATCGTGTGACCCTACAACCCAAAGATGGACCTGCCATTCTGGAGAATTAATTATTGCAAAATTTGAAGGACTGATTTCCATAACGACTACAAAGATTTTTCATCTCACCGACCATAATACAAAATAAATTATTAATACTATTTTTTAAATCGACTTTAAGTTAAAACCCACAGCTCACTAGTAATGGATATTATGTTAGTTTTGATGTTCAGTTCTTTTCCTTTGCATACCGAAGACTGATCTCAATTATATCTAAAAGTTAAAAAATTACATGCCAAAGAATATGGATTTAATTAAAAACAGGCATTAACATCCTTACCTATTCGGAAATTAAATTTATATACAAGGGTGGTGGGTGTATGTCTTTCCATTGTTGCCGAATTTTTATGGGAACTTTGGGGGGTTTTAAAATTAGGTTACATTCCCAAAGGTTTATAAAAGGATATTAGGTAACCCTTTTCATTATATTACCCAGGAGATGAATGCTTTTGAATCCTCCTTTTCATTTAATTAATTAAAATTGAATTAAAACATGTTATTTTTGGCCTTTATATATTCCCCGATAAAAGAAATTTATTGGGCCCCTGTATTGGAAGCATACCCAACAAATAAATAACTTAACGGGGCTTCCCATCAATTATCCTTCACAGTTAAACTGTTGATAAATGCCTGTTTCAAGGCAGGGAGGACTGTGACAAGGAACACCGGCTGCTGAGCCTTCAAAAGTCAAGGAAGTTCTGGGGCTGCCTCCCAGCCTGCCAGGGACTAAAAAACAAATCCCCAATCCAGGGCCCTGTTCTGCTTTTCCAAGAGGAATTCACGGCAAAGATTGGAAACTTAAAAAGGCTTATATCAAAACATTTAAAAAAAAAACCGATTCTACTAGGGCTTTGTCAGCCAACCTTTTTCAAACCCGGGTCGATTATAACCGTCAACAAGACAACGAATTTGATTGATTTCTGGCAGGTCGTGGACATCAAATTTTTGTTTGATCAAACGTGATTGACACAGTCCTGGTTTCTACCGCCTGTCGGGTAATATCCCGCTCAAGATCCAGGGTGTACAAGCGGATTGTAAAGGGTTCTCTTTATATAGGCCAAATTAAAATCCTTGAACTGGAATGGAAAAGAATCAAAGCGGCGTCAAGCACCGCCGGGAACAAGTTCATTATGCGAATACCGGATCAATCCGAACGGATTTGGACAACACAAACCTTTACCCGGGATTATACGGGGCTTTAAATTAAAAAAATAACCTTAATTTTTAGAAGACCTGGATGGTCACCCCTGGGTTTCAATTATTAAACTTCCCCAACATAAATTATGCCTCGGTACCATAAAGCTCTGTTTGTAAAGGACTAATAAAAAAATACAGAAATGACGGAAGGATTTGATGGAATATTTGAAGATGGCCTGAAACCAAACCTCCTTCCTGGGTTTTATGGCTCCTTTCCAAAAGTGCCAGCATACTTTAATTTTTGCACTTTGAATCAAAATGGATTTTTAAAATTATGTTAAAGAACTGAAAAATCAAGGACGCCCCTTGTTTTATTCCAAACTAAATACTAGTCTATCCAAAATCTTTTAAAATTACACTGTTAACCGGGAATTTATTACAAACAAAGGAAACATTTTCAAGGTAAATTGAAAATGTAATTTAATTTACCAAGAGTTTCTTAAAGAAAATTTATGGTTATTCTCTTTGCCAGAGATTTAAACCTGTTGCTTCATTTTGCGTAATTTTAAATTAATATTTGCTTCAAAACGAATATAACCCTTTTTACAACGGAACAATTTAATTAATTTGGTGATAAAAATGTTGATGAAAAAAGAAAATATTCTATCTTCTTATTTGAAAAGTTCAAAGGGATAATAGGAATTTTGTGATTTATCCTAGTGGAACCATTTTCCGAGTCTTAAAATAAAAGATAACGGCAGTTAAAATTTAAAAGGTTATTCTCTATATATACAACTATAACTTAAGGTCAAAAACCCCTCCTAATGGAAAATAAGCCTTGTCCTTGAATGAAAACTTGAACTTACGATGGTGATGATGTAATGTAAAGATTTAAAGGGTTCAAAAGGGTTTAAAAAACAGATTGAAAATTTTCATTTTATAACTGAAATTCGGAAGTTTTGTTTTAAACTTTTTTGCCTTATATTGCGCAAATTTTTTTATGAAACAGGGGCACTCTATTGAGTTTTAGGTTTATTGTAAATTCATTTTACTGGTCCGGGCCCGTATGGCCCGTAAGTCGGTTGACACTTTGCATATTAATAACCCCTTTAAAAAAATATTTCTGGGTAAGGGCTTTCGTTATCATTGCTTATCGGTTTCAGATCACCAACTTTTAAATGTTTTGTAGAACTTGTAATTGATAGGATTAAATCAAATAAGTAAAATGTATATAAACATACTTACGTTTTAAAAATAATTAATAATAATTATGGGGCAAATTGTTGGTTTAAAAAATCCTTTAAAACTTCATTCGACAAATATTTTAAAAAATTTTTTTATTTGTTTTCGATAAAATTGAAGGTTACTGTCAAATTTCCAATATTGGATTCAGGGCCGGAATCATTAAACTGTCCGGAACAAAATATCAATATTGGTTTTTGTTTTTCATTTCCTTGTAAACCATAAATATCATATTCAGAAAGTATTTACAAAAAAACCTTCCTTTTAAAATTAAAACCTATGGTATATTTGGAATTAGGGCAATAAATAATGTTATTAAATAAATTTTTACACAATAATTCTTGCATCTTAAAATCCTTTTACACTTCTTGCACAAACCACAGACGTGGTTAGTACAGAGGGGAATTAGCCCTTGGGCATTTTCTTCCAGTCAACGGGGCCGGTGCAGATTAAAGACAAACCTTTTGGTGGAAGACGTAAGGTAGTTGAGATTTAAACTTAACAGACATAATTATTTCTTTTTGGCAAAAATATTATACATTATTAAAAAAATTATTTGGTTTTATCGCTTTTTTTTTTAAATTTTGACGTTTGTCCGTCCAAGGAAAGGGAAGTCTGGTCCAAACTTCGACTAAAATTTAATAAAAATTAAGACTTGAAAAAATATAATTTGTCAGTCCAGCCAATTAATTTTTTCCATTTATTTTTTTAATACATCGCGGTGATGTTAAATCATCCCAATTTGACGTATTTTGTTAAAATTCGTTGGCTGAAAAAACAATTTTATATGTGGAGTGAATTAAAAAATCAACTGCAATAAATCGGGTTAAAGATGGTAGACTTTAAGCCACTTGAAATGTAGAGTTAGTGGATATGGTTTAAATATAGACATTTAAAAATTTTTGGTAAAACAGTTATCGAAATTTACAAATTATTTAAGAACTTTTGAAATCAATAAAGATAGAAAGTTAAATTGCTGCGTATAAGCAAATTTATTGGATTTAAAGTATGGCCGGCCTATTGCTTATTTTCTTTTTAATCTTAGCACGTTTTTAAATGTATGTTCAGTTTATTAAATAAATTCCCTTTTTTTTATTTTTAATTCTACAATTTCAAAAGGGTTTTTTGAAAAATATTCCGCAAAAATTTCATTTTTACTGTAATTTGTTATTTATTTTTGTTTTTTTAAAAATTCATCAATCAACCCATTAAATCCCGTCGTTTGTTTAATTTTTTCATTTTATTTGGCAATACGAGCAGTTGGGCCAAATTAGAAAGTGGTCCCCAACCCCTAGCAATAACCCTGGGTACAAAATGCACGCCGCCGACCGTGAGGATATAAAAGGATGGTTGTTTCGTAAATACGCTTTCCAACGTTTCCTTCAAACCGGAACTCGGTAATTTTTTGAAACTATTTTAAATTGTTGTTATTTAATTTAAAAATCATAAAATTTTATTAACTAATTAACTTCAATGACGGTAAAGGAAGAATAAGAATGAGAGAAAAACATATTTGTTTTCATATTTTAAACCATCACAAAGTTAATAACAAAACCTTTCCGTGGATTAGCGAAAATGTTGAAAATTGGTGGTAAATTAAATATGGTGACTTAATTTTATCCTCGGCAAAAAAACACACAAATTATTTATTAAAGTTTAGCTTATTGATTTATAACTCAGGATATTATTTTATCTTTTAAATTATGGACCTTTCCTTTTTAAATATTTTTTTTTAATTGATTTTAAAAAATTTAATAAAAACATCAATTATGGGGTTTAAAGTTATTTATGGAATAATAAATTTAAAATTATGGTATTGTCATTAATTACTTGTAACAGTTAAGTAAACGTTGGGGAATCTGCTATCCGCTTTTTAAATATTCCAATTCCAGTCAGATAAAGAGGATCGAATACCTACTGTGATATTTAAGGGGTTTGAGGCCATCATTGGATTAACATTGCTATCTTCTAATAAATACTTCCTCCCTTCATCCTAGCAGTCCCTTTCTTTTTTATTGTATTTATCTTTTATTCGAAGAGGGACCAAATATCAATACACTGCAACCCGAAACAAATTTCAATTTGTTTTAATCAATTAGATGGACTTTTTCAAATGCTTTTTTTTCCATATTCGCATTTTTAAAAAATTTAAAATCTACCTTGGACATTCTGTGACCTTGCGGTGTTACGGTTGATAGGACACCATAGTTGGTTTAATTACAGGTGTAAGTGTAATCCCAATATTCCATAGTTTATAAGGTATACCAAAGTGTGGGAAATTTGATAATTTACCAACAGAGGAGCATTTAATTATAATCCGAAAATATCTCAAATAATTTAAATTATATTTTACATGATGGGAACCATATGTTTAAAAGACAAAGAATTCAACCAAAAGGAAGATAGAAAAAGAAAACGAAATTATAACTAATTTCCAAAGAATTCCTAATATTAATTATGCTTGGTTGGGTTTCCGATTTAAAATGAATCATCGATTGTGCAAAAGGCCAATTCGTGCAATTTAACCCTTTAAATTACTAAAATTTGACTTCAAATTTGTACTTGAAAGGAGGTCAAATATCTCTTTCTTTTAAGATTTTTGGCATTAAAATCTTTTTTTACTACCCCGTTTTAATTGTTCTCTTCCTATAAAGCCTTGGCATTCTACTTTGGGAAAACGCGGCTGATATAAATACTATTTTTACCTTCGAAAGAGAGGTTGGAGTAGCCCGAACCTGGGCCCCGGTCGTGAGGAAAAAATTTATAAATCAATATAATGACTGTTTTTTCATAAACATAATTTGAAAATTATTATTTTGGTAAACACAAAATTTATTTGTAAAACATTGTGGGACACGTAATTTAAATCTAAGGTTTGTATTAATTTTGTTTTCCAAAAATTTGGGGTCCAAGAAACAATAAAATTTCAAGTAGGACAGGGAATCCTTTTTTGGAATAAAATCCCCAGGAAACGTTCATCATAGGTCTGTTGTTTAAACCACCTTTCCTCCCCCATTAAACTTTAAAACAACAATAGTACTGCATTTTAAAAATATTCTTTCTTTTAACATAAAAGGTAAATTAATTTGGAAGGTTCTTAAAAATCGAAAATTTAAAAATTAATTGGATAAAATTTGTATTCATTTAAGTTCCCCTTTGTTTTTAAGGGTTAAAAATGAAAGAAAACTTAAATCTGGAGAAACATTGTTAGGAAATAAGTTTTCTGGAACATTAATTAAATTTAATATAAACTTGGACCAAATTTTTGGGGAGGTTTGAAGCTAAGTAAACTGCGGTCGCTGTAAAAAGGGAGCAAATGTTTTTAACTAAATAGTTAGTATTAAATAATTGATAAAATGGCTCACATTCCCAAATAACGGAAAATTTTAAATTAATTTCGGTTTATCAAACAAAGATTCCCATAAAATTTACTTACATATATTATTTGGTTTTCTTTGGTTTTTTAAATTAATGCACAATATCAATTTTTAATTATAAGTCCTTAAATTAAAACCTTTAAATATTCATATCCAATTAATAATTTGATTAGTTTCTTTTCTAGTTCTTTCATTTACAAAATGTTTTAAAAACTGTAAAATTAATTTATTTTTTAAATTGTTTTGTTTGAAGGCATTGTCATAAATTCTTTTTAGAAAAGAACTAATGCTAATTACGCCGTTTAAACATAAATTTATCTCAAAACTGTTTATTCTTTTGATTCGACAACTTTTACAAAGGCTTTAAAGTATTTATTCAAAGCAATCGAAAGCGAGCCTAGCATAAAATAAGAAATGTTTAAACCTGACTTTTCAAGCTAAGGATTCAATTTAAAATCCAATAAATTAATAAACCAACCTTTCTAACCCTTAATCCGAAAGAGATAAAAATTTCCGGGTAGATTCATCAGATAAAAGAGAAATAAGACCCGGTCGGCCGATGACTACTGTCGCGGAGTTCTTGACATCCGGGATCAACTTTTAAAATCCTACCAAGCTCCCCATCCGGCCCTTGGAAGAATGAAATGGAAAACCCGGCGTCCGGGTCAGAAGTTGGATAAAATACCCTTATTACACTGCCAAACATCTTTATTTGCCTGATCATAGGTTATTAAAATTTGTAAACCTAATTTAACGCAACCAGGTTTGTGTTTTGATTAAAATTAAATGTTTGGCCTAAATTTGCTTGCCCGGAAACAACAATTGAAAAATTTTTTGTTTTTCTGAATTAAATTCCTTCTTTTAAAGAAGCCCTTACCATAGTATTTTAATAAATTAAATTTTATTTTTGGAAACATAACTTCCTATAATAAAAATTAATAAATTGAGAAATTATGCCAATTTTTCTTTATAAGAATTTGTAGGATGGTAAAAATTTTTTGGACTTTCCCGCTTTTAAAAATGGGAACAAATGCCTTAAATAAATGCCTTTAGTAGTTGTTTACCCATGGGATTTAGGTTATGAATAATTTTCCTCTTTTTGAAGGGTTGGGAAATTATTTAATAAATTCCCAATTGGCGCTAATTTCAACTTTTTAAAATTGACCCAAGGTCCAGTTTTCCCCTTGGGCAAATACAATTATTTTCCTTTGAAAAGAATTGTTTTCAAATTTTCAATTTAAAATTTTAAAATAAAAGTTAGGTAAATTTAATTTGGTTAAATTGTTGTTTATAAACCCCGTTTGAAAATATTTTTTTAAACCCATGACCAGTTTTTTTCTGACAGTTGGTAATTCAATTACCAACAGGAAAAAAATAAAGTTTGTTTAGCGGATTTTAAATTTTGGTTTTCAAAACTTAAAAAATTTAAATTAAATTTAATTAAGGGCGGTAACCTAGAATAAGCTTTTGGTAAACAATTTTTAAATAATTTCTTTAAATGTTTTGGATCAACCAAATTAAACATCTTTATAAAACCCGGGTGTTTATTCAAATTAAATTAAACAATTTTATTTATGGGTTTTATTTAAAAATTTAATTTCCCAAAACACTTTAAACAAGTAATTAAATGCATCATTAATTTTTTAAAATATTTCAAATTTTACTTTAAAAAATAATTTACCTGGATTGGCCATGTAACCCGTTTACTTTTAAAAATATGGTTCTGCCTTGAGGTCCCATAAATATAATAATTTATATTCCTATCTTTTTTTTAAACTTTTAAATACGATTATTTGGTGCTTTTGGAAACGTTTAAATAAATTTTAAATTGATTTTTGAATAACTTAATTTATAAACAACGTATTAAAAATTATTATTTCCTATTTCAAAATTTAATTTAAAATACCTTTTTGGGAAATGTAATTTAAGGGCCATTAAGTTAAACCGAGTTACTTAAAATTTAAACCTTGAAATTCAAACGAAATATTTGGGTTCCAGAATCAAATCCAATTTTATTAAAGTTTTTAATTTATTCCGCCTAGGTTTAATTTAAGGTGGTGCTTAACCATAAAACACGTTTACACTTACCAAATTCAATTATTTGGCAGAAGGAAGGTGAAATTTGAAACCATTACAGGTTCTTAATTTGTTAATGGGCAAATTAATTTTATTTAAATTTAATGGTGGTTTGTTTTTAAACCGTTCAAAAACAAAGTTTTATTTGGGAATTATTTTAACAAATTAAAAAGTTAATAACAAAGGCTTTTAAAAATTGGTGGTTTAATTAAAACTCTTTGAATAAAAAAAATTAAAATTTAAATTAACAAAAATAAGTTAGTTTTCTTTCACAAAGATTATTAAAATAAAGAAAAGGGCCTTTCCACCAAGGAAAAAGAAATAACAACGTAACAAAGCCTTTTAAAAAAATTAAACTTTAATGAATTAAAAAAACCTTTTCCTTTACATCTATTTTGATAAGGCTAAGAAGCTTGGGTCTTACACCATTAGTTGGAATTGAAGGCCTAAGACTTAAAAAGGTTACCAATAACCTTTTTTGCATCTTTTTGAACTTAAAATAAAATCCAATTTATACGGATTTTTTCTTTTAACAACCATACATTTTTTTCCTTATCCTTTTAAAAAAATTTAAATAAAACAAATTCCTTTTGGCAGGGGCGATAAATTTTCCACCCCTTTCATTACCAACATTATTGTAATGGTCCTTAGGAATAATTAACATTTAAATCAAAATTTAAAATATCTGGTGCATCATTTTGCTAATAAATATTGTCTCCCAAATTAAACTTTTTTTTTTCAATTTTAATTTTCACGTTCTTAATTTCTAAATATCACTTCAATCATATTTATCAAAGGTTTGTCAGATTTTTATATTTTTAAAGTCCTTCTTCGAATTTTCAATAAAATAACTTTTAAACAATTTATTGTCTTTAACAGAAAGAATAGGCCACCTCATCAATAATACAATAGTTCCCAATATTCCACAATAGGTGGTTTTGTATTTGGTTTGAAACTAAAAGGTAATTTGAACTATCCTGTTTAAAGTTCTAAATTCTTATAAAGCGCGTTTTAATAATACCCTAATGGAAATCATTAATTGCTGTAAGACCATAAATACACTGTTGTTTAATTTAATCTGTTAAATTAAAATATTTTTTTTTCTATTTCATCTTGAAATCTTTAAATTAAAATGTCTTTTATGTTTCTTCCTTTTTGTCATTTTTTTATGAAATTTGGGACAAACAAAGAAAATTTTATCATGGTTATTTTAGGGATAAACAAAAAACCGAAAATTTAAGTTCTTTTTAAGGTACCCTTCCCTCAGTTATTCCATTTAATTAATTCAGCCGATTTGGGGAAATAACAATTGGGAAACCAACAACAAAAATTGGTATTGAGCAATTGGCATTTGTTTTATTTTCCAACTCAGGCCCCTAAGCTCCTTTCTAAGATAAGGGTAAAATACACTAATATCCTTTTGTAACAATACTTTTAAGGCCAACAATTTTCCTTTTACCAAAACAATAAATTAAAAAAAGTAAATTTATTTAAAATATTATTTATTTTTTATTTAACATTTTACTAAATAATTTTGTTTACTAAATTTGTATTTATAAACCCAAAAATATTATTAAGTTTGATTTTATCAAATAAAAATCCTTGGGTCATATACAATTGATCTTAAAAAGAAAAAAATCCTATTTTTCTTTATCTTGACACCTCTTTCTTTGAAATAACTAAAAAAATTTGGGCGGAAAAAACCTTTCATTAATTTTTTGAAAATAAAAATTGTCAAATTATTAAAGGACAAAAATAAACGCTAACCGCAATCGGTTTCTTGTCTATAACCGAAAAAGACGGAATTAAATCGTTTCTGTTTCTATAATCTCTGGATCGTTTTAAAAAAAGATTTTATATGATTATAAAATTAGAATAAAAAAGATAATTATAAAAAAAATAATTTAAAAAGATATTCTGGGGCATACATAATTGTCTGAACATTTGAACCTGTGTTAAAATTGTTGTTGGAATTGGAATAATATCTATCTTACTTAAACCAAATCTTCTGTTATTTTTGGTATTCCAATTATTATTTAATTTAATTAACTTATTTAAACCGAATGATTATATATTTATTTTTTATTATTATTAAAAGAGTGCAAACTTAAAAACGCAAATTTAGGGTGTTTTTGTAAATAGGTATAGGGGTATCAAAACAAATGTTGAAAATAACAGGTGATAACAAAAATCTAGAAAAAATATAATATAAGGGTAAAATTCTTATTTTTGTAAAAAGCTACTTTATTTAGCATTAAGAAGATTTAATACGTTAATCGTCCTAAAAGATTCTATATAATATGTGTTTATCAGCCATTTCTCTGCGGGGCTTATCTCTACAATAAGGATGTAGCGAATTATATAATTTCCGATAATATGTACAACAATAGCATAACATTTAAATATCATTTTGTCCTTTAAAACGTAAGTATAGTATAGGTAAAAAAAAATGCTATTATTATTTTGAAGTTATTAAAGAAAAAGCATGCTGCTATAAATCTAAAACTGAAGTATTGTTCCGATAAGCTATCAATTATAGCCTTTAGACGATATTAATTATAAAAAAAATACAAAAAATAGTAAACTCACTTAATTTGTGCTCAAGATTTACCATAATCCTAATACTCTAAAAATTATTTACCTGATACTATATAACTATAAGGTAGCAAGAGAAAACGGTTAAAATTAGAGTAACTTTGTAACGTAAACTTTGTAAAAGTTATTTTACTCGAACACACGACCTCCGGTTTCTAAAGCACACGCCCATACCACTAGGCTACGGAGGCAGGTAGCAAGAAGTATTATAGCGACGATTTAAAATTTATTTACATTCTTATAGTGGCATGTACAACAGTTGAATAAAGCAGCAATGAAACTATTACTATGTATTTGGAAACAAATCCATTCAACAATTTTTTTCAAAACGCATGCCACACAGATGGACAGACATGCTTCAACGCCATATTGTTATTTGTTCAATAACAATAACAAACACAAGCGCTCAATTTGCCTTTTAAATTTGCCGTTTATCAGTAAAGTGATTACTGTTGATTTAAACTCTCTTTCCCCCACATCATGGTTCAAACGGTCTGAAGTTTGCAATTCAATTTTATAACACCTTGCGCTCTTGTACAAACACGTTAGAATTTTTTTAAAACTACGATTAAATACGACGATAGATTCTACTACGATAGATTCAACAGGTTTCACCTTCATTTATCAATTTTCAGTATTTTTATTAGACCGAATTGTCCTTCTTTTGTTAATAAACAACGTTAAACAGATTAATGATTTTTTTGCTTTAATTTTCTTTCAATTTTTGATTATAACATATTTTTTTGCAAAGGCTGTATAGGATGTTCCATTTTCTCCGTGCAGTGTTAATAAAAACTCATATTCTTACAGAACATAATTTAATGTTATGAAATGTCGTAACGATCTACACTGTGCTAGTTTTATTAGCTCTATGACCAACTCATTATAGTGTCAAATTGCAGATGTTATTTCACTAATTATTAGTAAAACATATAAACTACCCATAACCTAATTAAAGAATAGGTTTACTCGACAGACATGACTGTAGAATACCTCTAGACAAATCATTTTATTAGCTTGTATGTTCATATAACGCTGTGAAACCTTTCTTTTTTGTCAAACGTTGTGACTTAAGTACTACCAATGGATTTGATGCAGCTCATTTTGAGTAAAGAAAGTATTTTAACAGCACAAGTAATAAGGTAAAATATTAAAAAAAGCATTTATTTTTAAAGTTTCCGCCAAAATAAACATTGGTCAATCTCTCAAAATCTTATTACTATACTGGCCTAGGATCTATATTTATATACAAATAGTCGGGGCTCTCAAGACTGTAGATATATGGCATAGATTTTAACTTCGCTAGAAAATCGATCGCAATAAAGACGGTATTGGCAAGCATACAGGCAGTTAAACAGACGGAAAATGTCTTCTAATAAGAGATCATATAACATCTTATTAATATAACTTCAAAAGATTTTAGTTATTCTCTCGTCTAGTCTCAAAAACGGAAATTGTAATTCACTGTACGCATGAGATCCCAGAGTTATTTCAAGCTGCAAATAAAATATTTCCTCAACGAACAGTTTTCATTTAAAATTTATAGCTATTACTTTTCTCTACTTCAAAGAAGGAAAGGACTTCTCAGATTAAAAACATATTTTTGCCTTGACATCTTATTTTTTTTTTCATATCGTTTGTTATAATATATGTAGCATAAAAATTAAGACTTTTTATTTTATGCATTGGAACTATACTAATACTGCAATAGTACTAATATAATAAACGTAGTGACGGTATATATAGAAACTATATATTATTCTATTATCTGTAGGGGAAAAATAAATTAGGCTTTGGATTATCAAAACGTCCTTCACTTTATCTGTATCATCCTAATCCAAGACTCAATATATAATAAAGCAGATATATATTTAATACATTCTAGTAAATCCGTAATTGGTTTCGAATTATAGT
This sequence comes from Lamproptera curius, assembly GCA_029286875.1. Taxonomy (NCBI): domain Eukaryota; kingdom Metazoa; phylum Arthropoda; class Insecta; order Lepidoptera; family Papilionidae; genus Lamproptera; species Lamproptera curius. The sequence goes on along the minus strand of JAGSMT010000336.1, from coordinate 9,486 downwards.
TGTCGAGTTTTGTTCTACTTAAACTGTAAAAATTAATGGCTTTCCATTAGTTGTTTGAAAAGCATTTTATAAAGTTAAATAGTTTTAAATAAATGTCAAGTTTATCGTGATAGCCCTAGTCCACAAGACCAGTCCCCAGGTGGCGGATTGGCATGCTCGCCCACAACATGGTAGAGGGTAGAAACGAAATAAATTAGTTTCCGCGTACCAAAAGGCGGAGAAGATTACTCGTATGAAACCACGTAGGCTATCAGAAGCCTAGGGGTATCCCCAAAAGTCTGCCTCTGTAGGCACGGACGCAAAGATGGCATCTTCATTGGGGTGGTGGGCTAATCACCTGCTCACTCTTAAATACAAGAAAGACTGATCCCCTTGTCAGCGACTTTTGGGAAGCTAGACCGACTTTTAAGCTAAAAGCTACCACTGGTAGCCAAGATCATGCGGACGGCATTCATATCCTAGGATTAATTGAAACGAGAATTACATAAACCAAAAACCAATAATACAGATTTTCCATCATACTACTTAATTTTGAGCCTATGTTTTATTTATGTCGAATGTTGCTTTTGTTGTTGTTTGAAGGAACCGATTTTGAATATTATTTTTCGTCTAAAAGTTAAAATGTGTCGTTTGGTAAACTATAATGTGATTAGATAATTGTTTTTGTAAAGAGAATGGATTAAGCTCTCCAGAAACTAAAGATTTCGTTTTGCTACCATAATTTTGTAATGTCGAAGTATTCTTTAAAAAAAAAGCTAAGAAAACTGTTTAAAATGTGTAATGCAATACCCTTAAATATATTAAATTAGGAAAACCAATTCAGTTTCTGTGTACTTAATGGGCTAGTTTAAACTGCAGTCAAAACCTGTTAGTGCTCAATATTAGCATATTTCTGGTTCATTAATTAATGTGCCACGTCATAATGCCCGTTACCTGTTGCAAATGATACCCAACATCGCCACTTTCTGCTTTGAGACAGAACTGTTTGAAATTTCGTTTATAAACTCATTTAGCTGTAGTTCTGTTTCATTAGTTTATAATTATGAATTTTTGTCCTAGTATTTTTTTTTAATTTTATTAGTTTTTATCTTATGTTTTATCCGTTACATATTTAATTAATACGTAATTGTCGTTTAACGTCTTGTTTATTTTTGTAAAATTTTAATAGGACTTTGATGCTCTATTTTATTAAATTCAGGTAATAATAACTTATTGAATCTGGAACCGAAAAAGTATTCAAGGGATACAAATGTCATCAAATGCTTTGATGATGTTTATCATTTGCTATAGTATTTCTAAGTGTAAGGTGACAACATTTATTTACCAATGGGAAAAGTATACAATGACATCTCTATAACAAGATTGGCGACTTAAAAAACAAATTAAATTGTCATTATTTGTAAACATCATGTTAGACCGATTGCATTTTACTGATAGATTATGAAAAGTCTAACCATTTAACGAATAGTTTTCAAAGACGGACAAATATGAAATTATAAAAATTTAAAAATTTAATTATATTTTTAATTAAATCTGAAAACTTGCATTACGCATTATCATAGTAACTTTTTCGAAAAATAAATAATGACAGGGTACAATACAATTAAGATCTAACGACATAAATATTGTTTTCCATTTTAAATTTTAACCGAGACTAAATGCTTTGTTCAACGTCTATAAATATATGTCATAGTGAGATATAAATTGAACTATAATTAAAATTAAAGTATCCTCTTCGAAAGGCTTAATAGTGGTGATAATTAAGAAATAACTTCGGTCAAATTATAGATATGAACTAATTTGAATCGTAAACAATTTCATCCCTTTCATCAAAAAAGTGAAATAAAGGGCTTCGAGTCAGTTACACGAGTTATCAACTTAACTTTTTGTCATGACTTGAAACACATTCAACCCACGCTTTCAGCAGAAGCAAAATTTAGATATAATGTTTACTAAGTTTAGATCAGACGAAGCCACAACTTCGTAACTTAATTTGACTTTCATTAGACTTGAATAAAGTCATTTTAACACGTTCTTTTTTGACAGCAAAGTTTCCATCGATAATGACTTCTAACTGAAATATAAAGATATACTAGGGACAAACTAAAATAATCAAACTTAAAGAAATTATTAAGATTTAATTGTTATTAAAGAGTTAGGTTAAACGTCATACCTATGTTTTCTTAATCAAATTAATTTATTGACTTAATTTGAATAATTAGACAAATGTGTTCTCATTAAATAGTCTTTTTTTAGATGAAACTAGTAAAGATTTACATGCACTTATACTGGCCACGATAAAACTTAAAAAACAAAAATTAACATGAAAAATATGATTAGCTTTAAACACTAGGCTTTAAAAAATTTTAATATAGGTCAAGTCAATCTAATGTTCTTCTATAATCAATTATTATATTTTAAGTTCTAAACAATTTAAATTTCGAAATAGTTTCGACAACAAAGAGGTTTCTGCATGAACAATCGCTTTCGGACAATACTTAGAATATGCAATTTTAAATCGAAGTTTTTCTGTCCCTATAGATTAAGATTATAAACGTAACATTACACTAATAAGATAAGCGTTAAAACACTATGAACCTATTGAAAAAATTTATAGTTTTAGGTTCAAGAATCATTTTAATATTAATTTAGTTTTTATTTTGATAGTCTTAAATCAATTAAACAAAGGTTTAACATCAAACTATACTAAAGGTTTTAGCGAAAATTTTTATTATTAACAAAATGTATCGAGACACATACGAGTAAGCTAAACGTGAAAAATCAGAAGTCGTTCTTACAAATATAAAGTTAATTAACATCACATATATATAAATCGTAAACCATCTTTTTATACTTTTAGACATAGTTTATAGAGTTAAGAAACATTTTATTTATATGAGTTTGCTTTTATTCTTGCTGAGCATACTATCCGTAGATTTCGATAGATGAAAACAGAACCTATTACAGATTCAAACTTTATATTAATATTTATTAAACGTGTTTTACGATAAAGATTGAATTCTTTGAATATTTCTAATCAAGTATCGAAAGTCATAACGGTATTTGTAAGATAAAATACACTGGTGGATAAAATTACAATATTGCTTTCCTTACGAAAGGTTAGACTAATCGTCAAAAAACCCTTAAAGCGATAAAATCTAGAGTCTTTTTAAATCAGTGGTCTTATGTCATGTAAACACAAGAAACTATTAAGTTAACTATTGTTGCCCTTACCCTTTAAAATTATATTTCTTTTATATATTATTAAAAGACAAGTGCCAAGATATTACCAAGTTATTCGAAAGATTGTACCTGCAGTTACGGGGACTGTTTTTGACATGTAGTTTAAATTAAATTGAAACTTGGCACTTGGAGAAATTTTCTAGAACAAGAGTTTACGTTTGCGGACACTTCAAACGGTATTAAGAAGTTAAGTTACAAAGTACCGTGTCACGTAAAAAACGTATGTCAATGTTCTCACTGTATACTTAGTATAGATGAGATACGATCCAAAACCCTAATGGATCAGGATCGTAAGGGCAGGCATAAGTTCAGCAGTGTGTCATCATAGGCTGATGATAATGATACTAAGTATGTTATATACAGGGTACGGCAAAGTCCTTTGAAAAGTGAAATTTGAATAAACGAACAGAGGCGCGTGAGCGCAGGGAAGGGGAGAACTTGTTTCTGGAAATTTAGTCGATGGAGGTTTACCTGGAGCGGACCGTGCGTTTTGTGGCGAGTTTTATAAAACGACAACGGCAACCGTTGGGCGTAAATTTCGAGAACACAAAGGTTTACACAACTTTGACGACACCAACTCTTCAAACGATTAGAACTGCTGTTAAGTTCAAGGAGACCTGTTCGACGTTAGATAAACCGCAGTTGGGTCGCCAAGGACTCGTACGAACAAAACATAGACACAGTGCGGTCGTTTGTGAAAATCCGACACATTCAACTCGTAAGCGCGCCAGAACATTAACGTATTCCAGGACATCGTTCAACGGATTTTGGAAAAGTTACATATGCACTCTTAAAATTCATTGGTTTAAATTAAGAAACTGACGGTATTCAAAGACAAATTATCGGAAAAATGTTGAATCGGTTTTACTTCCTCAATAACATAATGTTCTCTGACGAGCTCATTTCCATCTTAACGGCATGTTGTAACAAAACTGCCTATTGGGCCCCATCAATCCAAAACTTAAGCATCAGAAGCCCACAGGCCGAAAGGACTGTTTGGGCCCTATCACCATGGTATCCTAGGCCTTACTTCTTGAAAGGATGGCAGGGCGAGTTACTGTTACGTCGGAGCGTATTGGCTATGATCAAGAGAGTTTTTCACCGGGATTGCAATTAAGCTTTAATGCCAGTACGTGGTTTCAACGGGATGGGCACTTCTCACACCTCTAACACTCATGCCCGTTATCCGTTGCTTTTCCTGGCAAGAGATCTCTAAGAGGGACATTTCCGCCTCCAGGTCCAAATCTGACCCAATGGATTTTTTTGAGGGCTACCAGTTAATATACGACAAACCGCGTCAATTGGGCCTAAAAAGAAACATCCGCAGAGAGATGAACATTTCCAGCAGTGACGTTGCCCGATCATCGACAATTTAGACTTCGTTTTAAAGAGTGCCGTGATCGCAACGGATTACAATTGGAAGATGTTATTTTCAAAAATAATTCCGTTTTAAAGTTTTTTTGTAAATAAAAATTAATTCATAATGTAATTAGTTTTATCTAATTTTTTTTTTTCATATCAAAAGGTATTTAGATGCACTTCCTATACAATAAATTCGCGTTATAATAACAATTTTTACACCTACCGTATTTTGTCCATGTATTCTAAGCTGGGTCATTATATACAATAATCGTCACAAATACTTACTTTATTTTGCGACGAACAGAACCTTCTCGCATGAGATACCAAGCGAATAAGATATTAAACAAAGAAACAAATTAAAGTTTAAGTCCATTCAAATATTTACTGTGTTTGTACAAATATAGCCAAAATAATTACAGTTGACTCCAATGTAAGCTGGAAAACCTACAAAAATTTAAATCAGTCCAGCCGTTCAGACGGAGTTCATTGCCATCATACGTACTGGAGAATTATATATATATATATATAAAGATTAACAAATGTAAAACAAAACATGTATGTTCGTCTCTTTATTTTTTAATCATATAGATTTAGGAAAAGTTAGCCCGGAATAAATTTACTAAGGAGTAATTTTTTATACAATTATTATAAGTAAACGTAACAAAATTTTATTTTCACTTAATCACAATTTTTTCCATTGTTTGTAAATTAATCATTGTTTATAGGAATCAATACCTAATGTAAGATAACTTCAAAGGCGGTAAACTTGCCATATAACGAGGTAAAAGGCAGTCTAGACGACAACAATTAGCTTTTCTTTGACTCAGCCAACAATATTCTGTTAATTATCGTTTCCTAACCATGTTGGGTTAGTTTGAATATATTATAAATAAATCAAAATTTTTCTTTATTTCGGATTGTTTATCAAATCCCAACTAATTCTGGATTTTCGTATTCTTAACTATTTATTCCCGACGTTTCGGATTCTTTTAGCATCCATGATCACGGAGGATATCAGTCGGAAATCCGTAAATTTTGGATTTGATATGTATAATAATCGCTAAATAAAAAGAAAATAATTAATTAAGCCAATAAAAATACGAAAACAAAAATATCATCACAAAAGCTGACGGAATTTTGTTAAAACTGACATTTCGCGCTAAAATTATTTTTAGTACCACATTTTTAGTACCTCGATGTTGCCGCGTAACAAAACATTGATATAAATTATTGAATACATTGCACATAAAATACTTTTTTAAAACGTGAAACGCAATTTAATGAAAGAACGTTAAACATTGTACCGACTTGATGATCAATGAAAGGAATTCTTATGATATATAATTCTTAAAAATGTCCTGTGTCTCATATCAGCATGTTTAAAGACACCGCCATGATCACGACTTCTTACATTTGAATAGATCATGTCTTCATAGCGATTATAAAGCTCTTATATTAACGTTTACTTATGGTTTATGATGAATAAATATCTTGCTTATTTTATCATTCGGGCTTAAAAATCATCATTAAGTTAAATCAATTCAATATTGATGAAAAAGCATGATAAACTCACATTTTGATGGTTTACCTTAATCTGTGAGCTTGAAAAATCAATAATTTTAGCATATAATATCCTATTAACAATCGACTTTTGAACACTCTGTTAATTTATACATATATCCTTTATAAGTACCAAAATCTAAGCGAACCTCTGAATCTTGCCATCACTATTGCAGAACGTTCTTAGATGTCGAAAATCAATCGATCTAGTCGTGAACATTAATCAAATACTCTCAATAGCGATATTTGCCTTTGGAAATCCATTTTGTATGCTCAAAGCCACCATTGACGTCCACTTTTAATTCAAAGATTTTCATTAACTCTTAGTAATGAGTAGATGATCAATAATCGATTCTTTGTGTAAAAATAATATTACTTTTTGTCTCCAGGATTCTATAATTATACTATTATATTTTCAAATACATGCGATTTGATGATATATACATCTAAATATTCAATATCTAAATGATTATAACTATTTTTTAACTATATTCCTTTTTTGTGAATACAATAAAGCATTGCCAGTTTCTGAAACCTGATCAGTGGAAATCAACCTAGTGCTGTCTATGGCATATCAATCGTTATTTGAGTTGCCGAAAGAATGGTTGGAAATAGAGAAAACTATATATAATCGATCATCCGGTCCAGTTGAAGGCTGTTTATTTGCTCAAAATCGTAGTCAAACGGCTCTTTTTGCAACCAGTTTTTAATATTTGTTTTTTTCTAATATATTAAACATCATGAAGTTACTGTTTATGATTAACCTTTATATAATATTTATATGACTATAATTTTTAATCATCAAAGTGATTTATTTATCTTTCATGGATTACACATCTCTAAACTAGTATTAATATAAAACAAAAATATTGATGGTTATAAACACTGTTGTAAAAGATTATACGTATTCATGACTGCTTTCAATTTCATTTGTATCAATAATGACACAGAACTTATGCGTTTATTTTCTTTCATAATGTAATTATAATTGGCAATTCTATATAACAAACAATTTATACTCTTAACAAGAGTAGATGAAATTTATAATCCTAATTATTCAAGATGCAATTTGTTTTGTACTTACTGATTGAACATTTCCTAATTGAACTCGTAATTTAGTTGTGATTGTTACTATTAAAGATGTTATCATTTAATATGTGTCCAAACAAAGTTTTAATATCATATTACCAATGTCAGTGCCTTTTATGACATTAAAATGAGTTTTTGAATGGAATAAAACACTCCTGATGTCAAATGACTATAATCTTAATTATTAAACTCTATATTGAATGATGTTTTGACCCAAACCGTCGTTTTGGAAACCGGCGTTGTCATTTTAAAAATGATTAGTGTGTAAATGTTCCTCTTCTTCAATTTGGTTTCTAAAAGTAATATGAGACTAAAACAATTTGATAGTAATATTCTTTTCGACATTATTTATGGAAATATTCTTATAACTTTTTAAATAATTTTAGTTAAAGGTTTTTCCTTATAGAATTATCACATTTAAAAGCTTGATAAGAAAAGCGATTAATCATAAAATGCTGGAATCGCCTAAATGCTATAGAAAAAGTTTTACAGAAGAATGTGAACCTGATCAAATTTAAGAGTCGAGCTGTTGTGGAATAGCTGCAGTTTTTTATAATCATACATTATTACTTGGAAAGTGTAGTTTTAAGTGTAAAGCAAAAACACATGAACTGTAAACTAGATTTTCTTATATACCCTTTCAAATAAACTGGTGGCTTGTCAATGAATTTTTTGTAGACTTGACATTGTTTTCTATTCCACCGCTCTGTCCTAGATATTTAGAACTAGTTTTAGGACTTGGTTACCCTATGTCCGCTAGAGGATAATATACGTTTAGTAAAAAATATTATAACCACTATAATACTTGGAACCTATTTAAATAAACAACCTCCAAAAATCTTTCTCTTAGAACATTAGTGTTAGATTATTGACTTCGGAGATATAATATATTTAAAAATGCACAAAGTTATCAAAAGAAATGAAAAGCACCAGTTACTTTGTCGATATTTTGACGGTTCCGTTTTTTTTTTTAATAAATTGTGGACATGTTTATAGCAATTTCATTTGTGACTTAATATTATAAGCTTTGCCGTTTCTAGAGATACTTGTCGATACTAACATGCTTTATGAGAAGTTAAAACTTCATATTTTCAAACCGCTCCTTTGAATTTCTAATTAGGCAATTTGAGCAGGCGAGGCATTAATAAAGACTCTCTAAAAGTGACTTTAAAGCTTTTGTGCATGAAAAACAAGAGAATTTGGGAAATTTTCTTACTTTAATATACATATCATTTCCTAATAATTTTTTTCCTTATATAAATGCTAATGTCAAATTTTTGACTTTCTTTAAAGGAAGTTTTTTAATCCAGAGCAGATTTTTTTTAAGATGTTACCATTTCTCCGTCCACTTTTAATTAAAGTTATTATCACTCTTTTATTTTAATAATGTTTTTAAAAAGTTTCATGAATATTTAAGAAATTAAATTACTGTGAAGTAAGCCAACCTTGCGCTAATTAATTTGTAAACGGTGGCGTAACCAAGATAGACTAAAATTATTATACAAATGTACTTTTAATTGGTCCTAATAAAGTTCGGAAACCCATATGTCTGTGGTTCAAGAACTGTAACATTTCATGTGAAAATGCATGCTGAAAAGTCTGCCACCCCTTTGCCTGGCAGGTATCCGCCCTCTTGTTATAAGGTTGTGGGTTCCAATCCGCGAAACCACGTATAAATTTTTAAATTTTTATTAATTATAAATGAAATAATAAACATATAATTATAAAATAATAATTATTATTGTTGTTTTTAGTTGGTGGACATTTTCGGCCGATTACCAAATTGTCTGAACAGTAAGATGATTCCTACGTCGGATGGGCGTAAAGTCACTCGTGGTTGTCAAGACCATCTTTAGCGTCGTTATGAAGTCAGTGCCTTAAAACGTACTGACAACCAATTTATCTAGAATGCAGTTTCAATTTGAGTTCGGAAGGTCCTATGCCAGTCGCTCTGCGTAAAACTGTTGTTCAGGTCAATCTGGATGGATTAGAAGAAACCCATGATAACGTAAAAGGCTAGGTGAAAGATTGTGGAAGATTCAATGTGTCATTGAAATTTTATTATGGATTAAGTTTTTGTAAAAAAAAACACAAGAAAAAAATAAGAATCAAAGACAGTCAAACCACCACCACGAAGAAGGGTCCGCAGATTCTACGAACGGTCCTTGGGTTTATTTAATGATGACTCCGTTGGGGAATGAACCGCGACAACCGCCGGAGTCGAGGGGTTTT
>JAGSMT010000335.1:0-368858 GCA_029286875.1 Lamproptera curius | reverse complement strand
TTTTGTATTAAGTAGTTTCATAGATATTTAAGAAATTTATAAAACCAGCCGTTTAAACGTTTAAATGGTGACTCAACCAGGAGATATACTTAAACTATGTCTAACATAATTGTTCTATTTGAATTAGCCTACAATAAAAAATGCAACATACTTTAAGAATAACCCATCAAGACAATTTAATGAAAACATTTTCAGATTTAAAATGTAGTATGGGAAAACGTGGAGTAGTTTTTGATAGGGCACGTTGTTATTGTCTTATATTGCGCAAAATAATTTTATATACTGTTCGAAGCCGATCATATTATATTTTTAATTAAAATTTCATTTTGTTTTCAACTGTATTAGTTAAACTTTGACTTGTGTTCATTTGTAAACAATGCTTTTTCCGAAATAAAATTTCGCATATTACATTTTCACACGCTGCATTATAATTACAAAATACGGAAGAATCCTACGATAATTTAACATTATATATTTTGCAGATTCTCGAAATCTTATTATTCATATCATGTCGCATTTGTATTTAGAAATATTAACTTAGGTCAGGTTGTATAAATTAGGAAGATTCATGGCGATGCCCTAACCAACTAGAAATAACAGTGAAAATTTGTTGAGTCCCCAAGATTTGAACCCACGACCTCCAGGTTTCTAAATCACTCTTCTAAACCACTATGCTACGGACGCAGTTCATATTATGGAATATATTATAAGAATACTTAGCTGTAATAATAAAATATATATAATATACATAAAAATATGTCACACTAGATCTATTGAAACGCACAACTTATTCTAATGTGGGTTGGGTGAAAATTTGAGAATATTTCAGTTTCCATGAAAAGCAAGTCTGTGTCAGATTTCAAAGAGCCTTGCATAAAATATGCATGCTGCTTTTTAGATACATTATCACCCTTACTGTGTTGCGTGGCTTTCATTCAAGAGGCAACCAATGAAATGTTTCTTTGAAAACGAATTTTCTTTGAATTTGAATTTAAATGATATGCAATATTTTCTAAGCTCTAGTTACTTGTTACTAATTTCTAATGACACTTGTCTATTAATTGCCCATAAAGATCCGGTAGAAAGAAAAGAGTTATTACGATCTAATTTTAATGCTCTAACAAATGGTGTCATTATGCAGGCCTGGTAATAAATGTTAAAAAAAGAAATTGCTAGTAATTAAATCACCTTACTTTAAATCGTATCATTTTAGTTTCATACACAATTGCTTACATTCTAAGAACAACAAGTTTTCCAGTCCTCGTCCATCACTTGAAAACGTTGAAACTCATAAATATCTCGTTGTATTATTGATGGTAAATTCAACTGGACTAATCATATTAGACCGATGTAATAAAATAAGAATTTTATGGCAATAATAAAATTCTTAGAACGCATTTCCTTTAAAATAAACTTAATGTTATACAACTCAGCTAGCCGAATTACATATCAATATGCACTTGGTAGTTATGGCCGAACTATGATAATCATAACTTAATAAAATTTACGTACTTCAAATAAAAATTCTTCAAACTATAACTTCTATTAATTATAAATTCAGATTACAAATTATTTCAAAACGGATTTTTTGAACACTGTAAAACTCTGCCAATATGTGAACAAACTAAATGCAATCTATTTAAACAATACTTCGATTACTTTTAAAAAATATATGTCACCCATTTAATATACACACGATCCGTCGCCCGAAACCTGCTTTGCACTGCGATCGCAAATAATGTGTATGGAAAAAGAACAGCTGCCTGTCTTATTCCTAGATTAATTAATGAAATACCCCCCGACTTAATAAATAAAACAAAATAATACAATATTAAGCCTGTTCAAAGCAATATTTTACGAATAGCCTTCAAAATTACTTTCTAATCAATAGTTTTCTTCTCGTTTTTATTTTCTGTTAACCATGTTTGTATTTTATTTAAAAATAGACTATAAGTTTTTATTTTTAATAAATAGTTGTAAGATTTTGATTTCTCCCTTTTTTTCGTAAATGTTTTTTAAACAAAGAAAATCTTTTAAAATTCGTTATAACAAAACTCTAAATAAGAAATTGTAATATTTTTGAATTAAATTGAATATATGAGTATTCAATGTTTCTAGGATTAGCACAAATCTTATTGTCTTTTTATGCTATCGTATTAAACTTTCTGTTATCTATATTTAATTAATGATAAAAAATATAAATATTACTTTGCATAAATGTGACAACACTTCAATTTTAACATTTTAGTTATTAACTGACATGGTGCATATGGCTGTAATTTTATCGCACAGTATAGTAATGTTTACATACGATATATCAATAAAACAATATTGACATATAACTGCCTCCATAGCCTAGTAGAATAGGCGTGTGCTTTAGAAACCGGAGGTCGTGGGATCGAATCCTGCGGGGACTCAACAAATTTTCATTGTTGTTTTCTATTTGGTTAGGGCAATTTGGGCCATTCACCCAATTCGTCGGATTGGCATTTACAAAGTTGGTCCACCCACCAATCCGTATTGGATCAGCGTGATGGGATACGGTCCAAAACCCCCTCATGGATACGGGTGTATTAGGGAGGCCTATGTCCAGCAGTGGTCTATCAAAGGCTGATGATGATGATGATAATGATGATGAAATGTGCACGTAACTACTCAATTCAGACTGCATGTTTTTTCTAAATCAAAAAGAAATAAGTACACTGATTTTAATATGTTTTTTGTCACTTGGTTACAAACAGACATATAGATATTTGGTTCTAACATTAAATTACTGCTATAGACAAGGAGTCATTAGCTTCAATTACATACCTTGAGTCGTGCATATTTCGGGATTATTAAATAAGTCAAGAAACATAACACACAATACATTTTACGCCTTTTTTCATAACGTAATAGACTTAAAATTTACGTTTAAAATTTATACTAAAAACATTTACTGAGTAATGTTAAGGACTAGGATAGACCCTTGTTCAACCTTTATTGAAGATCACCGTTACAAAAAACTTCATTGCTAGGCAAAATCTCCCTCGTGAAAGTAATTAATCTCGTTTAAATTTCCCTTGTGCGAAATTCGCCAAACTTAATTCGGAAAAGAATAGCCCTAATGAAATTTGCAATTGTAATGTGAACATTAATTTGTACAGTGAGGTCACGGCAGACGTGTCAGTGAGAATGTTCATCAATCATAAAACAACCAAATTTTAATATAATAAAATACTAAAATTGCTTATCTAAATTCTTATGACTGACTTTTGTTAGTAGAACTTATTTACCATTTTTCAACCACCTTCGAAGCCTTATTTCAAATTGTAGACACAGTAATAGACAAATATACATTTTGTTGTTTACTTGAAATGTATTTGAATTTGCAGGGAAACGTTGAACATAAGTTCAAGTTGAAATCTCATTATTTCTACGATATTAGGTATATTTTAGAATTAACATCACTCGAAATAGAATATTTAGTTTAAAATATGTAAACTGTAAGCGATGCATATCAATTACAGGCGCATAGACAAATACCGACGCTTTGCAACGGACATTTTTTTCTATAACTTTTTCAATGTTGGCATTTAAGCGTAGGCGATAGGCGTTAGGCGCGCTGCGCGCATATGTTTTTGTATTCATTATAGAAAAATAAGGCAACTTAAAGAATCGTTGGACAGGATAATGTTATTCAGCAATGTAAGTAGGCCTCCTAAATTTTAAATTAAAATTCAACGTAGAAAATTTCTAAAATTTCTGTTAACAATCATTAAAAGCCATCTTAAAGAGATTTCAATACTACAGGAAAATTTTATGTTGTGAATGATAGTGCCAAATAAAATTTGATTGAATATAATAATCAACAAAACACATTAATGTAAGAAAATCACTATGCATACTCGCATCCGCGAGGGCAAATCTCAACACTTCATCATCACCCTGTGTTAGTCCACTGCCTCGGCATAGGCCTTCCCTAATGCACGCCTTCTAGATTTAGGGTCCAAACAATTGGTTGATCGTCCTAAATTGCCCGAACCGACTAGAAAACAACAATAAAAATTTGTTGAGTCCCTGCAGGGTTCGAACCCATGACCCATAGACACCGGGTCTTAAGCACACGCTCTTCCACTAGGCTACGGAGGCATTTAATCTCAACACTATCGGACTCAAACTCGCTTAAAACTACCACGTTTTTGTTTTCCAACGATTTAAAGGTTGAATATGTAAATCTGATCACACTCTTCTGTAACCCTATTAGAAATTTTCTTCTTTTGGGAAGTCAGTTATAAAAGGAAATAAACCAAAGGACGTTTCTTTTTTTCCAAATAAATATATTTTAGTAAAACGGCCATCAAAATCAGTTATTTAATGTAAAAAAAAATAAAAACTCCTTTTCTTATAACGTGATTTGATATTTTAAAAATTTTATGTAAAAAGGTACATCCAGGAAACTTGCAGTAATGAGTGATATATTTCAAGTATAGTGACAAGTATTAATTATTTTCAAATGTCTTTCTTTAACAGTAAGCATCACGGCATTCTGTTAAAGAATTTTTATGTCTTTAATGACATTTATCGTGAATCCTTCTTTTTTTATTGGAGATAGTCATTACCAGCTCAGATAAGATAGTCTAAGATATCTGTTGTTAATTGATACGCCCTAATCATAAGAAAAGCAACCTACGACATCATAAATCCGCCAATTGAGATGTTATGTCTCCTTTACCCAGAAATTATGCTGGTTGTGGTGCTCTTGAAAGCGGAAGACAGTTATGTTAATACACTACTTATTTACGGCATAAATAGACACCGCGGTTGTATCACCCCAGGCAGTCTCTTGTAAAAACGCCTTACCTCCTATTTACTATGGCCGTTACATATCTTAATGTATTAAAGTTCGTATTTCAAGTGCGAATTCTTCTTCATTCATTCATTTCAAAAATCTTTTTAGATTGACTTTTGCTAATTTCTCACAGGGGAAATTAGAACGAGATTAATTACTTTTCTGAGAGTGCAAAGTAGGCCAAGTCAAACAGTTCTGCTTACATCGTTATCCATACAAAATTCATGGTGTAATTTAATTACGGATCTCATGTCTATACATAATGAATTATGAAAATTCTTTTACATTATTAAGATTTTAGAGATATAGAACAAATTTGTATTGTTCTTCTATAAGTAAGTTTTTAACAAAACAATTTGAGTACAGATTATTAATATGACGTAATTGAGTTAATAGGCTCATGCACGGCTGAACACAAAGCAGTAAAATATTGAAAACTTACTTTTCAATGTAATTTTGCTATTCCAGAAGTTTGTTATCCAATAAGTAGGTGATAAATAATTATGACAAACATGTGAAACAAATATAATTTACTTTTTGCTTAATTTTCATCGTAACTTTTATCAAAAGTAATGTTTGAAAAGTAAAATTCTCAAATCAATCAAAGTTCTACATTTTATTGTTATAAAGTAAAGAGTTGTCACATCACAAAGTACTACGTAAGAAACGGAATAATTGGCGATTAAAAATCAAACGTGAGTTTTCTACTTCAAACAAATCTCCGCTTGTCTTCAATGAAGCTTATGAAATATGCTGGCTGCTTATGTGGTATGTATTATAACTCTTAAAGTAACAATAGACCCAAAAACATGACTTTGCCTCCGTAGCCTAGTGGTATGGAAAGCTTGTGCTTAGAAACCGGAGGTCGTGGGTTCGAATCCTGCGGGACGCAACAATTTTCATTGTTGTTTCCTAGTTGGTTAGGGCAATTTGGGCTGATCACCCAATTGTCTGAAAAGTAAGATGATCCATGCGTCGGATGGGCATGTAAAGTCGGTCCACCCACCAACCCGCATTGGACCAGCGTGGTGGATACGGTCCAAACTCCTAATGGATAGGGGTGTATTGAGGCCTATGTCCAGCAGTGGACTAAAACAGGCTGATGATGTATGTGATGTATGACTTTCAAATCACTTTGATGAATTGAAAATATTTTTATGGACTATTTCTCATATCGCTTAATTGATTGTAGTTTGCAATCATTTAAAATATCGAGGAAGAGTACTCTTTTAAAAATTAATAAATCCGCAGAAGGTGGATTTAATCCGGATAGTAATCATGTGAATATAACATACAACTATATTGAACAAAAGTCTAAGTCTAATTGTAGTGTATTGCTTTTAAATTGTATTAAAGACTAAAAACAAAGGAGTACCCTGTCTAAACGCATGATAGCTAAGTCTATTTAGATTATTTTTTAGATAAAGTTAGACGTTCCATTTATGAAACACATTTTTATCTATCTTTTATAATTAGGATACCATTTTGAATATAAGCGGATAACAACGTGCTTTTTCACAGCAATGTACGACTGCTGCCGATGCATTTAAAGTACGTAAGGTATTCATGTTACCAAGTTTCCTCATACGTAAGGTTTTAACAAAGTAGACAAGAATAATTTTAACAAAAAAATGTGCTAGTATCTCGCGCAATATAACCAAGTTACAACGTAATCTTTGAAAGAAAATGCCCCGCGATCTGTCACTGCAATTTAAACGTCTAATATCTTTTAAGGTTTTTACTTTATCAAAATATCTTGTATGACACGTTTTATGTAAATAGAATGAAAAATACAATTAATTTAACTTTTATGTGAACTCACTTGATTGCAATATAGATAAAGAGTCCCGCTGACTTACTGACGCTCATTAATCGACATGCAATAAAAAATACGATGCTTCCATATTAAATGTAATCTCGTATGTAGTTTCGATTGATTTCCTAAGCCTGACGTATCTTATCGATTTTAAATTAAAAGTCAAAGTCCAAATTTATTAATATAGTTCAGGATTTATTTTGCTTTTATAGCGTGGTTGGAGGTAGGTTTGTCATAACAATCAATAGGCAAGAAAAAACTTCTATATTGAATAAAGGTGATTGAATTTGTATGTTTAGAATATACTTTGCAGCCACCATACAGTCTTAGGTTATCATAAATAATATTAAAAATTTAAATTGTTAACAATAAATACGATTATAAAGTAAATTATCCTTTGCCTGAAGCAACAAGGGCTCGTAAACTTTACTCCGTGTTGAATTTCTTAACTTTCACGGTAAAAACATTGTAATAAATTTGGTATCATTAATTTGTAATTCAATAAGTTAAACATTTGCCAAAGAGGACGTTTTATTGGTTTCTTTAGTAGAGTGATTTTGACAAATCTATATATTTTTTTTTTAATATAAGGACTGCCTCCAAGGTCTAGCGGTATTGGTTTTTGTTTTATAAAGCGGAGGTCGTCGGTTCGAATCCTGCGGGTAAACTACTTTGTGTTATCGTTGTTGTCTGGTTAATTAGGATAATAGGCACCGACCACCCAATTGTCTGAAAAGTCAGATGATCCATGCGTCGGATGAGCATGTAAAAAGTCGATGCACCAACCAACCCACATTGAACCAGCGTGGTGGGATAGGTTCCAAATACAGGGAGTATTTTAATGGAGACGGCTTGCATTAAAGGAGACCTATGTCCAGGAGCAGTGGACTAACACGGGCTGATGATGATGATGATGATAATGAATTTTCAACTAGTCAAGATAAGGCTTTTGTGAATTTTGAATATTGCGTATTCTAATTAACTTATTAAGGAATTTAATAAAGTTTTGACTACTGTAGAGTTGATTCTTACTCTGTCTATATATAAATTTATAAATAAATATTTTTAATGTTATGAGTATCAGAAAAGCGTTTTTATTTTTCTCCTCAGAATTGTAAGATGATACGCACGAACTATAACAGGTTCTGAGACTTTTTAATATTAAAAATACGTACTTAATAAAAGACTTTGCAGTTAATTTTATTAAAACCCCGAGCGACCGGTTTGCGTAGTGACTCTGAATGTTTGTCGTAAAAAATAGTGAATTACGAACATAAATTTTGCTTAATTGACATAGTTTTTTTATCTAAATAATATTTTTTTATTACTATTTTATATTTTAGTTAAAATTTCACTTGTAACATGTAAGCCTTTATAGTCTCTATAACTTATTATACTTTGTAACATCCAAGATATTTGTATATACTATATGATAGTTTTGATCGATTTTACATATATAGATATATAGGAAGGGTTTGAAACGTCAGGTGTAATTTAAAATGTTTGTAAAGTAATTCAACGAGATATTATTTGTAAATTCTATACGAACTTTAAGTAAAATGAAACAATTGTTTGAGTTTATTATACGCAGAAACATGGAACTAACGAAAGTACAAATATATATTAACTCATATTTCTTTGAAGATTCAAGATTAATCATTACAAAGTTCATATGTCCAGCTCTTGAATGTGTTAACACGTTAAACTGTCAACAAACTTTAGGTAAATTGCTCTCTACGTTTGTTTTAAAAGTGCGATCAAGTAATAATCAACGGACAGTGTTTGTTACTTAGAAAAAGTATTCAAATAAAAATATTGACTGAGAATTTCTTTGTCACATTTATACATTTACATAAGATGAGCAGTCCGTTAACGGATCTGCTCGTGTCAGTTTTAGATTTTGGAATTGATTGTGCACGGATAAAAAGATAAGTATGTATAAGTTATTTGTTATTTTGATTTTAAATCGATTCAATGCTTTTGGAACCAATACAAAACAAAGAAACAAATCTTTACCTTTATAATATTCTTATTGAGTTACAAATATATACATAATATTATACAGGCACGAAATTGTTTTACTTTTGAATCAATTCAAATTAGAGATTATTTTTCTCTTGAACTAATTTTATATATCACATTGAAAACTAATATGTAAGTAAAAAATAGCTGTCGGTACAAAACAAGTAAAACTAAAGTACTCGTTCCCAATTCAATATTAAAACAGAAATTTGTTAAAGAAGACACCAGGTTTTTTGCTATCTTCACAAATAAATTAGACTAATATTCAAGTATAAAATACACAAACTCTAGATTTACATTGCCAAAAAATGGTAATTGTGGAAATTTTTGGCAATTATTTTTATTCTTAATTACTGTAATGCAATTTGTGAAGGCTCATTGAAGCGTGTTTCCGGTACGAACAAAAAATTGCCAACTGTATCAAGCTTTAGTATCCGTATGGATGTTCGGAAACACATTACTCCGTAATTTATGGCTTCGCATGAGCTTATTATTCCGCGGTAAAATATATACGCACTTCTATTAACTTGTTTCGGTGTGCAATATTTTGTTTTTGCTGTTTAACATTTGTATTTATTATAGTTTTTGTTAAAACTTAGTATATGTTGTTGATAACGTAACGTGAAACATGTATGTTATGTAAGAATATTTCATCTCTTTAGCATTAAAATTTTATTACTGCTTGAAAGCTCCTTTTATTTAACAGCAGCTATGAATAAATATTGTCTAATGCATGTGGATCAAACAGTAAAAGTTCATGAAAAACAAGTGTAAAACATTATTGAATGGCTTTATAAAACATTTTATATCAGTGGCATCACAGTGTAGTCGACTCTTAAGTAAACATACAAAATATGTATTTTATTGCTTCGTAAAAAAACGGAATTAAATGTTTTTTGTCTTATTTTGCACTCGTAAAGAAAACTATTATCCTGCAAAGCATAGGAATGTGACTCAAAAAGAAAAGATCCCAATAAAAATAGGTACAAGTAATATTTTAGCTTAGAAAACTCACTACAGCTAAGAGCAAAGGTGCGCAGCGTCCGTGATGTAATAAGTTTGAGTAAAACCCGTCACCTCTCCGTCCATTAGGTGAGATGGAAAATATTTTCTCTTAGATCCCTTTAAATGAACTTGTTAGAGGTAAAGCCTTTTTCCCCAGAAATTCTTCGGATATTTGAATTTAATAAAGAATTTAGTTGACTACTCTTAATTCTATGAATTAAGTTTGTAAACGTTGTTTGCATACTCTTATTTTAAGTAAAGCTTAAACAAAAGAAAATCAGCTACTTCGCTCGAAATCAAGCTATGTATTACAACTGGCTTATAGTCTCGACGACGCAGACATTGTCTAATGTAGTCAATCTTCTTAATTAAAACTACTTTTCACTTCTCTATTAAAAAACATACTTTTTTGTAGGTCTGTCGAAGGTAATAAGTAAAGTAATTCCTAATATTTTCTTTAAATTGGTAGATTTTTTGTTTTAATTCTATAGTTACATTTTTATCGGAGTGCAAGAAATATTTAGCCATAATTTTTCTTATCACTTTTTAAAATTGTATTATTCAAATAAATATTTAATGTTATATACTTATTTAGCTAAATTATATAGGAAAAAGGCGTAAATTACAAATGAAGGTTTTTCAAACTCAGTATAGTCTCCAAGGCAACTATGGGTCTACTTACTGCTTGTTTTCTTACAAAATGATATGTCAAAGTCGTAGTTGCTATATTTGTTACGACACCCAAAACTCGAGTGTTAAATTATTTTGCTTTATCTATAAATATTTTTATATATAATAATTTTATACATAATATATTTTATAGACTTTAAAAGGACTTTATAGCGTTAATTACATAAATAAAATATTTAAAGTCATGAGACAGACTAAATATGCAGATAAACGCAATAAAATCTATTAAAAGGCCTTTCATGTAATAAGGTGTAGCAGTCACATTAATATAGATATAATTACCAGATTAATTTAATAACACGTAGTAAACCTTAACTTTCTTATCAACTTTAAAAGTTGTTTTTTTGTGTTCGAGCGCGTAGAATAAGTTACATTTATTGGTCATATACCTTATTTGGAATTAAAGACGCGAGTATTTAATTAATTCTATAATTTCCTCGTTTATTAAACATACCAAATTCGACTTATGTTTGAATTTTCGCGTAATTATGTATATTTATTCCCGACTTTTGGACTCTTTCTAGCATCCTAAATGACGGGCATCCCATCTTAACATCATCAAATTTTCCTAAGGAAGCGAGTATTCTGCTCATTTAATTTTCTTATTTGTGTTTTAGTGATTTTAATTGAATTTTGCTGCGTGTGCGACCAAATAAAACGTTTATTTCTCCATTCATAAAATTATAATTTGCCCAAAAGAAATGTTGGGCACATTAATCTGTATTGATTTACTTAGTCGTTATAAAGTTGTAAATGTGAGCTGGAATGAAGAATTTTTCCATAAAATTAGTTGCAGGTTTCGAGACTTGTTGCCGGTTCGTCGGTTGCGAGTGTTACTTCTGGTCCACGTGATATGAAAGTGAGTTAATTCGAATCCTTTTATACTCTGTGCTCTTAATTGCTGCCATTTAAGCCCGTCTTAGCAATGAAATTGTTTAGTTCTAAAATATCCTTTTACAAATTTATATTCGTACTCGGCACGTAAAAAGAATTGGGCATAAATATAATATTCAAGAAACAATATTGCTACTCAAATTAATTTTAAACTTGATAAAACGCGTTATCTCAATATTACATTTTGACGGTCAAATCACTACTACGTGCGTAAGTGACGATAGACCTTGGAAGGGTTTACATGTCTGGCATAATTTAAAATAATTGCAAAGTAATTGAACGCCACTAAATCTAGTTAAAATCACCAAGCAAAACAGTATGTTCGTAATTACCGAGTGAGGTAATGGTTTCCGTTAACGCATCTATAAAAATATCAATATTTAACCAAGGGGGTCTGTAAGCCGTACCAATCGCCACCCTGGTACCGTTTAGGCTAAGACCTAACCACATTTGTTCTACTTCGGTGTTTGGAGGGTGAGCAATCTTACGAATATTTATCCCTTCTTTAACGTAGAATCCAACACCGCCTCCGCGCTTATGTATTCTATGAGATCGCGGTATATGAAGTAACCGATAGCCATCCGGGGACGGAGCACGTTCCTCCTCACCATCCCTTAACCAGGTTTCATTAATAGCAAAAATATCAATATTAAACCGTAACATCGCGCTTACAAGCTCGTCATGTTGCGTACCTAAGGAGCCAGCGTTTAAAAATCCTAAAATCATCAATGTATTTTTTTTTAATTTAAAGACGAATGCAAAATCTAATACACTATGTTTACAACGACTTATAAAATTACAGAGTAATGCAACATGACGCTCACTTAGTAAATAATGTAAAAGTCCTCTAGTATGGTTACTTGTATTAAAAAAATGAGAGATGTACAAGTTGCAAAATGCATGATGCTGTATTGGTAGATATATTTAAGTTTTGGTAGAGGCGAAGGCATGGCTAGTATTTTTGACACATTGATATACCATTTAAAAGTTTTGATTATTAAAAAAAATAACTTTAAAATATGCCTAAGAAAATAATACTTGAAAAATCACTTTTATGAACACAATTATAAATACTTTTTGCGAGCAAGTAAACATTTTGAAGCAAAAGTTTAAATGTATACAAAATAATTATTAAAAAAATTATTAACATTTTGTAATATAAAATACGATTAAGGATAACGCCAGTTAGGCAGTTTAGAAAAGAAAAGGCAATAGAAATAATATATCTTAATACTGTAAGCGGCAGTAACCAAAGAGTAATTATGCAATTAGAATGACAAAGATGTTCTATGATAAGCTTATTAAAAAAGAGTTTTAAGTTACATACGAACAATATATAAATTTAATGAACTTTTTCTTTAGTTGAAGGTGTCTATAAGGCATGGTTTCATATCACGACAATGATGAGGCCCTTATGTTTAATTTGACTTTATGATATCATTTTTTCAAGAGGCTGTTGGTATTATAAAAGTGTATTGCGTTTTGTGTCTTCTATGTTAATTTAAAGTGTTTTTTATTCTTCTTTATTCAGAGTTTCGATAAAGAAGATTATTTATTTTATTTGCATCAAAGAAAACAAAACAAGTACTCCTAAAGAACAATTTATTCACCATGGGGTTTTACTTGAACTGATATATTGAGTGATTGAACCAACGTAGCATAACTACATTTACCTACTACTATAAATGGCTCGGGATTGAAATCTGAAAATTTTAAGGGCAGGATATCGTAGAATTTAAAGTAAATTGAAAATGATTGACAGCTGGTATAAATACTTATTGACATACGCATTTTAAACTTTTACTTGTTCGTTAATTATATATATTTTAATTCGAATATCCTTTTCAAATGTATCCTTTGATGTAATAATTTATTAACTTTGATAAATTAAAAATATAAGTCGAGTTTTAACCCATTTAAAAAAGTTGAAATCACTTCCTGTTACCATTTATTTTAATTTTCCAATCTAATATATTACAATATGGAGATAAAACTTTAAGGCACAAAACAATTTAATGGTTTGACATAATTTATGTCATTATATATATAGGCATTACTTTTTAAAGTAAAGAAGTCTTGGTCCTGAAGCTTATTAACATAGTGTATATTATTTCATTAGTTTTTTTTATAGTTTATATAATATTTCAAACTTAGTATTATGATGTTACTGTTTGATCTAATTCTAGTATTAAATGAGATTTCCTCGTGTATTGGATCAGAATACTTGTTGATTACCCTATGTGCAAACCTTGCAATCGAATTCTCGATGCTCCGTGAAGATCTAGTGCATGTGTCTCCGACCTTTGAAATGATCCAATAAGCTGTAGTTTGACATCAGAAATACCACAAGACTTAGTAGCTAATAGAATTAATGTCAATTAAAGATTTTGTAAGACAACATCAAAAATTAATCGTGTGAGTCATTGAAATTAACCAATAAACAAAATTTATTATCCTTAACATTTACGCGAAGCTTAAAATTTAGATAAAAATAGTAATATTTTAATTACCTAGCGTTACAAAGCATCTTTGTGATGCAAATTAATTAACAAAGCACATAAATATAATAAATATACATTTGTTTTTATTAACTCAAGCCCCCTTGCAAGGTAATCATGTGTTGGGATTGAAAATGGCAGTGGTTTGTCACTGAGATTGCGTTCGCTTAAGACGCCTGTAGTGTCTGACATTTCATTTATTTTTATTTACTTTGCAATGTTCAAAACGTCTAAGCTAAAAATTACATGTTACTTTGCTTTCTATGCTTAATATCTGCTAAGTAGTTGAAACTATTCCTCTAATACTAGTTCTTTTATAGCAGTACTTTTTAGCTTAAAATCTGTTTATGCTTTTTTGTGATAAAATTAATTCAAATGTTCCATTTCAGATTCGCAAAGCAGTAAAACGTTATTTTTAATGATATTGTATTTGTTAATTTCGTCTTCATAAATTTTAATACGTGCTTCTTTGGATTGGCTACTGTGGTAAACAATTAATATATTTGTAGTGTTTTTATAAATTATTTTTCAATAATGTCAGTGTCTATAATTTCTAATTGTGTAACTAAAAGTTCTATCGATCATTTTTTATTTCTTAATTATTTATCTATAATACTAAGTTGTACGCTAATGTTTTTTTTTAATATAAATCATCATCATCAGCCTTTGATAGTCCACTGCTGGACATAGGCCTCCCCTAATAAACCCCTATCCATTAGGGGGTTTTAGACCCACCACGCTGGTCTAATGCGGGTTGGTGGGTGGACCGATAATCTTACTTTTTAGACAACTGGGTTATCGGCTCAAATTGCCCTAACCAACTAGGAATTGACAATGAATTACGCGATCCCATGGTATAAGCAAGATGTAAACTATCAGAATACTATTAGGTTCATCATAGCGAAGTAGGTGTAGTTAAATAAACTATTCTGATTCACTAGGAGAACGATACGTAGTATCCAATATCTCTAGGTGGCGAGCAATTACATGTCAGCTACCATCAAATAATGATCCTTGCTAATGCGCAAAATAAATCAATAGCTACTTTACTTTCTACAATTTCTCAGTTCTCAGCGAGCTTGCTATATGACAGCATTGAGACACGTACCCGTTACATTAAGCACATTTACTAAGGTAAGAATGTAAATAATCAATTTGATTCCGATATGTTTTTTATCAACGACTTGTATTGCATACCAATTTCAAAACGTATGAAAACTTACCATAAATGTATCTGAGAATAAATATAAATTTATGTTAGAATAAAATATATCTAATAAAGGAAAAACTGTTGGCTTAGACATCAAATGGCTTCGATTCGGTCCAGGACGTCAACATTATCTTTGTTTAGATAATTGATCCTGACATCTGATTTTACCTACAAAAACTTATAAACTTGATAGGAATTTCTGTAAAGTGATACTGGTTCAAATTAAATGGAACAAAACATGTACACGAGAGAGAACGTGAAAAAGTTAAGCTATGATTATTCAATGATGGTAGAAATTGATAAATTGTACTGAGTTCAACCTGGTCATACTTCTCACTGCTTAAAAGTGTTTACTTAAAAGACGAGTAAGGATAAATTAAATGTAAAGAAATTAAATGGCATAGTTAGATTTTATAAAAATGTAGTTTTCATTACGTACACTAAACTTTTCTTTGACTTTATAATGAAACGTGATCTCAATTAGTTCATATCTCAATTAGTATATAATTCGTTTTAGTTCAATTGTAAAATTTTGTAATAAAATTCAATTATTCGAAAAATATTAAATGTTACTCAGGTAATTTTAATTTTAAATGACCCTCAGCATCTTAAAGTTTATGCGGAGCGGATAGGAAGAAAGTTTTTTAGCTCTTAACCTGAATATAATTTTTTAAGTGGAGTGACTATAATCTGACCTACGCAACCCTGGGAATCAGAAGCCACGTGGATGAGGAGATCCCGGTGGTGGCTATGTGTTCGGCTCCACCGCTAACCCCACTGCGGCTGCCAAAGGAAGAGTGATCGATTAAATCGTACCAATTCTACCCACTCCACGTCCATACGACCCTATCGAGTCACAGAGGATAGGAAGGGTTGTTAAAAAGCTCCTAAACCCCACCACTACGACTAAGATTGAGCAAGCCACAGGATTTCAAAATAATTTGTCGATCAAAAACAAATTATTCTTAACACCTGATAAAAAGTGGTCACCGACGCCCATACGAATCGGCAGTACCAAACATCACCAACGTACTGCTTACCGTGAGACATAGAATATTACGTCTCTTTAACTTAGTTAAAACGCTTCAAAATGAAATACAGTAGTGTTATAAAAATACTGCTTTGCGGCAGAAAAAGGCACCGAGGCACCTTTTGCTAAATCACTTGTCCTGAATGGCGTTGCTGGAGTTTCTTGTGCTACTTCTTCTGCCAGCGCTAACACTTTAGGGAAGTGGAAGTAAAGTTAGTTATAGCTTTTAAAGCTATTAAAAGTAATCCTTAAGAAAGCTTTTGAATCTCAGTCCACCTGGGCAGCCCTCGATTCAGCATGGTAACGAGAACCACAAAGTGGTGGCCCAAGCCAATGCTGCTAGGGGTTGCATAAAGTCGGGGAAACTCATCGGTCTGTTCTTGATTTTCATTTGTAAGTAATGAAGGGTTAATGTTTATTCATTTCATTTATAATTAAAATTTATTTTAAAAATACAGATAAACGTAACTACGACAAATGTTTTAAAATAAGACAAAAAGAAGTCAAGGGTTATTAAAGCAAGTATTTTTATAGCTTTTATAGGTCTTCTTGGGCGGCAGAATTCCTTGTGGGTAAACGTTCTACTTATAGGTAGAAAATAGTAGTGCTCAAATAGTACTGGTTATTAAATATATAAAATAGTACTGTTCTGGTTTGATGGTCGGCACACTACCCTTGGTCCTTTGGTAGGGTGTAGTCTACTCTTCTTCACCTCATCACTTTTGATGAGAATTTGTTTATTTGTAGATCTTCGTTATATTTTAAGCGTAGAATTTTTATACATTTGAAGCTGTAATAAACCAAAAATGGCGCCAGCAGCATATTTCAAATTCAGTTTTGCTCACGTGCCATGAAATTAAAGATGGTTGCTCGACAAATTCTGGTCATGTTTCATGAAATAATCTTATTCTAGCGTATTTAGCATATATTGTCTTATGTCATAATGATTACTACTATGATATTAGCTCGATAGTATTGTCAATCTTATAATGAGTACAGTATTATTATTAAAGACCATTTTTTTAATTTAATTAAAAATATTGCTTTTGTAGTACTATATAACAACCTTTTTAAAACATTAAATTCGCATTATGTACAATACAAACTCTTGAACCCCTAAATGGATTTAAACCGCTTTTTTTTGGTTACTAAAGTTTTCAAAAATATTATTATTTATATAATCCGATCATTTTAGGCATAAAAAAGTGATCAAATAAAGAAAATTACGACGGAGCCAAATCTCCGTAGAAACCTTAGGTTTACCACAAGAACAAAATTGTCAAAAGTCCCCATCAGTCCCATGTAAGCTTAGGGACTTATTCGAGGCCCAAGGTCAAAATTTTTTGAATTTTTCTCGAAAACTAAGTTTTCTCTAAAAAAGTTCTTCAGAGCTAAGTTGTAGATCTTAAAATTCTCTATAAAAAAGGTTGCTATAATTTTTTTCTCTAAGACCCACTATTTCCCAGATATTGCGCTTGTAAGAATCACGTTCTACATAATATGTAGACATTTCCACACGACTTGGAGGTAGTGTACTTGGCGCGTTTTTAACGTGGTATCCCTGGTAGGCCTATTTCGTGAACCTTTATGACGTTATTTTCCGGAACAATAATTATTGAATAGTATGAAGATTATTGATATGGGTTACTGAGTTTAACTGTCGTTCTTACTTTTTTTTTCATCACTTTAATCTAACTCATACTTTTCATATTCAACTTCAACAATCATGTTTTCTTCAATTTCTTCTTGTTCTTGTTCTTCTCCTTCCTGTTGATGAACGCTTAGAAATTGTTCAAATGAAGATGAATCAGTTGTCTTTCCCTCTCTTGTATTAAATTGAACATTTGAGCAAGAGACACGAAGCAGAAGTGTGAAAACACTGACATGTTTCAGTTTGAAGGGCACCGTAGCCAGCGTAACTTGATAAACGAGACTTAACACTCTAAGTCTCACGATAGGCAGCGCGTTGGCGATACCACTGCAACCCTTCTTTTTTACAGCCACATTTGGCACTACAACCTTTCTTGCAATTGCAAAAAATAGTTTTTTATTACATTACGAATACAAATTTAAAAATACGAAGTTAAATTACAAAAGAATATGCAGATGTTTTCAGGCCCAGATGTTATTCATTCATTCTATTATCTAAAATGACCGGACTAATAAAAAAATATTTACAGTTGAAACAATTACAGTTTTTAAATGTAAAAATAACTAAGTAAAGTTTTTGTTTCACACTAGAAATGACTGTAACAAACTGACGCATTTTTATCTAATTTACCCTTTTAAAATTGGAAAAAATTTATCCTTGAGTCGTTTTTATTCATTTCGCATGTAGTAATATTTTTTCGAAACAAAGTTAGCAGTTATAATCAAAAAAGATTTAAATAAAATTTATTATAGTTGACATAATAGATAGAAAGTAATTATCACATAATCCAGGTAATATCATAATAATTATAATAATTTGTATAGCCGTATCACGATATTACTTGCTTTTGTACTTTATACCTCATTGGTCTTAGTATGTTATAACCAAATATAATTAAATTTTAGTATTATTTTACACATTAATACATAAAATTACACTGACACGATTGACCAGGATTGACTTGCCCTTTGAAGACCTCTATTCTCCAGAAGTCATTAGCAAATTAACGAGTAATTTTCGGTGCCATGCTGTTGGATTCAGCAGCACAAATAGGTACCTCCTCTCAAGCAACCTTGCAACCTTGCGCCGTACCTCTAAGTGAGTAGTATTGGTAGGAAGGCCAGACTACTGTACTCATTTATGTGGGAGGCGTGGCGTGCCGACCATTTTTGTCAGGCCATTATAGCTTCACAAATTTTTTTATTTTATTATTTTATTGTCGACGGACGCAGGTGAGCAATTGGGCCACCTGATGGGAAGTGGTCACCGTCGTCCATGGACATCGGAAATACCAGAGGTATCACCAACGTGCCGCCTACCGTAAAGGGCTCTCTATGCTTCGTTTGAAGGATGACATGTCATAACGCGGATTTGAATGTTTGGAGTGGAAAAAATGATCTCTGGAAACGTACCGTTTTTATTGCGCTGTTTCCGTGTGGTTTTGGTGAACTCTACACCAGCGGTACGGTAATAGAATGCAGAGGAAAGTACCATATCAAACAGCTTCGTTAAGCATACTCCATTGAATAGGCGGTAGAACATACAGAAAGAACCAATATCTCTCCATAGTCTTATCGGTTCAAGCCTATTTGTGAGCATTGGATCACCGACGATTAGAGCGAACCGTTTTTGTTGGGAGTCACGTGAAGGCAGCTGATATTGGGGCACTAGCCCAGATGGAACCATGTACAATACTCAACGTGTAGCCTGACGTGTACTTCGTTATGAAGCTTTTGATTTACCGTGAAGTACCGTCCCGCTCTGGAAAAGCAGTTTTAAATTACGACATACATATTAATCATGTAATTTAAAAGAACATACTATTTGTTTATTTGAGGAAGTGTGAATATAATTAAGATGAAGGTAATGTTAACATAGATTTAGTTCTAATTTTTTTTTAAATGGGCGACTGGCCAAAATATTAAAAAAAACCACAAGTTCCGCAACTTTTTAAAAAAAGGCCAGTCTTTTAAAAGTGATGAATCGTTCTGTTTAATCAGTCAAAAAAGTTCAGTATTCTTAAAAGAGAACATATATTAGCTTCTGAGTAAGGAACAAAGTTGTGTGTCATATGGCTATCGAATACGACAGGAAAAGCAATTTAATTTGCTTTAGCTACTTAACCTGCAGTGCTCATTGCTATAAGAACCAGTACAACCACTGAGGTAGGTACAAAACGTAGCTCAACAGTGTGCTTGTAGCTCTCGGGTCGACCGGACCAGCCCGCTCGATCCGCTCCGCTACCTGCGCCATCCGCTTGGCCCACCCGTGGCCACGCCCTCCCCCCCGACGCCTACAAGTGGCAGAAGAGAGAAGACGTCGAGTCGTCGTATCATCGTGTCATCGTGCATCAGTGCTGTGCAGTACAGTGTAGTCGTGTGTGCCGGAAGTGTCAGTGTCGACGCGTTGGGCGTACGCGCCTGCGCGCAGATAGCTGTGTAGCCGTCCGGTCGGGTGAGTCGTTCCGATTTTGCCTATCAATTTAATTTTCCCCTTTACAGCGTTCAGACACCTTCTGTTGAGATGTAGGGACCCTTTATATATTAGTTTACTTTGCCAAACTAAATTCATCTGCCACGTTTCATCGCGAACGTAGTTAATTTAAAATCAACACGCACACCACCCACGTGGTACTATTTCTTATCATTTAATCGCTAGTTTGCTGCACTAGGCAGCAACTTAGGTATTCACCTAGCGCTCCTAAAGCGCTAGTTTTCCTTTATAACGTTAGGTTTACACCTCCCTGCTCACTGGGGAGGGGAGGGTGAGGGTAGGGCACACAACCCCCGGCCTCACCAGGGGTGCTTGCACGCGCGTTACTAAATTAAATTCATCGCGTAGTTTTGGCAACATCATGTTGCATTTAATGAAGGAAGCCCTCGAGGGCATAGGCCTCAACATTGAGGATTTACAAGATAAGACTCCGGAGGCCATACGCTTGGCCATTCTCGCTGCCGCGAATAACAACAGCGGCAAATCAACGCCCACGAAGGGCAAAAAATCGCGCGCAAATAGGGCCGCGTCAGAAAAGTCGGATGAGTCCGGAAACTCATCCGAAACCACTCGATCATCGTCCGACTCCGAAATGGAAGTCGAAGTAGGAAACGCAGGCTCGGACACCGGAGAATCCGAGGACTTAGACGCAGGAGGCTTTCTGCCAATCCAATCGCGCAAGAAAAAGCGCAAAAATAGGTCGTCACCAGCATCATCGCCGACACCGGACCCGCCAACCAAAGCGCCGAAATCGTCGGCCACCGAATTATCGGCCCCGAGGCCAGTAGAGCCAACCCCCGCCGCCTCACGGCAACCACAAGCTGCTTCACAGCCGGCCGCATCACGGCCCTCAACTTCGGCTGCTTCTCAGCAACCCACGCCCGCTGCCTCACAGCAAGTACCCGTCTCACTTAGAGACAAAGCCACCGCCTATAACATTAGGTCAAGAAAGTGGGCCGAACTACGGTCTGCCCTTTCCAACCGCGTAAAATTCACGGCCAATGATTCCGCCAGTGGGATCAAAATTCAATTAGAGACGGTGCAAGCGACCGCGACGTCACTAAATATCTGCTCGAGAAGCGTATTACTATCACATTCGCGCTCCGGAAGAGCGCGTCCTCGACAGTGGGTCAAGGCTGCCGAATTTATCAAATCGGAGAACATCCCAATTTATTCCGCTCAAAGGCTGTTCCATCCGCGGACAAAAAGCCGTACAACGTCGTCCTTCTGACGCTCGAACGCTCTCCAGAGGGCAAGAAAGTTTCGACCTTAAGCACATGCGACATCGGTCGCATTTCGTTTAACGCGCCGCATTCGAACGGCCTCCCAGGGCAGTGCCACAACTGCCAATTATTCGGACACACGGCCCGCATTGCCACGCACGACCCCGTTGCGTGAAGTGCCTAGGGGACCATGGCACCCAGACTGCCCAGACCTCGGGACCGAGAAGCCCTTGCACGTACGAACCGCCGGCATGCGTAAACTGCCAAAGCCCAGGCCACACGGCAACTATCTAGGTGCCCCAAGGCGCCAAGCGAGACCACCCACCATCCACCATCCCTGGCGCCCACCGTGCCATCCCTCACCTCCTTCCCGCCCTCCGGCCTGCCCCGGCGTGGCAGATTCCCAGCGCTCCGCGTAGCCCCCATGCCAGCGTGCGGCAACACGGCCCCGCAACCTGCGCCGAGCGCTCCGCGTAGCGCCGCACCGCGTGCCGCACCTGCAAAGCGCTCCGCGAAGCCTCCCAGCAAGCTAGCCAAGCAATGGCCAGCCTGGGTACTAACACTGATGTGTTAGTTAATTCGGTAGACTTCGCAGAAGTCGATAGGCTCACCGCCGAGTTAGATGCCACCGTTGGCAACTTCACCGCCCGCTTAGCTGTACTCCGCAAGTACAGAAAATTGATCGAACTTATTCGTGGGAACTAAATGGATAATACACCCACAACCTTTGTAAAAAACGGCCCGGGCCGCGTAAAGCCACGCGCATTCAACCTAGTATTTTTCAACGCAAACGGTCTCGCGAAACAAACGACCGAAATCAAAGAATTCCTTCGCGAAAACGACGTAGACATTCTACTGGTGCAGGAGACATTCCTAAAGCCCGGAAGAGGAGATCCGAAGATTGCTAATTTTAATATCATAAGAAATGACAGGACCGGCGCTTCACACGGCGGCACTCTCATTATTATAAAAGTCACTCACTGCGTAGCAATCGACACGCCGTCGAATCTAAAGCATTTAGAAGCCTCGATCTGTAGGTTAGCCATGTCAGGTCATGCGCCGATTACAATACTTCGGTATATTTACCATGCGAGAGACACCGCATGCATCACTCAATCCGATTTCGAGACGCTATTATCCTTAGGAGACGCCGTCATCCTCGCCGGCGATTTCAATAGCAAGCGACACCGATGGAACTCTACCACTACAAATCCGCGGGTCTAGCATTGACGAATTGTCAGACAAACTCAATTTTAGTGTGTGGTTGCGCTGTTGATGCAAACACACTTCCCACGTGTGGGACAACGACCGGATTGCTTGACATTGCTATCGTAAAAACGTCAATCTCGCTCTTAGGAGCATAGAGGTCATCGATGACCTAACTCAGACCACCGTCCCGTGCTCTAAAGCTAGGACCGCAAATCACCAAAACACAGTTCTTAGAACTAAAGTCGACTGGCATAAGCTAGTCACAGCTAGACTCTACTAGCTCACCTCATTTAGACACCATACCCAATACCCTAACACCGCTCACGACTGAATCTCGCCGCTCATGCGTTCACAAGTCATGTCCAAAGTGTCGTCGAGGTCTCCTCGAGGCAAATCCCGGTGGAGGAAAACCCCGCTGGGCCTTGCCAACGACATCAGGACCTCTTGCGACGCAAGAGAGCCGCGATTCGCGCCCACGATTAGTATCAACCGATCGAAACTCGAAGCAGCTACGGCCCTTGAACATCAGTCCAAGATGCGCATAGCTGAATTCAGGAACGATCGGTGGGATAGCGATCTGAGCAACCCATCCCTCACATGTGGCCTTCTGGCGCATTCCCAAAAGCCTCAAAGGCGGCGGCAGCCATCCAACTATGCCGCCACTCATCCAACCCGACAAGCCCACAGCGTTTCTCGATGAGGAAAAAGCCGAATGTCTGGCCGACAGTCTCGAGGCTCAATGCTCGCCCAGCTCACAACCGGTGAGCGCCGCTCATCTCCGCAAGGTAGAGAGCGAGGTTGACCGTTGACGCATCACCTCACCGACGTACTCACACCCGTAACGGAAAGCGAAGTCGAATCGTTAATCAAAAAGCTTAAACCACGGAAAGCCCCGGGCACCGATGGCATATCAAACCGCGTCATAAAGATTCTTCCGACTCATCTCATCAACCTCCTAGTCCTAATCTATAACGCAGCTCTTTCCAAGGGTATTTTTCCAAACACTTGGAAGGATGCTGAGTTATAGAGCTTCCTCAAACCGGAAAACCTCCCAACCAACCAACCTCCTATCGCCCCATTAGCCTGCTTAGGGCTTCGGAAAATCTATGAAAGACTAGTTTTGACCCGCCTACAGGACTTTATGCAGGCTAATGGGCTTTAATCCAGTCCAGTTCGGCTTTCGGGCAAACATTCCTGTACACATCAGGTGCACCGCATCACGGAGCACATCAAATCCCCATGACACGGGCCAACACACAGGAGCGCTTTTCCTCGACGTGGCGAAGGCGTTCGACAAAGTTGGCACGACGGGCTATATACAGTTATAAGCTCGGCGTGCCTGACCGTCTCGTACTCATCATACGAGACTTTCTCTGGAAGCGAACGTTCAGATACCGCGTCGAGGGAACAAAATCCCAACCTCACTCGCTACTGCCGGAGTACCACAAGGCTCAGTGTTAGGCCCCGTCCTATTCACCCTCTACACCAACGACATCCCTCGCAACTATAAGTTAGCACCGCCTTGTTCGCAGACGACACATGCATTTTACATCCGGCATATGTCCTATCTCCATCCAACGACGTCTCAAGTCGCAGCCAGGCGCTTCGGCGACTGGTTTCGACGTTGGAGGATCGAAATAAACCCATCCAAAGCGCGGCGTCTTGTTTACACACGAATGCCGACGATCCCATCCATGATCCGACTACTCGACCACCCAATTCCACGGGTTAACACAGTCAAATCCTCGGGGTAACCTCGATAAATCCCTCAGCTTCGGCCCGCACTCAAGCAGGTCAAAAACAGAGCGGCCACGTCCTAGGTCGCCTATTCCTTTAATCAATCCTAAAGCAGCTTCTCTGCGCAACAAAGTGTTGCTATACAAAACAGTTATCCGTCCAATCATGACTTACGCCAGTCCGGTGTTCGCTCATGTTTCGACTCGGCTTCGCAACATCGAATGAGCTGGTACGTAACGCCGCCGATTACGTACCACGCAAATTAGTTCATCCTAAACACAGGAAACACGTTAGAATAAGGCGACCGCGCCATATGCTTACAGATCCGGACGACGATATAACGATCGTGCAAGCACGTGTTAAATCGTACTATCGAACACCTATTGCCCTCGCCGACGAGGGCAAACGCATACCGTACAACATATTGCGGCACGTACCAGGCCGATTCTCACCAATTAGATAGAGCGGTTTAGCTTAAAAACTAACATGTCCTAAAGCACTCGATCGAGCCGAGGTTCGGCCCATCAGGGGCGCCCTCGATACATGTTGCTAACGGGTTAGAAAGGATCAAAAGCGACTAACCGAGCCGAGGTTCGGCCTCCTGGGCACCCTCGATTAGATCGCTGACGGTTTAAAATAGTGGAGCCGAGCCGAGGTCTCCCTCTGGGGACCCTCGAGCTAAGCCAACAAATTAAGAGGTGAAGCCTGTGCACGCTTAAAGTTGCACAGCCCTCGACTCCGCCGGGTTGTAATGGTTGACTCCACCAACGAAAGTCATCAGATAAACGATAAACGATGAGATAGGTAAAGTTGAATTTTGAGGAGGAACACAAATATCAATGTTTGTTTCTCCTCAAAGGAAAGTAAAGGAATTACCTAATAATTTTAACATTTAATTATCTCTAACTTGAAATAAAAAAATAGGTCAATTAAAACTTTCATCAAAAATAAAGTTACCCACGAAACTGTTTTTAATTTAATTAAAAAATAACTTAAATACACTTCATTAAAATTCATATGATGACAACTTCCCTCACATTACATATAACATTTTTTTTACTTATAAAAAATTAAGACTCACGGAGACTTCTATAAATAAGTATATCACTTATATGTTGAATAAAGTGTTTATGTGTTTACGGGCGCAAAACCTTAAAGATGGTGTCTGGGTCAAAAGCCATTTCGAATATTGTATGTAAGTTTCATCATCATCATCATCATCAGCCTGTAATAGTCAAACGCTGGACATAGGCCTCCACTAATATACCCCTATCTATTAGGAGGTTTTGGGCCGTATCCCACTACGCTGGTCCAATGCCAGTTGGTGGGTAGACCAACTTTTGACATGCCCAACCAACGCATGGATCACATGCCCTTTTTAGGCTACAAAGGAGATCGGTTATGTATCACATTGCAAACATTTAAAAACGGTTTTAAAACATGTTATAAACAGACACTCCTATTCAATATAATCTGTATTGATTATTTATTAATATGTAGTAAAATTGATTGACCATATAGTTATTTTATTTAAACGTAGAAACCTTTTGATCCTCATTGAATGCATCATATAAAACTGCAATGAACTGATGCTCCACACACTTTAATTCTCTTCCACGTGCCCTAAAATTTAATATTGATTCTCGGCCAACGCCGGCCTTAATATTTGTTGTTATAGATTTCTGTGTTATCGATCATTTAATTTAAAAACGAAATAATACATATATGAATAAGCTATTCTTATGTACTTTTTTAAAGTTTAAACAAAATTGTCAAGATTTCTTAGTTTCCAAGTATATCTGATCTTACGTATCAGGTCCATTATCTTCATTATCATCCATTCAGATTAGGTACAAATTTAACGTAATTTAACATGATACAGGGGTTAAAAAAATATTTTCAACCTATGCATCAAACAACGTCGAATCAACCATGACATATTTGATTTTGTAACGTAGTACAAACATTTATGTATGCGCATATGAATGTCCAACGGATGGAATATACTGATGCAATTTAGTTCGAATTCATATCTGATAAAACGCGGTAACCAATTTGTGTTTTGTAATTCATGCTGCCTTTGCAATTTACCATATAAATGGAACAAAATAACTGGCGCCAGTGCTTAGTGAAAATAATATAAATACTTTCATATGTTGATTCTTTATTATTGATTGGTACCGTAGACAGTTTCGTGATAAGAATAAAAATAATTAAATTTCCTTTTTCTGTTAATTTTTAATTTATTCTGAACTAGCAATTTAATTCGTTTTGCTAAAAATCAGAAACAAGTGAACAATTTACAATAGTATTTTAGGCTTACTTTTAACGATATAAGTAAAACAACAGCTGTAAGAAAAACTGCATAATGCAGTCAGCAATACAAACTTTACATATTTAAAAAAATCACGGCGTTTTTACAAAAAAAAAAGTAATAAACAGCCTTTTTTTTAAGTGGAACAAAAATAAAAAAAAGTTTAATAAATAAATAGCTTGTACATGCAGCACCAGCTATCATCATCATCATCATCAGCCGGTGTCAGTCTACTGCTGGACAAGGGCCTCCCCTGATGCACGCCACCACTTCGGATCTTCGGCTATTCTCATCCAGCCTACAACGGTCACTTTGCGAAGGTCGTCACTCCATCTTGCCGCAAGGCGTCCTACGCTACGTTTCCCGAACCTCAGTTTCTACTCCATAACTTTCTGACTCCAGCGGTTGTCAGTTCTGCGGCTTGTGTGACCGGCCCACTGCCTTTCAGCTCACTAATCCGGTGGGCTGTATCAGTGACTCTGGTTCTCTGACGGATCGGTTAAATCTAAAGGTTCTGCAGCGTTTAGTGGATGGGCAACGGTCGAAATTCACAAAAGCAGGCGGAAATTATAAGAGCTTTATAGTGTGCACATGTTAGCGTTCATTCTAAAATATTAAAAAAAGTGTGTAATCTGGCTAAATGTTAATACTTTAAAAATAAAATGAAAAAACCATCAGATAAAGTGAAAATGACGTGGAACATTATTAATAGCGAAACCGGAAAAGCCGCAAGGAGCAGATCTAAAATAACTTTAAATGTTGATAACCATAGAATTGAAGCTGCCACGGATGTTGACTTTTAAAAGATAATGTTATTGAGGGTACAAAAATGTTTAATTTACTGATGTATACAGCAAAGACATTATAAGTGCACGTAAACAATTGGATTTTAAAAAAACCGCCGACCTTTGGGGAATCTCTGTTAAGGTGATAAATTCAATTATTGATTTAAAATCACCCCATCTAGCATCAATATTTAATGTAAGCATCCAGAGAGGCGAGTTTCCTGACCTAATGAAGCACAGTAGAGTTATACCGGTTTTTAAAGCAGGGTGTAATATAGACCCTAATAATTTTAGACCTATCACTATTTAGCCTATTTTTACTAAAATATTTGAAAAACTTTTATTAAATTAATAAAACATTTTTACAGTATCTGTCTTATTAATAACAAACAATACGGTTTTTCTAGGGGTCGCTCCACGATTGATGCTGGCGTTATGCTTATTAAGAGCATCTTTGAGGCTTGGGAAGCGTCGCAGGATGCCTTAAGCATTTTTTGCGATCTCAAAAATGCTTTTGATTGCGTACAGCATAAAACTCTGGTCAGGAAATTACGTCACTATGGTGTAAGAAACGCCGCAATCAATCTTCTGTCTTCGTCCTTGAGCCACCAAAAATCAGACTGTTAACGTGAATGGTAAAAGATCTCCCGGGGCCCCGGTAAATATTGGTGTCCCACTAGGGTCTATTCTTGGGCTTTTTATCTTTCTCATCTATATAAATGATTTGCCATATGTTATTAAAAAAACAGTATTATTTGCAAATAGTACTTCTTTAATTTTTAAAGTTAAATGACACACATCAATAAATGACTATGTAAATAATAATCTCTCTAGAGTGGCGCACTGTTTACGTGTCAATAATTTTCTACTAAACCAGAAGAAGACAAAATGTATTAAATTTATGACTCCAAGTGTAAGACCGAGTAAATGTAAAGAGTTTATAGATGAGGAAGAGATAGACGTTGTTGAGTCAACCGTGTTTCTGGGAATAACAATAGATACCAGATTGCAGTGGGGCCCTCATATTTATAGACTCAAATAAACTTAGCTCTGCAGTATATACTGTCAAGAAAATCAGACAATTAACTGACGTGGAGACGGCCCGGTTAGTATATATATATATATGTTTAGCTATTTCCACAGTGTAATGTCTCATGGCATTCTACTGTGGGGAAGTGCGGTGGATACTAATACGATCTTTGTCCTCCAAAAACGAGCTATTCGAGCGGTTTATAACTTGGGCCCCAAAGAGTCCCTGAGAAAATTATTCACAGAGATTAAAATACTAACCGTTACTTCTCAATACATATTCGAAAACCTAATGTTTGTGCAAAAAAATAGAAGTGATTTTCGCAGACATTTTGATGCACATAACATAAATACTAGAAACAAACATAATTTAATTCTTCCAGCAACTAGACTGCGAAGAATAAGTTAATCTTTCATAGGACAATGTATACGCTTTTACAACAAAATCACAGTAATAAATACAATCCCAATAAACGTTCAGAATTTAACTGTTAATAAATTTGAAAAAGTAGTAAAGGAACGTTTATGTGTTAAAGGTTATTAAAACATAAATGAATTTATAAATGATAACACAGCCTGGTAATGGAATGCTCGCTCAAGCCTTTTTAAGTATAACATACGTATGATAGAACTGTATGTAGCTCATGAGAAAATTTATATGTATATATTTGATTATTTTAAAAGATGACAAAATAGGCCCGCTGAGTTTCTTTCGCCGGTTCTTCTCAGGTCGGAGGCGTACTATTCCGAACCGGAGGTAGCGTCCTTGACAATCAATAAGCGAGTGTTACACTTCTACATTGAATAAAGGTATTTGAATTTGAATTTGATCACATTATTTCTGATGCGGTCCTTCAGAGATACTCCGAACATAGCCCTCGCCATAGCACGCTGAGTGATTGTAAATTTGTGGATCGGTCGAACAGTAAGTGTCTAAAACTCTCGGCACCGTAGGTTATAACGGGTTAGACACACTGATCGAAGACTTTGATTGAGTTGCCTCTTCACCCATCCCACAGTGCCTCAACACTGTGGGATGGGTGACGAGATAACAAAATTTAATTATATATATATATAAGTATAATTTTTTTTTTTATTTGAGTATGGTATATGTTTGTGTATGTATATGGATACATATTATGACGTTCAATATAGTTTTATTTTATATATATATGTATATATATATATATATATTATTAGCATAGGTCTGATATTCTTAACATTTATTTTTTCCTTGTTTTAATTGTACGGCTACCTTAAATTTTTCCACACCACCCAAAGGTTGACTGGGAAAGAATGCCTTCGGCATTAAGTCCACCTTTGTACCCATTTCTAATTTTGTGTGTACATAAAGTTTAAATAAATAAATTGTAAGAATTGACCACAAATATGCTCTAAGATACTAAAACAAATTACGTAAACATCTTCAAGGATTTGTACATTTCATAAGTTTATACATGTTTTCCTAAATTGCTAAACATACATAAACACTTGGGTGTTATTCCCGAGGAAATTGAAATGCTTGCACGGCGCGATGCAAATCACTCTGGTGAAGCTTCACACGTAACGACAAGGGCACACAGCGATTTCCCTAAGCGAGTTCTCAATTGGCGGCCTGTTAGTGGTTTAACGGTGCACGTGGCTAGATTCGAATAAATGCGGAAATCCTGGACCTATCGATTTTATTCAATGTATCTACACAAATAAATAAAATTGGAATGTTTGTTTGTAACATCAAAGTAACCGTTTTAAAATGAATATACTGTCATATATAACCAGTACGTATAAAAAACAACATTTTTTTTAACCTTTGTCTATCAGTCAGTCTGTCTGTTTTTTTTGGGTAAATCTAATGTGTGGCAATGATCTGATTTTGACGGGACTTTACTAAAAGTTCGCTATTTTTATTTATTACTAAAATAAAAAAAATAGTTGCAAATATTAATGATACTGCTTTATCAGAAATTTAATATCATAAATGACAACGTGTAAAAGTACAACATTGAAACAAAGCAACGTTTTATCATTTATTACATATATGCTTAAAAAAAATTAAAACTTTATTGTTATGCCATCTCCCGTTTCATTTCCAATGGAGAAGTTAGATTTAAGTACCTAAATTATTTGTGTAGTGATAATGCTGCAAAAAAATTGTAATTAAAATGTTTATAATATAAATCTACAACATAGTTTTATGATAAACAAATAAAATAATTTGAGGGCCTTTGTAAAGAAACAACTTTGAAAACTGTTTTAAAAAAATATTTTAAACCAAAAGTTACGACACAAAAGGAATGTAACAGGGCACATTATTGGCCCTTTGCATAAAATGCTGCCTATAAAATGCATTACATAAATTAGCAACGAGCAATATTATTTGGTTTGTTATATATTATAATATAGTATAATATGATCTGCTTCCTCTTGATATAAGGATTCCGGAGGCTGCCCCACTGTACTGCACTGCACCCCTCAAGAGGGGGCAATCAGAGCGGGTTGTCGGAGACCGAGATTTGGAGCGTCCAGCTCCTTACCATAGGCTGGGGCACTCAGGTTGGGCTGGAATATACTTGTCAGAGTAGCGGAGCAGAGGACCTCCAGCAGAACTGTACATCGGTGAAAATCTTCACTGACGGCAGCTTGATAGAGGGG
Source organism: Lamproptera curius (assembly GCA_029286875.1). Classification (NCBI taxonomy): domain Eukaryota; kingdom Metazoa; phylum Arthropoda; class Insecta; order Lepidoptera; family Papilionidae; genus Lamproptera; species Lamproptera curius. The sequence continues at coordinate 337,769 of JAGSMT010000335.1, read as the reverse complement.
AAAGTCGGCGCCGCCCTGTCCATATGGGAGTAAAAAAAAGTTGTTAGAAATAAACAAGAAAAGAGCTCATAAGGTCCGTGATTTCTCATGTCAGGGGAACAAAAGTATTAATAAAATAAATATATAGAATAATATTATATAATAAGTTTTAATAAAAAATGTAAATGGTTTGTACGTGAAACCATCAACAATCAATCTTATACCGTTTTTTTATTAGAATTATAACTTTACACCTTGCTGTAGTTTCTGGTTTGAATTGGTGTTGGGTTAATAAAATTTGACTAATCATTTGGCAATACTTAGTAAGATACAAGTTTCAATCACCTTATAATGTTCTTTGCAAAATATTATTAGATAAAATAAAACAAAATTTTCTAAAATTCTGTAAATACAAGACGTTGCTTTATTTAATACCATGAATACTTAAGAAACCAACTTGTCAATTAAGGACCTAAACCAACACTCGATATCTGACAGTTTTTTGATAAAACTATAACAAGTTTAAGAGTTTCTTAGCCATACTGAATAAATGTCAAATCTTCTTTTCATTTTTGGCATATATTCAATTATACACTTATAGAATCAATTGATAAAATAAATATCAACAAAACAAAAAATGTAAAATGAACATTAATTCACGATTAACGGACCATAATTTTTAGTGCAATGTATATCAGCAAAATCAGTGGTGTTTAAACACTACTGTCTTCTGGTTAAAAGGGCATAGTAGAAGTAATTACTGAGTAGACGAGACGAAAATTGTATGTATGTGTGGCTATTTCTTATGCTACGTTATGTGCAGGGCTTATCACACTCCATCAGATAAACGACATTAACGTCTCTGCCGCTTTAACCACTAAAAAATGTAAATTGTTATTTTTAAATGAATCATAACTCTGTTTATCTATATATTATAATTAAAAAATGAATGATTAATGATCTAGCATGTAGTGTCCCCCTGCTGGGCAAGGGCCTCTCTTAACGCTTTAATAGTGTTTTATTTATAATTGAATAATAAATAAAACACTAAGGTTTTATTATTAGTAAAAAAATAGTTTTTAATTTTAAATTAAAATTAAGTTAAAGTACTATCTTTTGTTACTGACATTATTTAAACGTATCTCGTTATATATAACAATTTCTGAATGAATGAATGGTTCGTAAACGGGCTTTAATATTAAATTAGGTGACAATCGCGTCTCTCTGCCATTTCGATCTGTTTATAGGCAATAAAAAGTTAATTAGTTTCACGAGATGCAAATAATTGAAAATTTCCAGCAGATTTCACAGTTTAAACAATAAAATATGGAAATAATGTTGTTTAGGATTCTCCGAGTTAACAATGATGAAAAAAAATAAGTAAAATAAGAAGAAGTATGTGTAATAAAATAATTATTATACATTTATCACAAAAGCATAAACATTCAGGTCTATGTAACTTTACACGTGAATTTTAAAAATTGTTAGGTTTTAGCGAAGTGATAATCCAGCTCTAATTGTCACGTGAGGTTATAAAACCAAAAATGTTGCAAGCTTAACTGTATATGTGGGAAAGAAATTAAAACCTTCTGATGGATCAACTCCAAAACTTGTTGTTGAAATAAAAATAAAACTATCTATAATAATATGGTATATTTAAAAATAAACTACGTTATGGAGGATAACATACATAGAATTTCAAAAAGTTATTTAAAAAGTAAAAAACAAACTTCAGGTTTACGTCTATCAATTGTAAAGCACTACAAGTGGTCAGTATTCGAATATACTGTTATTTGATTTCAAATCTAACTTTTTAACAGATTTTTTTTACATACCTGGTGCTAAATATATTCCTTACGTTGAAATTTTCATCGCATACTAAGTAGTACAAAATTGAATAAAAAGGAAAAACTTGGCACTCTCCACAAGGCGAAGTGATAATGGATCTAAAAGCAACATGCATATTTCATGTTAGGTTTTCTAAAAACTCGTGTTGATTTATTCATCACGGAAACCCGTGATTTCTGCGGAAATACCGAATAATGCACGCACGTCGTATACAATATCAAAATCAATCATATTTTTCTGAAACTCCAAACTTTAATTAATATATTAAGATTCGATGTTTTATTAAATATAATTGAGATAACAGTTATGACATTTAATTATTTCTATTGCTTGCGCGAATATTATATATTTTAAATTCCCGACGTTTCGAACACTTTCCAGCGGCCGTGGTCACGGGGTAGACTGAGATGTCATGCGTCTTGTAGCCAGTGCTGAAGCGGGTTTTCCAGATCTTATTTTTAATTAATTATCTTTAGTCTGTACTCCGACCTATGCAAAATGAACTGGTTTTATCTTTACAGCTAGCAGTGGTATTATGCTTGGGTTTAAATTTTAATTTATGCCCCGCTTCAGCACTGGCTACAAGACGCATGACATCTCAGTCTACCCTGTGACCACGGCCGCTGGAAAGTGTTCGAAACGTCGGGAATTTAAAATGTAAAATAAACGCGATAAAATCCGTGAAGTAATTTTATTTAGTAATAACATTCTTTTTTTAAAATATTTATATTATATAATATGTGTTTATTTGCAAAAAGAATATAAGTCTATGTATTAATCAGTTATTTTAATTTCCACAGTATAAGCTTTGCTTTGTATAGGGACTAGATGATGTTAATTTAGTTATTACTTTCGAAATATTATGTTATTTTATTATTATCAATCCTTTGTCATCACTAAACGTCAAATAAGACATGTTGAATAACTCAAACGACAAAAATCGAAGCAGGCCATTCTGGCCAGAAGGCCATATGTCAGTAAAATCGAAAAATTATGGGCACAGTAAGACGTTTATAGCTGGAAACAAATTTAATTTAATTATATGCTGAATAATACCTATGTGGAATTGATCGGCAATGTGTTGCGAATATCCATACGGGATACCAAGGGGTTAGCGAGTTGGCGTCACAAATTACATTACAGGAATTTGTGACTTAACTTGGTTCATTATTCTGCAATCCTTGCGTAATCAAAATTTTACCGACTATCCTAATTAGCCTCCTCGTCCTCATATATAACGCAGCTCTTTCCAGGTTATTTTTCCAAACACTTGGGAGGACGCTGAAGTTATAGGGTTCTTAAAACCCGGTAAACCACCTTCCCAACCTACTTCCTACTGCCCCATTAGCCTCCTCAAAGGCTTTGGGAAAATATATGAACGCCTCATCCTAGCCCGCTTACTCGACTTTATGAGCTCGAGAGTTCAAAGAGCTCACCTGTACCTCTGCAATTCGGCTTTCGAGCCAAACACTCATACAGCAATCAGATCCATCGTATCACGGAACACATCCGAACCAAAATGATACAGAACCTAATTACAGGAGCGTTTTTTTCGACGTGGCGAAGGCGTTTGATAAAGTGTGTCACGACGGGCTTATATACAAGTTATATAAGCTCGGCGTGCCCGACCGTCTCGTTCTCGTTATATGAGACTTTCTCCGGAATCGAACGTTCCGATACCACGGAAGGCACTAAGTCGCAACCACACGGACCTAGCCAGCGTACCTTAGGGCTCCGTATTGGTTCCTGTATTATTCACTCTATACACCAACGAAATCCCTTCCTTCAAACTTGTAAAGACCGCCTTTTTCGCAGATGTTACCTGCATTTACGCATCCGGTCATTGTCCCATCCTTATCTCCGAAAGATTCCAATCGCGGCCAAAACCTTAGGGGATTGGTTTCTGAATTGGAGGATTGAAATAAATCCATCCAAAAGCGCGGCCATTCTGTTTTCTCGAAGACGAAGGCCGTGGCTTCCTTCCAATATCTGCCTCCACAATTGCCCTATTCCTTGTGTCAATCAGACCAAATAAATCGAGGTAACGCTTGACCACAATCTATTCTTCGGCCCGCACATAAACTGGGTCTAAAACAGAGCGACCTTCGTTCTCGGTCGCCTGTTTTCCCTTATAAATCCTAATAGCAAGCTATGACTGCGTAAAAGGTGTTGCTTTATAAAACAGTCATCCATCCCGTCATGACCTATGCCAGTCCCGTCTTTGCACACGCAAGACGATCATGGATAAACTCCAAGGCCTACAAAACAGATGCACTGCACATGGATCTGGAATTGCCCACCATTGCGTGAATTTCTTAAACAAGCATCAATCCGATACTTCGACTCGGCTTCACATCACCCCAACGAATTGGTACGGAGCTTCGCCGCTTACGTATCAAGCACCTCTCTACGCAATCACAAAAAAATCAGGTAAGCGCACCATGTTCTAACTGACCTAGTTGATGAGATGACCATCATACAAACACGTGTGAAAGCACTGAGACAAAACGCACACCGCCCTCGCCGCCGAGGGCAACAGTTCACTCCGTTTAACAGATATCGGTACGGACTAGGCCGATTTTCACCATGTAGATAGGGCGGTAATAATCAAACATGTCCAAAAGCAACTGATCGAGCCGAGGTTCGGCCCACCGGGGCGCCCTCGATACATGTTGCTATCGGGAGTAGGCAAGGACCAGATCAGCGGCTGATCGAGCCGAGGCTCGGCCCTCGTGGGCACTCTTGATCCAGCACGCTTACTGTATAAATACAAAGTGGCAGCCCGAGCCGAGGTCCCCTTTCAGGGGTCCCTCGGAGCTAAGCCACAGATTAGAGGTGAAGTCTGTGCACACTTAAAGTTAAACAGCCCCTCGAGCCTGCCGGGTTGTAGCGGTTAACTCCACCAACGTGAGTTCATCCAAAAAAATGTGCAGTCCAAACATGTTGTAATATTAGCATGTTCTTATACACGGGCTTAAATTTATATATTTTATCGGTACCAAATTATTAACTTTCTTTAAGTATCAAAATCTTAAGAAATTACAATAATAGTGGCAAATATTTGAGTATTTGTTACGGAAGCTTATCTCTTTAGTTATAAATAAAGTTTAATTGTTTGATGTATTTTGCAACCTTTGGCTGCAGACCACGTAATTTATTACAGAAAGGCAAAGTCAGCCTTTATGAAACTATAATATATGAAAAATACATATCTCTTAATTCATGTAATTTAAAAGTGTTGTTTGGTGCCAATTTGAAGGCGAAATTTGTTAATTAAGAAATTCTATACAAAACGTTTTACTTAAAGGGTAATTAATTAAATAAAATTAATAAAAAAGGCAATAAATTAATTAAAAAAGGTTATAAATTTTTTTAAAGGGTATAAGAATGCTAGATCTACCTTATTTTACAATGTTTTGAAGAACGAAATATCCTAAACTGATCTATAAATAGGTATAGTAATATAAAAATATATACACAGGTATATATAAGAACATAAATGATTTATAAGTCCCTGGTTATAAAATATAAAGCAGCAAAAATAAAATTTAAATTATTATACGTTGTTTTTCGCTTATGTACGTAGTTTAAATTTATCATTGAAGGCAGTGTTTTATCTTATTATTTGGCATTTATGAATGTTTATCATTTCTTTTGAAACAAAATCATGTTGTATATCATCACCAAATTATATTTAAATTTCGTATTAAATTGATGAAATTATTTTAATCTTAACTTCTTTAAAACAAAGTTATATGATTTACATATAAGTCATTGCATTATTGCAGGCATTTTAATTTGGGTTTATAATTATTAATTTCACATTATTTTTAATATATCATGAATAGTTACATTCACAAAGTCTTGAAAAAGTTAAACAAATGTTCACGCTGAGTTCCTGTTTCTGGTTGTTCTCAAATTAAAGGCGTATCATATCGAACCGGTGGTAGCATATATCACATTTCTATATAAAACAAGTACATTTAAATACGACTATACAGAATATTTGATTGGAACTCTACTGTCACGTATGTTACAGGAATATTTAAATTTTAATCTCTCGGTAAGTTTGTATCAGTGTAGACAAACAGGAGCACTTCAGAGCAATGTAAGGGAAATTCAATAGTCTACACGATTTTGTGCTTACAGTTCAGGTTGAGTAGTTAAATACAGCCGAACGAACAGAGAAATTTATCTATAGCGTGTCGACTAGTTATAGTGTTAACGAATATATGAGCAGTAACCGTAATTTATAATCGCTTACGGTAAACGTGATAAGTCATGGTCTTCTATACACAGGGGACCATCTGGTAAGGTTCCACTGCGATGCCCATTCCGATTCAAATTAGTAGTGGATGTACCCACCGTGTTTCTGTTAACCTTAACTAGCATAATTACGGAATAAAAGAGACGTAACATCTTGTGTCAGGACGACAAGCAGCTAAGCTTTTCTTATGACACATCAATTACTCATCACCTTTTATCTGGTCGCTTTGCTATCAAAAAAAGTTATTTAAATTTTTTTTTCATGACTGATTCAAATACTATATGTTTAAAACACAAATCCTCGCACAAATTAATCGACTGGTTCTAAGGAAGATTTGAAGGAAGGTGGCTAGTTATCTGTTATCTAGAGAAATAATCCTAATGGGTAGGTGTCATTAGTAGAGCAAAACTGTATCTCCTTTCAGCGCATATTTTACAACTTTATGAGAAGCAAGTACGGTCACATACCAATCTCATCTCTGAGCAGGGGTAACTAATTATCAGCTTTGTCCATTACACTGCATTCAACGTAGAACAGCTCAAATCGTCGACCACCAAGCTCTTACTTATTGTCTCGATTTCTCGTCAAAAAGATAAAATGTTTCATCTCTTAGCATATCTTATAGAAAATGCAACGGTTAGTGCTCCGAGATGATGTTCGGATTAAAACTCGCTGTGAAATTCTCTTGCAGTACACGCCATCCTGCCACGCAAGTCCACGCTCAGGTATGGCTTGTTGTATTTCCGGACCGATATAACTTAAGATCATTTAAGAAAACAACCTACTCATTGATAAAAGGCTGTCAACGCATTTTTAACTCTTCTGGTGCTGCAGTAAATTATCAATTGTACAGAGTGTTAGTTATATTTTTGAATATTTAGCTAGGCATTAAATCGGATGAGCAATGCTATCGTAATTTAACATTCGGAGAAAATTAATGGAGTATTTTGGACATATACATTTATCTCGAATGTTGGACTTTTAATTTTTCCTGATTAAAACCATTGTCTTTCTATATCTTGTTATATAATTTGAAATAAAAGATTAGACAGACTGACAATAATAATTTTATTTCTGTAAAATACTGGCTAATTACTTATAAACCAAACTTTTAAAGTGTTTTAATAGTAAATATATTTTTTATTAATTTAAACATATACCTAATATCATATCATTCTTATTATTCTTAAGCTTATATAATTCTTAAGGTATTGGTCCTTAAAAATAATATAAGTGTTTCGATAGGTTTTGTCCTCCAAAGTAATGTTATCAGACAGTTTTTCTATTTAAACTAATTTGTAAATAATTGTTATAACCTTATTTTAAGGAAATGTTTTTTATACGTGGGATCTGTTGTCTTCCTGGAAATAAAGACTCCGACGTAATAGATAAGGGTCGGTCGAATTTCCTTAAATGGAATTAATGCCAGAGTCCCTCTGTAATATTTATTTAAACCTACTACTGACAATATTAATGAGCTTCTTCAGTGTATATAGATATGTTTTATAGCATTTATAAAAATTAAATGGAATTCATTATACCCTTTTTATACAGTATCAAAATTATAAGCTTCGAATCTTTACATCTGATTTTTATAACACCATAATAAGATGGCGGAAGTCAAAATTCAAGTACCTATATAACGTGCAATTCTGAATAAATAATTTTATATGCTAAACAAGTGTTAACAGTTGATAACCATTAGTAACAGCAAAGAATAATCCCAAAGACAAGTATGACGTCTATGGTAGCTGGTTAAACTGCAGATGAAATGATTAATTAATAAATTATTACATCTTTATATTTAACATTGTTTTGAATATCTAACTAATTTCACGTTACAAAGACCGAATGGGCCACATATTTTTAATTTACCCCTGCACATTATTCGCGCTCTGTAAAGGCTACTTTTGATATTCATGAAATATCAAATTAGTAAAATTTCGATTGCTCTGTTTAGTAACTTGACTTCTAGGAAGAGTGTCGTCTCCTACACAAAAAAATATTGCTTAATTCATTTATGATTCTCACTGAAAACTTTTAAAAAGTTACAGAATTATTTAATTTGTGTAGTAGGTCACATCACACATGTATTATATATTCAGTCTAATAGCAGAACATGTTTAATAACAAAATTTATTGCTGATATCGAAAATCAACAATTTAAGATTCGGTAGCTCACTTATCAATATTATCAACGCAAAAGTTTGTAAAAATTAGGAATGTTTACTTGATACTTTTTTCAAAACTATTTACGTTACTTTGATTGCATTTATAAATAACATAGCTATTATTGGAAATAATTACCATTTTATCATTGCACCTTAGTTGGGAGAGTCAAAGGTTGCTCACCTATATTTTCTTAAATTGAGCCTAATGTTCGGTACATTACATACATATAGGTGTCTATGCATGACAAATGAGATGTCTTATTTATAAAAAACGGTTCTTTTTTTGTAAAGCAGTCATAGTTTTTTTTTATTTAAGAGATACACCAATACAACAATGATTCTTAATTTGTATCGATAAAATACAGAAACGTCATTTCACATTTAGATATTACAAAAGGGAATATCAATCTTGTGTTCCTATGCAATTGTCATGCATTGACTGGACTACGTAATAGCGTTGCTTTGTTACCGATAACTGTGTGCAGCACAATATCCAACTTGATATGCCATTTCAAATTTAAATTCACAATGATTTGAATTGACAGTCGAATTCATTTATTGATTTTATTTCTTCAGTATAACTTTATTAAGCTTAATGTTTTGCCAAATGAGATTTCATTGTGTGTTCTAAGAAGATTCTAAGAAGCATAAGGCGTGGATACACTGACACTGTTGATAAGTATCAACGAGATTTCTACGCTGGACTTAGAGACCCTGCGTGACATCGATGAAAGGCGGTATTGGCCGTCATTTAAGGTATGGTGCAAGATCAAACAAAGCAGTACATCCTCACGAGCTCTTTCTAATTCCCCCTTCTATTCATCCTTACTTTGCCTGTCTGGAGGTCAGTGTCAAGGAGGAAGGTTGGGTGAAAGGGGCTATTTTAAGTTTTCGACAAGATTGGGTTAGGGCTCCATTTGCTTTCTGCAGGTCTTTTCGAAGTCATTAACGTCTCGCAAAAAATAAAAACCGTGCAACCGTTAGTTCTCCATCATGCTGCAAAACATAGCGGGAAGCAATGGATCTTGCCCTACGACACTTTGCAGCTTTGGGCGCTGTTTAAACAGAATTTAACAGTGTTTTTAACCATTAGGTTGTTGCTAAGTACAATGTGATTTGAACAAATTGACATGTTGATGTATATATGTGAATCAAAATATGAATGTAATTTAACAGATTTCATCGCGTTCATTATTTCACTTCCGTTCTTCTAATTCTTTTTCAGGGGTTCATAGTCACGGGACCGACTGAAGGAAATGTATGATTTCTTGATTTCATAACTAAGGCGGTATTATAAAATTTCGATTTAAAAATAATTAAATGGTTTTAATAACTAACGAATCCTAAGCACACAAAAATACATCATACAAAGAAAAATATACAAAATTCGTAAAATCATATTATTATTATTATTTTCTTATATAAGCAAATGCATACAGTATTTGCGTATATGAGATAAAATAAAAGGAACGAACGTTCCACTTTGTAAAATGTAAAATGGTTAAAAATAGTAAAGGCGCAGTGTAGTTTATTTTATATTGGTTATGAAGGCAGATGAGCAGTCGGGCCACCTGATGGAAAGTATTAAACGACGCCCATAAACATCGTCAATACCACGGGTACCAACGCATTGATTACTGTGACACATTGGATGTTATGTCTCGTTACACAGTACACAGTAGTGTTATCGCACTATTGCTTTTCTGTAGAGATAATTTGTAATGTAGTTTTCACGTTAAAGTTTTACCAGTAAGACTTTCAGGTGTGGGTACAATTCCCGACAAAAAATATTGTGTAGTAAATGTTATGTTTCGTTGCCTATTCGAAACGAAGAAACAAATAAATATTTTCTATCTATATTATTTAACAATGCTATTTAATTTAATCTAACACTGCGGCTAGACGGGACAAGACCGTGAAGTTTTCCCACTCGTCCTGATGAAGGGCCTCGAATAGGTCCGAAATTAGTCGACACCAATACCGATTTCACGTGAGTTTAGCTGTTTTTAGAATACGTTATCATCTACGGCTTCTGTATTTGCTGCATAATCTGAATCTGAGTAAAATATGTGAAACTTACAATATCTTAGATTGATGGAGAAAATTGTTGTGTATTACGTTGCATTATTAACTGAAACGCTATTCAACTTCTATTTAAAACTTTTTTGGCACAGAATAGATAGGACAAAAAAATATTTTATTTTACTTTCAATGAAGAAAACTCAGATGTAAAATTAAATGTCTCTTAATTTGTATACTTCTCGTTTCATAGTCGATAAAACGCTTTTATCTACGAGGAAATTTACGAAATACAAAACATTTTACGCAAAGCACATTGTGCTTTTCTGCGTGTATTATGCCTCAAAATAAATTACATTCGATATGTACATACGACCTAAATGGCCTAACTGAGTAAAGACTAAAATTCAGCGGCAAAAATCAAATGAATTTAAATGTCGAGGCATATATTTCAACCTAAAACAGGCGCAACGCCTAATAGGTCATGTCAAGTTTGGAATTTTCATCACCCACTGGGAAAGATGGCATTGCCGGTTATTGCAGCGATACAGCAACAAACTTAAAGACAAATTCATCACCAGAGAATGCCCACGAAACATGTCATCGCCGACGCATCGGACATTCAGGTGTCTCTAGTAAACAATATCAGGGTAAACGGCCGATAGGAACGTCATCAGAGAAAATGGCATTAGAATCTCAAGGAAATGTTTTCCGTAATAGTCGACAAGTTACACCTTAAAGCTTTATGTCGGGTGGGATAGCTTAACAAATACGTAGACAAAAAATTAGTAGAATCTACAACTGGTAAACTAAAAATCTAAGATTAATTTAAAAAGTTTATATCTAGTATTCAGCCATACTGCGGCTATATATATAGCATTTTGTAGATAATACTGGTTCTATAACTTCGTCCTCTGTTTTCGGATCGTAAATCGACTTCTTCTTAAACCAACAATCAAATTTTTATCTGCCCCGGATAAAAGTATTGTTCCTGTATATTGGTTACACACTTTCATTTATAAGACAAAAGGAGCTAGGGGGAATATTACTAATTTATTCTTAACCAAAAAAGAGCTCTTAAACTAGCTACTAATGCCAGTGCGGTGCAAAAATGCCCTAAAGGAGAAGGCACGTATTAGGGGAGGCCCATGTCCAACAGTGGACTAACACAGGCTGACGTTGATAATGGTTATGACTACTGCGGTAATTGATAGTTAGATAAAACTTCTCCTCGCTGATGTCCGTATTTCTGCGTCAACTGGTATTTATAGATCAGCTGTGTATTCCTTAAATAAGGCACATAATAACCAAATTAATGATATCCTAGGTAAAGCAAACTGGCAACATGAATCTACTATTGGAATTAATAAATCTAGTAATAAAATAATGCCAGAACAATCGTTGTCTTAATATTTCAAGCCAGATTAATTGTAATTGTAAGGGTTTACGCACTTTAGTAAAAAAATTCGAACACATTTTAATTCCTCCTTCTTATTCTTATAGGTCTTGACCTTCTACATTGATAACTTAATTTCGTATAATAGATTTCCAGATCTTTAGGTCTTTTGCTATTTCTAAGGCACTATAAAACTGGACAGACAACGCATTGTGTACCTGATGCGACCAACGCCTTGGATGTCGGCCTCTTTATCTCTTTTTTTCGAGAGAGCCAGTTAACTATTTTTTTTTTTTAGTTTCCCCAGTGTTATATTAGGTTTTCTTAACTCTATTACATTTTCGATTACTAAGTATGCGATAGTAAATTTCAACGTAACGAGATTATATTGAAGCAGGAAGTTAAATTAAAAAGTTGAATAAGTTCCAAATTTGTTTATTTTTAAAAAAAATATATTTCACTTTTTAATAAGACCTTTTTTCATGAGTAAATAGTAAATAACCCCATAGACGTTTACTATTGTTTTGATTTCGACGACGAATATATTGTACTAAGCATATTGAAACCTCTTAGAATCGATCAAGCTTTAGAAACAGATGCTTCGAATCCTGAGGGTTTCTGCAACACTTTGTTGGTACAACATTCGAATTTAAAATCTTTTAGAATTTTCTATTGCTGAGTTACGTGTATTGCATTAACACAAGGTAACTTTCTGGTTACTTTATTTTAGATTCAAATGGATCCTGGCATGGGTTTGAAACACTGGGATGAATCTTAAATAATTTAAAGCAAAAGCGACAAAATCCATCAAACTTTATTTTTGTTAATAATAACAATGTATATTAATGTACTAATCTCCGTGTTTTGTTAATGGATAACGTACTTTTGTCTTTTTTGACAATCACAATTTTTTTCAGCATTGCAAATAGCTGATATCTTTCTTATTATAAATTGAAGTATATATGTGAATTTCTACAGAGCTTAACTGAAATTAAATATAAAGTTTTGTTTTTGTTTATTTGATTTCATCTTCAATTACATCATAGTAAAAATTTTGATTAATAAGTGAATCCTTGTATAAAAGCCACTCTGTTTAGTTCCGTTAATACGAATTCCTAGGATCTCATAACGATCATTGGATCGTAGTGGCCTTTAAAGCTACACAAGGAAACATTTGGAATTACAATAGTTTCGGATGTATTTAGAGCAGTTTAAGATGACACTAATAACTATAACTAGAGTTGTTGCTTGCCATAACATTAAAGCTTATTATTATAATGAATGAAATAGGCTTTTTTTGCTGTTCAACTTAAAAAAATGTTTATGAATTAAAAAAAGTATGTTGTAAATAGAGTAAAACTTATTTAACTTAAGTATATGTGTGCTTTTAATCAACAGCTTGACTTTTGACAAAGGTCTCCTCTATATATTTCCATCTATTTTGATCGTTTGCTATTCTGATCCATTCAGGGCCAACTCGTTTAAAGTCGTGCTCCAAATATTTTGTTTGCCGTCTTTTAATTCGATTTCTATCACGTGGGAAATCACTCCGAAATCACTTTAGTCCACTTATTATTCGTTTGTCTAAGCATATGTACGGCACATTGTCATTTTAGCCTCTTGCAGAGCATCACAGCATCTTAATTTTTTTAAATTCTTTCATATATTAGTCTTTTTACAAAAGTTACTCTGTCTTTTGTTTTATTGATAAGATGCGTCTTTCCATTACATTTAGGCAAATACTTATTTTATTTGATAGTTGTTTCGTTAATGTATATTTGACAACCATAAGTCACGAACAAATTTTTTCGCATTGTGTGTCTAATTTAATATTACAATATTTTAAAAAGAAAGAAAATCAAACTAATGAATATTTTATAATGTTAATTCATTATCAAGGTCTTATCTACGCAGTTCGTTTTTTGTTCTTGTTTTTGTGTTTGAAAACATTTTTTGTGGCTAATTATGTATGTTATAGCCGAAGGATAAAAAAAGCAAGATATAGGTTATCCCTTAAGTAGTCGTATGTAACAGGCTTCACCTATATTACGTTATGACATGCACGCCAGCAGTAAATCAGTGCGTAAAAAAACAACGAACGTTTCACTGTCTTTCGTGGTGCCTATTTCTGCCGCAAAACTCTTCTGTCTTCTGGAGTCTTTTAAGGTCCCCGTAACCAGCGAATTTACTGGGAACCGGAGTATGGCGTACAGTATATCATGGCTCGGGTGAGCATCTTGCCCCGCTTTTCTTATAGACAGTTTGACTTACCATCAGGTGCACGCCCTGGCCTTCTCATTACATTACCCAAAAAAAAACTACTTTCATATACAACACTTATAAGACCGAGGCTCGGCAAACGTACTGTAGGATGCCTTGCGGCAGGATGAAGTGACGATATTCATGATTTCTGGAATGTCATCACATGATCAATGAAATCGAATTCGATGATCGAAGCGGTAGTGCGTGATTAGAGCCCTATTACCATCAGTGGATTGACACAGGCTAATAAGGGTGATACAACACTTGCAGTAAGTTATAGCGTCTACACAATAGGAAATAGTTATGGTTTGCACGATTGTCGCATGATGCAGACGTTTATTTCAAACGATATTGTAGAGAGATATGAAAAGCTGGTATTGTAAATCAAAATCAGATTTTAATTTAAAATGACAATAAATAACTTATTTCAGTCGACAACTGAATCATTTCGTTTTTTAAATTTGTATGCATATTTGTATAAATAAGTAGTATGTTTCACGTTACGAAATGGAATCTTTTATGTAGCAATTCAACTAAAATTAAATTAATTCCGTGAACTAAGACTACGATCAAGTCAAACCTTTGTTATCAAAGTACAAAAGTTTTTAAACAATACTAAACGACATAAAATTATATTATTAATACTGTCTTAAAATTTAAACGCCTAATTTTAATTAATAAAAATTTAAACAAGACAAATTTTTGAAACGAAAATGTTTAAAACAGTTAATAAAACGAAAAGAAATAGTATTAAAATGTTTAACAGCTAACGTTACATAGAAAATTGGCCAATTGTGTTTTTCTAGACAATCCTCATAGTTTTTTTATACCAAAAATGGTTAAGGATCACAATAGTTTTCATTAAAACACAAACAGCAACTGTTTTACAATGCTTAATAGAAAAGGTGTTGCTAAAAAATAAAAAAATATTGTTATCTGCATAATATAAATACCACGAATAAGTTGGCCTTTTCAAAATCGGTGTTAGAAGTCCATAAATTGAAATATTATTAAGCCTCGAATTTAGACCTAATATATTTATTAAAATTTTTCACAAATTTCACGACATAAAGGAAGCGGCTAAACTCATCACCGATGTACTTTATTCTAATGATTATAGTGGTTATAAAAAAAAAATTTAAATTCCTAGCAGAAACATTAAGCCTTAACATGTGTTTAGTTCAATTCAGTTTTAAACTAGTTGTTAATACATTTAAAAGTTTTACAAAGGAGTTCCCAGTTTTTCATTTAATTACGCATTAAAATAATGTACAGTTCGCATCACTCAAACTATTACCAGAAATTTAGTCCATGTAGTATCGAAGATGAAGACCACACACGTACTCTATGTAATTGGATAATATGAGTGATGAGATAACTTTTAAACATATTTTAGATTCCGAGCAGCGAACAATTTATAACACTATTAGTGTGTTTTAATAATTCTTAAAAATACACGGTTCATATTAAAAAAAAATATAAATAATATACCAATACTTTTGATTTATGAATTTATATTGTAAAGCTAATTATAAAATGCAAATTTTATCAAAAACTTAATAAAATGTTCTGTTTTAAACTGACCCAAACAGTCAGATTTTGGAGTATTTTTTTTTATAAAATACTATCACCTTTTTATTATGATTTATATGAAGCAAAATAAACTAGTTTTTATTATTATTAATTATAAAAACACATATTATTAATTACACTGTAAAGTTGATTATCTAGAAAGAATATTACATCGAAGAAAAGCAAACTTGGGCTTTCATGCTCTTGTATAAACACGAGGCTCTAGTTTTAAATAGAAGCTGAAATGCAGGAAAATAGTGCCGTGTCGCAAAGAAATTCTGAAGACTAGGACCCGCTGGAGTTCTTAAAAAATGCGTAATATGCATTCATGAAGCAGAATATAGTTCGTACAAGAAACTTACTTGACTTCATCCGTTCAGAAGCATGTCACAAAATATAATATTGCTAGTACAATTCACTTGACCTACATGTGCTGTCATTAAATGGGCTGCTACTATTACAGAGGTATTTTCTAAAGCCTATGAAATAACTTAAACTGGCTTAATATAGTAAAATTAAGCGAACAGTATCTATATATTTATTAAAAAATTGTTTTAAACAAATAATCAATATGTATTTTTCACAGAACAAATTATTACTATGTATTTTTATACATAATAAAAGAGACAGGCAGAAAGTTCACCTGTTTAGTGTGTTTTCATCGTCATAAGCCTGTTTAGTCGACTGCTGGATGTAGTTCTCCCCTAATGCATGCCTTCTCCATTAGGAGTTTTTTGTACCGTATCTTACCACGCTGATCAAATGCGAATTGGTGGGTGCACCGAATTTTTACATGTCCATTCGAAGCATGGATCATCTTACTTTTCAGACAATTGGGCGATCGGTCTAAATTTTCCTAACCAACCAGAAAACAACGATAACATAAAATTGTTTCCCCGCGATATTTGAACTCACGACCTACGGTTTATAAAGCAACGATATACCGCTAAACCACAGAGGAGACCACGGAGGCTCTGCCTATAAGAATCCCTGCGTAAGATGCAGCATATCCGCTTGCCGCCGTGAGACATGAGGTGTTACGTCTCGTTTACCCAGTATGATAGCTACAGTGCCCCTTAAACCAGCAAACAGAAGTGTTTATACGTTAGTTGAATCACAACCCACGTTTCATCAGTATAAACACAACAATGAGCCATGTAATGAATAAGGCACATTTTAATTTTTATTAATAAACATTTAAATGCATCACGATTTGTATAAAAATAAATTTGTCAATATTATTTATGGCCGTGTTTGTCAAAAATATTTTAATTACATTAAAAACCCAAGGAAAATACCGCGTGAAATGACAGGGAAAAAATGAGAACGAACCTCATTTCAAAAGGCTATATTTTGTTAAGTATGCCCTATTTTGTCTCATTCATGTTATAGGATGCAAGAAATATTACGTTTCTGTGTTTTATACGCTTAATAAAAAATGCAATCTTCGCAACTACTTATAACTTGAGTTACTGGTAAGATAGTATTATTTATGTTAATTACTTTATTAGGTACGAAATATGAGAACAAAAACATTTAGTTATGTTTCTCATACAAATGTATATTACTAATTATTTATTGCATTAAATGCGTTTGTAGTAGTGACGTTGATGATACTTTCTACTAAATTTATTATTGCATAAATTTGTGAGGATGGATGTTTGTTATTCTTTCAATAGATTTTGTTGTAACTTTACAATAATATAACGTACACTTTTAGGTTGTAACATATCGGGTATATAACACGTTATTTCCAATTTATAATAAAAATTTACAACAAAAAAAATTGCCATTGGTGCGCTATTCCGACACGAACTGCAAAAACCTTTAGGCTTTTGTATAAATGAGTAGTGACACGCCCCTGCTTCGTACGAGAGCTACGCTGATAGAAATATACCTACAATATTAAGCATGTGTTATACATATAAAACTTCCATTTCAACCACTCTGTCTATTGAAAAAAAATCGCATCGAAATACATTGCGTAGTTTGAAAGATTTAAGGGATATAGGGACGGAGAAAGCGACTTTGTTTTATACTATGTAGTGGTATACAATGATGATTATTAGTAATCACAGTCGGTACACGGGTTTAACCGCGGGGTATAGAGTTGCCCTTTATGAAGTAGAGGTTGGGTTCGAATAATCTGCGAACGCAACTTTGTCTTGTTGATTTTATATCCATAGTTCAATCTTCGAATAATCATATTGAGTGCGGCCCTGCTCTAAATAAATATTAATTTTGGTTCATTTTCTTAGTGGAATAGTATGATTTTTATTTGCGAATAGTGATCAAAAGGGTTTTAAGTAATATTTTTAAATGTTAACGATTGACAGACGGTCTATTGCTTGACAATATTAGGTATATTTTTCATGTTTAATTTACTACACTACTGAGTATATGATTTGGAATTACGGACTTTTTCAATCATCGATATTTAAATTCGGTTATGCAAATGTCTGCCTTTCTTGCTCGACCTAGATAGAAGAGATCACATTTATAACTAGAAGTGAAAAGTGAATAGTACATGTGCACAGAAAGTACATGAGTTAGGCATGACATTCATGGGAAAATATTGTGTGTTGAACATAGAGCTTGGTTCTCGTGTATGGGTTTTTGTATCTGCATAATATGTATTTACTTACAAAAAAAAAAGTATGTATTTCTCAGTTATCTGATTTCCATAGTACAAGCTTGGCTTAGTTTTAGACTAGATGATGTTGTGTTATTCGTGCAGAAATATTATTAAATACATTTTTTGTATCTCCTAAGCATCCTTTAGGTTCGGTTTAGGGAGCGGGACGCTGCCGACTGTTTTTAATCGGTTGCTATCTAATTTGCTTAACCAGGTTATTGTGGTTGACTACTTTATCTTTATGACTGCAAGTAACTTTTAAAAGTGCTTCCGGACTGTCCGCAATTTGCAATCGCTGTGTGAACCTACGATGCGTTGGTTCCACTGCACCGCGGTGGCGCAGTGGATCAACTCTGTTTTGCACTACCTGTATTCGGATATGAATGTGGAGGACTCGTGAGCGCATACTGGTATGCCATGATTGTATCCATGATTGTATCATAAGCCATGATTGTTCGTATGCAAACCTTGTATAGTAGAAGTTTATATTTAGCGACATATTTTTGTGAGAATTCGTTAGGTGTTAGAGTCTGGTCGAAACAAGAAAAGCTTTCTCCTTTCGTCCTGAATATGACTTTCAAACGACATGCTGCAGTTGAGAATCACGACTGGGTATTTGGCCTTTCTTTCCCATGAGATCGGTTAGCCGTAAAGTTTAAGTTGCTAGTATCTGGCATCGGCCAGCGCGTGGCCATATTCTGAAGCCTGGGACGAGTACAGTTTACATATTGCTACAATTTTATCGCCTAAAAGTTCAATGGTCGCGTTTTGGAGCCGGTCATAAATATACTTTGTTCTTAGCGACGAACGATAGAGACAAGTAGACGTGGAGGATGTAAACCAGTCTGTCTGGCACTTTAAGTGTATACAGCTTGTAAATCAAGCCGTTTTACCAGACTTTGTCAAATGCCTTTGTAATATCGAAGAAGAGAGCCCCAAAATTTTTGGTTTTGATCAGTACACGAGTCCGTTGGATGGAAACCAAATTGCTCGTCTGAAATAACGTAATGAGAAAAGGCGTCATCTTTTAACTTTCATTGAATAACCTATTTGGATGATACATATGATGATGGCTTCTTTTAGGCGTCAGGCAAAGTGCAAGTCGATAGTAATATATTAAAAATGTTGTAAATAATGTTGTAATATATTAATGAAAGCTAAATATTTATATATTAAATATTAAATATATTACTAGCTACCATCTATCGAAGCAAGAACCAGTTGATTTGATAAGCTAAATGCCACGTGGTCTTTGTGTGTGGTGTGTGCGTATTTTTTTACAGAGAGCGGGAACCTGCCTGAAACCACTTACTATACTATATCAACACTGACGTAGGGACATTATTACGCCAACGAACTTTGAAACATGTATGCGAGAATATCAAACTCATCCAGGAACGTACGAGATAAGTCCGTACTGGACAGTAGCTCAAAATGTAATGTTAAATACCTTGGTTTGATATTCAAGCGGTAATTATTATTACTTAATTGTGTGGCTCTTATAATGATCGAGGCTCAACAGATAGCTAGCTACAGCGTAGAACTGGAAATAAATATAAGCAAGACCAAAATTTTGATGAACAGCCTTTAAAACAAATAAAATTAATGCGAACCAACTAGAACTATAGTGAACTGTGTATAACATATTTAGGAAAACTTATTGGTTTTGATTAAACAAATAAATAAATAGATATTGAAAGAAGAATATAGCAAACTTGGAACACATACTGGAGTCTAAATTAAATATCAAAAAGTAACATGTCAACAAGTTTAAAAACAAAGCTAATAAGTTCATGCCTATAACGTGTTTGACGTATGACTTGGTTTTGGACAGATTTGGAAATTCGCAAAAAAATAACAAGCAGAAATCTGTCAGGGAGGAATGGAGAGAAACATGCTTAATATCAAAAAATAGACAAAATAAGAGGCACTACCGAACCGTTGGTAGGTCCCCTTTTTAAAGGAGACCGTCTGGGTGGGTACCACCGCCTATTTTCGCCGCAAAGCAGTAGTGTGAAAATACTGCTGTGTTCCGGTTTGAGGAGCACCGTAGTCAGCGTATTTACTGGGTAAACGAGACTTAACTTGTCTCACGGTAGGCAACGTGTTGGCGATATCACTGGTATTGCCAATGTCTATGGGCGTCGGTGACCGCTTCAAAACAGGTGGCCCGACTGCTCGTATGCCTGCGTATGCCATAGAAAAAAACAAACTAGGATCAGAAAGATAACAAAAGCCACAAATGTGTTGAGTTAGCTCAGAAGTAGAAATGGGTTGGACACGTTTATTGGATTGGACAAATTTAAAGACCAAAACGAATCTTAAAAATCGCCACGTGGAATTGTCCACAAGAAAAAGAAGAAAAGAGAAATGATGATAAGACTAAATTAATAACATTCCGGCACCAAACTGATACCAAGCTGCTCAAAATAGGGAACATTGGAATTTCTTGAAGGAGGCCCTTACCCACTAGCGGTTCTAAGATTTATTTAACTTTAATTATAAAAATAGTTATAAATAAAATGTAGTTAAATAAGAACAAATAAAGGCTTTTTCATTTATAATCATTTAATTATAGCCCTAGAATAAAAACCGTTACTGTTGTTCTTGTTTTTCATCATTACATAATATAAAATAGAGTCACTTTGCTTCCGTCCGTCGCTGTGTATGCCTTAATCAAAACTGCGCAATGGATCCTGAAACTACTTTTAATAAAAAGAGAGGTATAAGAGTTTTACATGGATAAAATATGCATAAAATTATAGAGAAACTCAAATAAATTCAGATGTTTCTAACGTGATGTCATTATAAACAAAATGTTTTGCACTTACGTTGCAAACGCTGGCCGAGCCCCACGAGATAAATGAAAATGATGTATAATAAAGTATAATATACTATTGGTCTATCTTTATAAAAGAGCAATTATTAAGCTTTAGTTAGTTAGTTATTTAATCGACGTTGTTCAACTATTTATTACCTATTAATAGTTGAGCAACGTCGTTAAATGGCTAAGGCATTATGAGAAATTTATTGAAAATAAAATATAAACAGCAACAACTTTTCTAGAAAAATGTTTAATAAGTATGCCTTAAGGTAAATTCAGACTTCCTTCAGGCTAAGCAAGAAATTGTTTGACTCCGATTTATATAACAGTACGCAACAAGATGCAATATTGCTTGCTTATGACACTTGACCTGAAGGTCCTTGCGCTACTAGGGCTTTTATTACAACCGACGAAGTTTACTCTGCAACATTATAACGTGAAGAGATGTTTTTAAGATTGCTACTTAAGCAGCTTGAGGAAACTGAAATGACTAACTATGACATTTCTGTTCCATCTACGTTGCAACAAGTGTTTACAATAACAACGGAAACCAAAAGTGACGTAAAAATGTAACGAGGGACTTATACAACTAACATTTCTTGTGTATTTTTATTCTTTTAGAAATAAAATTTCAAGAATGTGTACTGAGATGTTTAAAGTAATCTGTAAGGCTATAATTAAATTCCAATATAACGTAAATGTTTTTGCACAAAGCAACCCTAATAAACATCTAAATTTTTTCTACATTTCAAATAGCTTTATTAATTTTATAACAAAACAGTTGATACAAGATATATGTGGGATTTAGTACGGAAACACTGTATTGTTGTATAATTAGCATTTATTTTACACACTCGTCTTATTGCGTCGTACATCTTTTTCTTTCTGTCAAACGGACTTGTTCGTACCATAGATATAAATGAAAAAAAAGTGATGATAATAAATGAATGTAAACTAAATACTTTAATTAAATTATAACCGCTACATATATATATATAAGGTAAGAAAATAACTTAAAACAGTTTTAGGAGGCCAGAAGTACAAGATTTTTAGTGACCGCCAATCATTAGACACAAAAACGTAACTACTGGTCCATGATCACGGGCAGACTACGATAGGATATGTTAATACTAAATATAAAGAATTAACGCAAAAAAGTCCGTACATAAGTGGATTTTATAAGTCGTAAAATATTTAAAACTATGTTTAGTTTATTTTTTTTTATCATATTGTGTGCTCGTTACTTTATTATTCAAATGAAAAAAAATATATGACCTACATATTATTGTTAACGCACTGACGCTTCGCTCTTTGAAAGCTGGCACAGCGAAGAAAACATTCAAATCGTAATCAAAACGGAGCCGTGAGCTATAGAAAAATGTACACTACGTATTTCTTATTCAAAGAGCACTATTTTCTTTGGGTTTCCTACACGAACCGACTACGGTGAGTTTAAGAACACGACATAAGAGACTATATTACTAGTTAAAGCTATTTTACCTATAGCTCTTAATATTGTTAAGGATGTTCTAGGAATTGGATGATTGGTTGGAGGTTGGAGAATTGGTAAAATTTCTGACAACCAATTCAATGCATAGAATGCATTTATACCTTTTGAGCTATCGAGGTCAGATGCCGGACGCTCTGGATAAAAACTGTTGTTCAGGTACATCTGAATAGATAAGAAGCCGACCCCGTTACATCTTTTATTAATTACAAAGTAAAATGGAGTATGATAAAATATCATTATGCGTAAATTTAATGTATCATATTACACTCTTCCTTCTTTCTTTTGTTGTTTAGATAATCTTAAAATTTACAATAATTTAACTTAACAATAGTATATATATTTAAATTTAAATTAACAATAGTACTAAATATATATTATAAAAAAATAAAACATTTTTCTTATAAACCACTATGCACGATCTGTTCCAAAGGACAGAGGCGGTTTACCACATATTTAAAAGACACAGTCTACTAACAGTGCAGACACGTTCTCTGTGAAGACAGGCAGACGTATTGCTTTCACTTTGAGGCGGTTGCTTTCCACAACAAGTGAAGAAAAGCACTTCAAAACAACACGTCTGATCCTTATGAGGTTTGTAAAACGGGTTGAGTTTAGAGTGATAAACTATTTGTTATTTTTAATTATTTCAACCATCTTGTAACAGTTATGTTATAGTTTATAATGAGAAGAAGGAATATTTAAATTGATGCAAATTGAAAAACAAACAGGTCGAAACGCAGAGTTGCAAAACCGCTCACCAACTAAAATAAGAGACGTTAAATCTTGTTCAACGGCTATGGTGTCCTTTGAACCTGAAGACAGTAGTGTTTGCACGCTACTGATTTACGGCAAAGATAGTCACCGCGGTGATACTACTATATATATAAAAGAAAACATTTATTCGTAATTTTGACATAGACTTTGTTCGCCTTAAGGATTTTGTCTCTTCTACTTTTTTATGTAGTTTTATGTAATCCATTAATATAACAAAAAATTATAATACGGATTCGTAAAAAAAATAGTAACTATGCGAGAGTAAATGTTTTTAATGGCACAACATCAGTGACATGATTTTAAAGAAAAGATGTTGAAGTAATGGTTTTTGCTATTTGAAAAAGAATTAAGTGAAAAAGGGTAGAACTACCGAATAAAGACGAATCTTATCACATTATTTATGAAAACATGTAGGTAACATAATTAATCCTTTGAAAAAGTATTTCAATATCAATTACAACATCTTGTTATCTAAAAAATCACGAATCCTAAAAAAAATATTTAATTTTACCCGTTCTTAGTTATTATTTGTACACTACATTTTATTTTGTTAGAACCTGGAATTTATTTTTAATTTTGACCGACTTCCCAAAAGATGGAGGTACTCAATTCAAAGAGTATGTTTTTTTTATATATGTAACTCCGTTTCTCCACTCGTAGTGCTCGATTTTGTTTGATTGTTTATTCTTTTCTTAAATGACTGTTAGCTCCCAATCGCTCCCATTTTTTTCCAAATAATTTTGTGATAAGTAGTTTAATAGATATTTGTGTAATAAAAAAAGTGCGGTATCAAATATCACAACCTCGTGCATTTAAATAACAAACACTGCCAAAACCGTAAAAGATAGACAATAGTAAAAAAAATAGTAAACGTAAAAATAGTAAATTCTACGTAATTGTACTTATTAAACGCATATATCTGTTATACATTTATAGGCAATACGCTAGACCTCAGTATGCATAGATTGCATTTATTATAATCGAAGAGGTCTTAGCGAGTATATTGCATTTTGAGCTCGTGCGACACCCGAGTCTAATACATTTCTTGTAAAAAGTGTAAAGAAGGTCGGAATTTTCCTCGCAGGTAGGTATTAAACTTTTATACAGCGCTCGCGGTGGTTCATTACGTCTAAATATGTTTGCCTCGTACTGACACTGCCTCTTTGATGCTTTGTATAATTCCAGCACCCATTTTTCCTACGACAACGTCAGTAAAAGATTTCTTTTCTACATTTGATGTGATTTATACATAGCCGTAGAATAAAAAAGTATATTAAAGAAAGAGAAAAAAATGATATGATTATCGAAAAATCTTTAAGGTGACGAACTGGACCAGTGTTCAGAGCAATTTGCATAATCGAGTGTTGAATCGACTGTCGGTAAATCATCAATGGTCATCTAATTGTAAATTGGGTGCAGGGATAGGGGGAGATGCTTTATGTGGATATTGAATATGATCTGAGTAATATGTGTTTCTGGTACGGATTCGTGTTGTTGGCTCATACTCTAATTTGAAAAGCTTACAATAAATGTGCCCAGTTGAATTTGATTTAGAACAGTATCACTATTTTGTTTGTGTAGTTTGTGTGCTACCTCGTCTTGTATTTGCTGTTATCGTGTGTCTGTTATCATTTTGTTATTGAGTACGACTCTACGTTGATCTGCTGATTCTTTGTTCAGTAACATAGGCTATTTCAGGGTTTTTTTGTTATGATATATTGATGCTCTGCAAGCCGTTACATAGGTTTCTAATTCAGTGACTATTAACTATCCACGGATTATAGACTCATTATGTTTATTGATCCAACGCATTATATGTAGCTTTTACGTGTTGTGTTGTTGTTGATGTAATAGTGTATAATGCAAGTTTGGTCTGTACTTGTGCTCGTATTTAGGATAATATAATTGGAATCTAATAATTTAATTTAAACAGTAGTTAACTGGCACACGGGCTATAGCCCTTCTTTGATCACAAACTCTTTGTTTGCTAACATTATTTTCGAAATTTTTGGACGTTGCCTAAAAATATTACAAAATCCACAAATTAAATTAACAAACTAGAAATATCTTGAAACTATACTTGCAAATTAATAAGCTTATAATATTAAATTAGTTAATACTATGCTTCACTAAAATGTCTGATGTGAAAGATAGTTTTACTTATTTCTTTTTCAACTACTTCAATTTATAAATTCTTTCATGTCTTTTATTTCATTAACTTCTCATTTTTTGTTTATTATTAATTATAATATTTAATCAAATTACTCTTCATTTTTAACTCTTTATTTTCATGTATCATGTCTCATTGTATTTATTTTACGTTTAATATAAGTTAATTCTAGTCTAACTGTTAATCGAAACTCTCTTTTAGTTAACTGCTTTATAGATTTTGATATTACAGATATTTTTATAATGCTAAAATATCCTCTATTAAATATTATTATCTAAAAACAACAATATTCCTGTAACCAAACGTATTCAGTATCCACATATAGTTATTGTCTTAATTTTTTAATATCAAGCTTTATACTATAGTTGACTATATAACTTATCAGTATATTTATTTTTAAATGCTAGCTATTCCTGTAAGTGTTTATTATATAAACGAAGAGCTCCTTAAATATTCTTACAAACTATATCAATTACAACAAATTTATTATTGAGGGATAATTAATTGCTCTTAATTTGTTAAATTATCAACTGATCTATAATACTTAGATCCAATTAAGCTTTAGATTTAAATACAATTTAACTAATAGTAGTTTATTTGTTATTATTTGTTCTTTAATTATTTAATCTGTATATCACTTAATTATGGAAAATCCAACAGCCTTTTTCCTATCTTTAATAATTCTTTAAAATATTAAAAATTTAACATTACAGAAACGTATGTTGAATTTAATGACAACTATTTAACTACTGTGTTCGTTAAACTTTGCATAAATATGTTACTATATGTTGATCTAAAAAAATTATCTTATCTAGTTTCCAAACAATAATTGAGATCTTGTAGATGTATGTACAAATTTAAATCAATATGTAAGCATTTAATATGCTAGTTCATCTATTCACTTAGTTCTTTTTCATTTAATTTTAGTCTATCTTGTAAAGTCAACATTCGCAAAGTTAGTGGATAAATTTACAATACTCTGGCCTAATATTATTTCTGCTACCTTTAATAAATTCTTTAAAATATCTTTTTAAACACTTTTATTAAGATGAAACTGACATTTTTGTTAAATTAATTTGGACAACTAATAACAGTGTAGTTCGTTAAATTCACTTCAAAATGTCATATTGTTTATTTAATACTGTTTAATCACAAATTGTAATCAATCCGAACATCTTAAAAATTGTTAGTAACTTGAATTATGGTGGCATGCTAGCTGAGATGGGATTTCCGTGCAAGATGTCAAATCATTTTAAAACAGTGCCTGAGTTTGTTACATCATACTGTTTTTCTTAAAATTTTACTTGTATTAAGTGCTTACATTACAATTAAGGAAGTCACAATTTAATTTAAGATGATGGAAATATAAAGTTTAATCATGGTACCATAGGAATATCACGCAATAAAATTTTAAATATAACGTTTTGTAAAAACAAGTTACCTCTAAAATTTAATAAATTAAATAAATATATCAATAACATATTTTAAGATAAGAAAAATCATTGCAAGAAAAAGGATTGAGTCTGAAACTTTAATTTTATCTACTAACGCTCACACCCTCATTGTAATTTATTTTGATAAACTCTTTGAGTTTCGTTGTTACCTATCTCAAAGAGTTTATCTAAATCGCAATGCGGAGTTTCTTTGATGGATAAAGTTCGTAACGAAATCCTCCGTTAAACTAAAGTCACCGACAGAGTGCAAAGGTTAAACTGGTTGAAGTACGGTGGGCCGGTTATGTTGTCAGAAGAACTGATGGCCAATGGGTAAATAAGGTTCTGGAGTGGAGGCCGCGTTTGAGAAGTCGGAATCTTGGTCCACTTCTGACCAGATGGATGGCGATCTCCATGCACTAGCCGGTTCGAATCTTGGCGCATGTGCAAAAGTCTTATATCCAGCAGTGGAATGTAAAGAGCTGATAATGTATAAATGAGTGAATGAAATAATGTCAGCCAAAATTTATAAAGTAAAGTTTTGCAAAGCATGCCTTATTTTGACGGATGGTTTAAAGTTATGAAAAATGTCTCTTCTCTAGAAAGTTACCGAGTTATAGGGACCTTCCTATTTAGATCTGCTGTCATAAGCATGTTTTGATGAATGAATCGTTTCATAGAGAATGGTTTAATTAGGAATTACTCATGTCAGCAGTGAGAGATTTTCAAGAGAAGTTTTTTTTATCAAATTGATGAGACGGGCACAGTGCTCCTCTGTTGATAATTGATTCGCAAAAAATGTAATGTTGTACACCACAAATCCGGTTGCAGCCTTGGGATGATACGTCACTAATTGTGAATAATTACGTTTGCTACGTTTCTCAAACCTTGAGACAGTAGTGTTAGTACGCTACTGCCTTGCAGCCTAAATAGGTACTACGGTGCTAATTTCTGTGACAGCCCTTTGAAAAGGGACTTACCATCTTTAAGTACACAGAAGTTCTTCTAAATTTAACTCATTTATCAAAAGAGAAACTTTTATAAATATTTGTGTATATACCATAAATCTCGGTTGCTGAATTAGGTAGAGAAAAAGAGAAAATGTTCAATTTCTAACGACCATTAAGTTACGACAAGTGGTTTTACTCACGGGATCTGCTCTCCAGGGTCGTTGTTTTGAAAAATAAATTTAGTCTTCTATATTAAGCTCAAAAAATTGGATGTTTTATTGTGCTAATAAGCTTTCCAATTAATAGGGGAACACTATATGTGTTGCAATGTCTTACATTACTTGTATGAGTTAATCTGATGCCGTGACAGTAGTTCACGTTCCCTTGAGATTCTATCTGAAGTTCAGCGAGTAACTGACTTAGTATTATCAAAGTTTCAGTTTAAGTTATAGGGCTCCATATTACATTCTTCGAATCAACTACGAGTTCACTGTTTTGAAACAGAATTTTAAGATGAAATAAATTTTGCTAAGTTAGATATGAACCCTACACTGTACAAAATAATATATACTTATTCGATACAGAAACATAACGCTTGCTCCAATTTGATCATCATTTAAAAAAAATCACATTGAAGAACCTGCTAACTATTTAATATATCATAAAAATGTTTCATAATTTCAAAAAAGTATCAAAATATAATCCGTGACGAAGATTTAATTGTCCGTTTCTACAAAGACATTCGGTATTGTTTTTTTTAACAAAAAGTTAACTATATGTTTTCACTAACATTTTACTCATTAAAATAAACTTTTTATTGTAAATATACCGCAGTACTATTTTAAAAGGTAAAATGAAAATATACTCGTAAATACAAAGTAAATGCGTACCTCTTGGAAAATAAACGGGTTTAAACGGTTTTTCTAACTTTACCGTTAAGGACGTATGTATGTGATAATTGAGGATTATTTGACAATAAAACAGTTATTTATGGCGGCATGAAAAAATTGTGAATCAATTCATTCTTAATGACTGTTATCGGCACAATCGGCCGCGTTGTGGGTCTTCATTAAAAAGTTACGGTATGAATGGCGCGATTTAAGTCATCTCATTAATTTGATTGAGTGTGGTGTTATGAGTTCAATGCACTCGTAGGTCAAACATTGTATGGGGATCATACAATGTTTCACATTTGATCGCGAAATTGTGTTTTAATTCATTTCCCTTACGGTCGGTTAGGTCTTCCGGACTTTAGTAGTGTGTAAAATATAGTTGACCCAGTTACATCTTACTGTTTGGACTCAACTTTAAGCAGTCGCTTTCATGTTAAGGTTCTTCCTAAGTTATAAGCAAAAATAAACTTCTCGCTTCACCTCCTCAAAAATATATTTAAAAAAATGTATTAGAACCTTTAGTAAGTTCATTCCTTTTTAATTATGGAAAGCAAGAGTACTGCTTTTGTGTATACGTGTCATATTTTGGTTTTTATATTAGTGAATAGTTTTATCTTTCAGTGGACTTAGCATAAAGAATTTAGTTAAAAGATCTTTAAAAATGTTTAGGTTCATATTTACGGTATAAATATTTTGTTCATTATTATAGGGGCATCACGTTAGTTAACGAAAACGGTCGCATTAGTGATAAAAAACGATTTAATGATGTTTTATTTTAGCTGGATCATAGAAATGCTTAGTCTTCATAACGTTTGTGAAACAACATGCTATACAACTTAGCATAATGACTGTTATTCGGCCTCTTGCACAATTCGATTTCTTTATTGTTATATTTTATTGTTCGTTATTTATTGTTATTTTAAAAAGCTATCATAGAAAGTTAAAATAATTGACTTAATAAAACAAATATAATTGACTTAATAATTAGCAGTGCAATTACAATTTAAAATTGATAACTGATTTCTATTTGTTATATCAAACGCAGGCCACTCCCATTCTCAATTGATATAAGCCGTATTTCAGCTCTTCTGCCTCCTCTACCTTAATGGCTTATAACTTCTAAGGTATTAAGATTATTATTGGAAGGGCGGTGCTGCTGGTTGGATTTGTTGGTCGCCTGGAAGAGCCTTCCGTGGGGTTCGCATGAATTCTGTGTTTAGGCGCCTTAGGACAGCCGAGGTAGTTGCCCGTGTGGCCGGATTGCGTCAGTTAACGCACGCAGGGGGCTCAAAAGTGGCAAGGACTTCTTTGTTCTAGGGTCTGGGGCAATCGGTAGTGCCGTTATCCCCGAGGCACTGCCCTGGGAGTCCGTTAGAATGCGGCCGCTCTAAGTAGAGACGACAGAGTGTTTGGACATCATAGATGCGTTTGCCTTACTTGGAGCGCTCGAAAGTAACCATCACCATACCGTAAGAGCGTTTGGTGCGAAAGGGTTGGAATATCTAATTCTTTGATACTAGATGCTATCTCAGAGCAAGGGATTTCCTTAGGAGGTCCTTTGATCACTGTCCTAAGTACGCGCTCATCCGGAAGCGCGAATGTGTAAAATTGGTGCTCTTTTTCTCCTAGGAAAGAAGTCACCTACCGATACTCGTCGGGTGTGGCTAACTGTTTTTTAATACCCTGATTCCTATCAGAGGCCTCAAATTTTGTATTATTGGAAAGGGCCGAGCGAATATTGATCCACTTCTCCTTTTTACAGATAGATCGGAAGGGGGAATCGTTGTCTAACAACACTTCTATTTTATTTATGTGTATAGATAAACATAGAGACTAGTGTCATATTTCTACTTTGCTACTTTTATCCAGCTACTGTGCATACATAAGTTTCACAACTATACGGTTACGTACGTTTCTCAACTATACGGTTACATACGAAACGAAAATAATGGTTTCGTGTTTGATGCCCAATAGTTAAATCAATATATTTACTTTTCTGCATACTTTACTCCGGTTTACAATTATAAAATGTTTTATTGATTGATTATTGCTTATGACGAAACTATGATTTCAATAAAAATATTACTACTGGCGTATTTAAAATTAAGTTTTATTGTTACAATGACGCTGATTAATATTTACTGTTTATTTTCAGTTTTGTTGTGTTTACACTTTTGAACGATTTTATTATTACTATCTATCACTCTTATATACACCGTTCAATTTAAAATAAAAAGTAAAACAAAACAAAATAAAAATCTTATTTTGTTTTATTTTACTTTTGATTTAAATAACTGCTGGTTTCCCGGAATTGCAAGGCATTATTTGCCATCAGGGTGGTATCTATGGGTATTAGTCATACCTATGAAAACTAAATGCAGCACTCACAGCGAGTGACGCATTTAGTCGAGTCTCGCTTACTCGGAAAGGAAGATCGGTAGGCAAGATGCGATAGAAATATAGCGCTTTACGTTCACTCAACTGACGAACGAAGACGACGAAACGTTTATGCCGTTTCATATCGCGTAGCCAGTTATTGTAACTGATTACGTGAAATAACGCTCACGCCTAACCAGGTATATCACCAAAGCGCTGCCTACTGTGAGATATAGGATGTTACGTCTCAATTATCAGTAAAATAAATATTCTGGCTATGGGACCATATAACACTATTACTGTGTGGCAGAAACCGGCACTGTGGTTGTACCGCCCAGAGAGCCGGTCTAGATAGGATACCTACCATCTCTAGAATAATATATTACATAAATTTCGGCAGATTTTATGACAGCATAGACGCTTTGAAATTTTCCAAAATAATCCAATTCAAATCTCACGATTGAGTAATCCAATAAAAGGCTTATATACCTTCCGCGAACATCCGAAGTAATCCCATTGATATAGTAGTAGTAAATGCCGAACTTCTGTACCTATATGCATGTCCTTATTTGACTTCGTAACACCCGCTAAAATAAAATTACTTTTGTTTTAGATCATCAGAATGACGAGCGGAGTATTTTAAGCTTTTATTGGAAATGAAATGGTTACATTGAGAAAAATATTAACAAGGGTATTCTAAATGCTCGATTAATAAAGCTCATTTAAATCTACGTTTCATCTGATCTAATCGTTGCATTGGTTTTATTATTGTTACCCAAGTAACAATATCACAACAAAAACGTTAACATGTTTGTATCGACATATGTAACAAAATTTAATTTTTAATACTAACTTATACGTATTATTAACTGCCTCCGTAGCCTAGTGGTATAGGCGTGTGCCTTAGAAACTGGAGGTCGTGGGTGCGAATCCTGCGGGGACTCAACTAATTTTCATTGGTGGCAATTTGGGCCGATCACCCAATTGTCTGAAAAGTAAGATGATCCATGCGTCGGATGGGCATGTAAAAAGTCGGTCCACCCACTAACCCGCATTAGACCAGCGGGGTGGGATACGGTCCAAAATCCCCTAATGGATGGAGGTGTATAAGGGGAGGCCTATGTCCAGCAGTGGAACATCACAGGCTGATGATGATACGTTTTATTATAATATGTTACATATTGCCAACATTTTGCAACGGTATTTTTTAATAAATTTATTTTAGGAATTAATCGATGCTTATGTTTGTTTACGGTTTGTATTTTTCAACATTTTAAATACGAGCTAAGGTGCGCGTTGCATTATTTATTAATACGTCCTGCATAAACACGTAATAAGGTTTTTTTTCCATTACTTTACACATAGGAAATAGTTTATTATAAATGCTTAATTGCTATTAATAATCTGTGCAGATTAGAAATAAGCTTTAAGCTTTTATAATCATTTTTGACAGAGACTGTACAAAATTATTAAAGAGTTGAATATTTACGCAATTACTATTACACAAACGAGGTGTTATAAAAAAAACTGAGATTTTTAATCGATTTTCCTGGTGTAAAATTAAATAAACTCTTCTTCTTTCTTTATCATCAATTAATAGAAGTAGAAGCTATGCAGAAAATTACTGACAAAAACACAACAGGGGAGCAAATCTGGTAAAAATTTAAATAGTAATCAATCAGGTTAATATTAAGAATATTCTTAAAAAGCGAATTATTTCATAAATAGGTTTTTATACTTTTGACAACAAAATGTTTTTAAAGTTAGTGATTTAGGCACATTAGAGAAAAATTCAGAGAATATTTTTTTTAAATACGCACTACAAAAAATGGACACCCTGAAATAAAATCTTACTGTAGTCCACTTTCA
This sequence comes from Lamproptera curius, assembly GCA_029286875.1. Lineage (NCBI taxonomy): Eukaryota > Metazoa > Arthropoda > Insecta > Lepidoptera > Papilionidae > Lamproptera > Lamproptera curius. Next base: position 304,821 of record JAGSMT010000335.1, on the reverse strand, counting down.
CGAGATGTATAAAAAAGCATATTAATCTATTTTATTTATTTGAAAGGTAATATTTTTAAAAATATCTTTATCTTGTAATGTCAAAGCAATATAACTATACATAAGTACAAACACACTTTTTTATATTGTACGAAACATTTTAATAATAACGATTTCCATCGAAAGTCGAATTAGACACTGTTTTATCGCTTTTACAGCCTATTTAAGGATCAAAAACATCGTGCAGGCTGCTGATTCTTCAACCAACAAGCCGCGTATTTTTGAGAATGATCCTCAGAATCAAAATAAAGTCTCGAATAACAATGTAGTTAGTCCCTATGTCAGATAATACAAGTAAATGACAACGTTACTATATAATTAAAACTGTAACTTTGGATAAATTTAAACGCTTAAATTTATTCTTATTGTAACAAACTTTAAAGAATTTGTGGATATTTGATTTCAATGTTTCTCTGGTATTTATTAACATTTCTTGATAACTTAATTATTTCCGCAGACCAAAACGGAGGGCAAAGGCAATTAACTTTGGAGACTCTATTAATCCGGAAACTTTGATTACACTCACACAAAGATACTTACTTTCCGATAAGATATCTCCTCGTGACACCGTTACGTTTAATTTAACTTTGATCTTTTTATTTCCATCAATTACATCATGATAAGCCGACGAATACTACACAAACAGCACAACGTTCAGTGTAATGATTTTTTCTTGAGGTTTCAGATTTTAGTATTTTAAATTTGAAGTGATTTATATTTTTAAACATTTGATTTATTTATTCATGTATACAAATTTTAAATCATGGCTTACCAAGCTTAGACATAAAGACTAAAAGGTCGGTAAAGATTATCCAATTTATTGGACAGTCACGCCGCTCTCCCTCATCTACTCGAGTCGGTGAGGCAGCAATGCTGTGGTGTGGAAGGGACGTGGGAGGAGGGGACTTTCGGCATAGTGTCATTGATCTTTCCTCCTGCGGCAGGATCGGTGCGGCTTAAGCTACCACTGGGGGCCGGGAGTCTTACGCCTGCATAGTTTTTTTTAGTGAACGCCAAGACAGTCCGACCCCTGCTACTCGTTTTCAACCCGAAACAGCTACAGCACGGAGATCGGCATCCGACCTGGTTGGTTTTAACCAGCGCTCGACTCCAAACACGGCCGCCACTTCGGAACTTTAATGGCCCATCGGCCATCCGTTCTTCTAACCATAAGACCAACCTACTGCCACTTCAACAAGCTCATCCTTTGCACTGTGTCGGCGACTTTCGTGCTTTGATGAATGAATTAGTTAAGAAATTTATATGACAAAGAAACTCCGAACATGACGCGATCCATAATAAAAAGTATTAGGTATTTCAGGTAAATAAGTAACACAAAAATAAAAAAACCAGGTTCTATGAAACAGATATTTTATTTTTTTAACTGTGGGGTAATGCCTACTAGGGCTGTGTCAGTCGATCAATTTTTGCAACCCGGGTCGATCGTATCCCGTTAGGTAGACAATCGAATTACAAACATTCGATTGTGTAGCAGGTCGTGGGTCGTGTGCGTCATTAAGTTACTTTGTGCTACTACTTCGCGGGTGTCATTGTAATTCACGTGCAGGGGTTGTGTCGCATCACATTCACTGGGACATTTTAATAGCTTATGATTTGATCAGCTTCCAATTGTTTTTTATTATGTATAATAGTTCAATATAATATTTAAAATAATTTTGCCTAAATGTATTCATTACGCTAATGCATAATAATTATCAACTCACCAAATCCTTAATTATACGGAAACTGTAAACAACTCTAATTATAAATATCATAACTTAAGCCAAATTACAGAAAACATTACGTAATAACCAAATTATTTAAATTCAACTCGCTCGTAGATCGCAATTATAACTGTGGATTATTGGTTACTGACCACGCTACTAAAAATTTATTCGTATATTAGCGAGCGACACACGCTCAACTATCACGCGCACCGGGTCGCGTCTGGTTTTGCTTACTATACTAACCCGGCACCCGATTACAGTCTTTTCTCTTTCTTTCGGCATAAAAAAGAAAGAGAAAGTTGCGAGTTGTCGGTACTTTTGACATTGACATGGTTATTTCCACTGCATAAGGCTACTTTTAGCTTGATACGAAGTGTGGGTTAAAAATAAAAGAATCTTTTCGTAATCCGATACCCGCTCACTCGCGTATGGACTGCGATCAAATGAAAGTGATTTGATTCATTGATATTCAGCCAGTTTCGAGCGGCCTTCATCGCAGCCGGCCTGTAGTGTAAGGCCAGCCAGGTTCCCCTTAGATTTCACGCGGATGCCCAGGCCGCATGTACTGAACCCCAACGCTACGACAAAGCGAGAGCATATTCAAGGGGATATTTTATGGGACCCGTACCCCAAGTTATTAGACCTACGCGAACTTTTCAGCCAACCCACAAATTGTAGATTTCAGCAACGAATATAAATAATACTTAATAATATAAAATTATAATGCATTGTTGTACCTAAATAAGTATATAAGGGAGTCCTATTAGAATTTTTATTAAAAGGAAACGGCAAATTCAGAAAGAAAACTGACGGTAGGTCCCTTTTTAACCAGGTACCATCTAGGTTGGTATCACTACGGTGCCTATTTCGGCCGCAAAGCAGTAGTGGTATCATAGCCAGCGCATTTTCTGGGCAAACGAGATTTAACACCCTATGTCTCACGGTAGGCAGCGCGTTGGTGATACCACTTGTATTGACGATGTCTATGGGCGTGTGGGACTTATCGACTGCCTGCATAGCCAATTAAAAAAAAGGGGAATAAAACTGTGGCGAAGATGTTGAATATATAATATTATTTGCTTCGTGTACGAATAATATGGCTGTTTATGAATATATATATTTATAGTCAGTACAGTCGATTACGACTCGGCGGCCCATCTATATTAGAGATCAGCCAACTACGTAGGAGATATTATAGTGCACAAGTGCACGCGTAAACACAGGCGCACTCTCTGTTCCTTTATACTCTCAAGGCCCGATGAGGCGGATAACCGACACGACCGGAGAGAGTCAGGCGCAGGAGTGATTTTTTTTACATGCCCATCCGACGCATGGGTCGTCTTACTTTTCAGGCAATTGGGTGATCAGCCCAAATTGCCCTAACCAACTAGGAAACAACAATGGAAATTAGTTAAGTCCCCGCAGGATTCGAACCTACGACTTTCGGTATCTAAAGCACACGCCCTTACCACTAGGTTACGGAGGCAGTAAAAATTAAATAAAAATTTTTGGGTACAATATATTTTTAAACAACAAACTCAATTTATAATTGAACGTTTAGTTTTGTTTTCAGTTATCAGCAACAACATTTTACGGAGCTTTTTATACACCAAATAAACAGCATTAAATGTTGTTGTAATGTTAGAATTTCTATTTTAGTCTGTAAATAATCTAAAATAGTACGTTGATTGCTAATGCTATCATAATATATATTTAAAATACGGAATTATTTAATAATTTATGTTTAATTAAATGTGCTCGCACTCATGTGTAGTGCGTGGAATAGACTGTGCGACGTATCGGCCTCAGGTTGAATTTAGACAAGAGAAAAGTCATGTCCTAAGATCAATGGAATCAGTCTTCAAGTTATCGATGAATATGATACCTGCAGTTTGGAATACATAGCTTTGATAAGGGAGCCAATAAGAGAATTCACTTAGGCAGGACAATCTTTAGGAATTCACACCACATTCTCACATCTTCGATACCGCACGGTTGCAACACGTGAGTACATACAGGACGTGAGTAGTACGTTGAGCTTCTCAAATTTGAAGTAGCTCAACGTACTATGGAAAAAAACATAATATTCGTATACAATTCATCCGTCAAAGAACTAGAGTTACCGACATATGTTATATTTTGAACATAAAAATCTGTCTAAAGGAAAGTTTCAATTGCGCCAGAAAGATACATTTTAATATTGAAAAAACTAAATACCTGTATTGTTTATTGTACTTCTTGCGATAAGATTTACTATTCTACTGTTAGTCCACGTTAAGTAAAATTTTAATATTTTTGGGTAAGTTATCATATTTCCGAATAATGTAAAAATAACTACTGACGGACTAAAATTCGTTACGGCAGATCAAGACTTTACAGTTAAATTACTAAGTTTTTATTCTTAATTAGTTTTATAGTTATTAGTTTATATTACATACTATGAACTATTACATACTAATACATACATTACTTAAAATTGGTACTTATTAGTTATTATATTGGTAAAAACGGGCCTTCACAAAATAATATTTTGGTTTACTACTCCTGAAATCTGAAGAAAACTGTTTAGACGCAAGCGCGAAATGCCATAACGGTTTATCTCTAAATAATTTATTGTACTCAGGGCGTAATTTGCAAGTGGATATATTTATACTTTTGGTAAATTTTCGCTTATATTCAATCGCTTTAACGTCTGACATTAAACAGATATACTTGTAAATGCTAGTAAAGGAGGAAGAAAAAAGTATCAAAAAATATTATTTAGATTTGATCCCTCAGATCCTATGTGGGAATGTCAGTTCAACCGTGTTGCATTTGGTTTAAATTGAAGTCCCTATATTGCAATGCGCACAATTCATCAACTATGCAACGATGAGCAGCATAACGGGGATGGTATGTTAAAACGCCCCGTGATTAAATTAAGTTAAGTTTTCTTCTTGTTATATAATCTATATTATTTAAATATTCTTAGTTAAGTTTACATTTATTACGTTTATAGTTATCGCTTAAGTTTAATATTATCTCGCTTTGTTCATTTAATTCCGCTTTGGTGGTCTTTCCTTTTATCGCATTTCCAATCCGGCTTCATAACCACGTTGTCCGAGCCGGATTACGCACATCCTACGGTCCTTTGAACCGCATCCTCGCTTCTGGTCCTTTAATAGGATCTACTATATGGTATCATGATCCTATTAAAAGACCAGAACGGCGATATCGCCGTCACTCGAGTTAGTTGGTCCAATCAAATTGGCTGACGAAACTTAAGTGACCTGAGGGCTTAAAATAAACGGCCGATAGGCCAACAAGGTTCAGGAGTGGAGGCCGCGTTGGGGAAGACAGAGCGTTAGTTGACCCCCAACCAGGTAGGATACCGATCTCCGTGTCATAGCCGGTTCAAGATGTCAGCGTAGCAAGGGATCGGTCATCTTGTCGTTTGTTAAAAAAGGCCAACGTCCAGCAGTACCGGTGGTAGGTCTTCTTTTTACAGGGGACCGTGTGGGCGGGTACCACCGCGGTGCCTATTTCTACCGCAAAACAGTAGTGTGAAAACACTACAGCGTTTCGGTTTCAAGAGCACCGTAGCTAGCGTATTTACTGGGTAAACGAGACTTAATATCCTATGTCTCACGTTAAGCAGCGCGTTGGTGATACCAGTATTGCCAATGCCTATGGGCGTCGGTGACCACTTTTCATTAGGAGGCCCGATTGCTCTGCCTGCGTAGGCTAAAAAAAGCAGTAGACGGATAAAGACTGCTGATGATGAAGAATTTACTATGTATGTAAAATGACGTAAATTAGTACTTTTTGTCTTATTTTCGAATACCATTAATATAAAATATATTCTAGAAATCTTAATATATATAAATCTCGTGACACAAAGTTTGTCCAGGATGAAATCCTAAGATACTTAACCGATTTTAACACATAGTTGCCCACCATGTGCAATTTAATCCAACTTAAAATATAGAATAGCTTACATCTTAATTTATAATCGCAATAATGTTTTATAACAATTTATTTTTCTATTATTATTTGATGCAAAATGTTATCTACAAAACGATTGTGACAGTTTGCGATATCTATTGCTGCGTTGAGTGTGCCAGTAGATGGCGCTGTTTAATAATATTAACTTCTAGTTCATAATAGAAGAATTGGGACAATAAAAAGTATTTGTTTAAAATAATTAGTTTTGTTCATTTCATTTTTTTATAATTATTGTCTTTTGTTAAAAACGAAAATGCAATTTCATGTTTTTGGTGGAAGTGCTCCGTATCCATACAAATCATACCATTTTTAATAGAAAATAAAACAATAATAATTTTTAAAAGTAACTCTTTTGTATAGAATTTTGCACGATATCAACAGAAGGAACATTTTGATTAATCGTTTTCAGTCTGTCCACTTTAAATACCAATCCAATCGATTTTTATACCAGTGTTATTTTTTCATTGTATTCAGGTGTAACGGTAGCATCATCGAGGTCACTGTTATTTACAAATGACATTTATCTAATAAAACATGGTGGTCCTCATGACTGATATTTCCGTTTATCTTAAGCCCTAAATTGTTTTTTTACAATGTAAAATAAGTAAATCTTATCCGCAGCAACGCGTGGCAGAGTCTGCTAGTATATTTTATATAAAATATTTTATAAGATGTCTCTACAAAATTAAATTACAAAAAACAGTAATATAGCGTGCACTGCATATTCTTATAAGCGTTAAATATTAAAAGTTTTTCCAACAAAAAGTCGTTCGTTTGAAAAGCTATCAATAAAAACGTAAAATAATTTCAGCAGAAATTGTTACTTGGCCAAATACATAGCAATGAATAGTTCATACAGAAATATTCTAGTTGTTTTGTTAATTTATTTGGTATTTATATTTTACTTATGGAAACACAGAATTCTTTCGCCGACTAGTATTTGTTGATGATTTACGTAAAATTTAACGATAATATCTATGTTTTATGAGCAAAATTATAAACCTTGAAACAAACACTAACACACGAAAACGAATTTTTTGAAAAGTTTGTTGCCGGCGGTGTCCTTGGAGCAATTTTATTAGAAGAAATTTTGAAGAGAACCGCTCATCGTTGTATTAGATATTAAACATGTTTTCAAAAGTATAAACAAATATTTGCATGAAAACATAGATTTTTTTAAAATTTGAAGTTAAAGTTTAGAATAAAAACTAACTAAAAATATCTTTTACCACAAATAAAGCTATTGAGACCAATCTGAGTATTTATGTACAAATTTACATTGGGCCTAAAACTTCAAACAAACAAACAAATGTAAAAGTGTTAATTTATTTGGATCTCAATACAACATGCGAAGTCATACAAATGTTGTAAGAATAATTAGTTTTTTTTTTATTTATATAATGGAAAGGAAACGTGAAAGAACATAAAATCAAGACTGTAATGGAGCTCTCAGATTTTGTACATTTACAAAAGATGGGAGCTAATTTACGTCGAAGAAATTATTTAATCAAAATAATAAAAATAGAATATTAAAGGAGACAAAATAACTAAAGAAAAAAATAGTTGAAATTATATCAAGTCATAAATTCGATCTTGGCTTAGTTTAATCTCCTAAACTTAAGCTTCCGAGAGTTTGCATCAAGTTTCAGAACTTAAGATTTCAAATTCAGATCTCTATACGTTAACACTCAAACCCACCGACAAGCTATTGAGTAAATTGCTATATAGGTTTGTCGGTACTAGAGAGCTCCACCTGAATATTCGCACTGCTCCCCGGAAACGATTCGATTTTCATGTCATGTCTGTTGGGATGTTTAATCGAATTGAACAAAAACTGAGAATTTCGATTTTATAGTAACATTCCTAATTTAAATAATTTAAGCATTATACATATTTGAAGCGTGCGTGGATAGAGCTTTATCTGATATATACTTAGATTATTTGAAAGAATAGCCAAAATCCACTCAGAATTCATTGCACTTTTACAAATAAAACGGTAATATTGTGCATAAAGCTTAAAATTAAATAACTATTACTTAAAAACTCTTACCTGTGGCAATTAGTACATAATGAAGCAAACATTTCAAATATACCTGGTTTCAACAAATTCAAGTTAATATACTTCTCTGATTGCATAAATAAAGGCGTCTTTAAACTAAACTGAAATAAGAGGATATACGTCGAAGAATCGCCTTTTAATAATGGTGTCTAGCACGTTAGTTTGATTGTTATGTTCGTTTATTAATCTAGCTCTATCGTTCGTATTACTCCAATTCAAAACTATATAAAATATTATCTTGAATTCTTAGTGTGTTAGAATATGAGTTGTGCTATATTTTTTCGAGTCACTACATATAGAAATAAATCAGTAAATACAGCTTATAAATATGTGAATAGCCCATCATTTGATGATTCATGAATTGAAAAACTATGTATTTATTTTTACATTTTTGAATTAATTCGCATGGTTCGATTAATCAAATGCACATTGTGATGCACACCTGAATATTTAAATTAGCAACGTCATAAGCAAACAATATAATTTTTAATTTTAGAATTAGAAGAGAAGTTTAGGTAAAATATTACCTAAACTTGTGTTAAATAAATTTTTAACTTGCTTTTCCAATCGTGTGTTTCGAAGACACAACAGGGCAGCGTTAGCGAAATATATGGCCCGAGTCAGGCTACAAATTTCTGTAATGCAATTGGTGAAGCCCCATTGAAGCGTGTTTCTAGTAGGAACAATAAATTACCAACAGTATCAACCCGTATGGATATTCGCAAGCACATTATCCTGTAATGCATAGCTTCACTAGAATCCATTATTTCGCACTAAATTAAATTTAATTGCGCTGCACTATCGGACCTTACCGATTTAAGTAATATATAAAGTAAAAGAAGAAAATATGGGTTGGTTATTAGTTTTCAAGAATATTATAGTTTACTTAACAACATTACTTAGTCGTTTCAACTAGTCAACGCTTGCTTAACATAGGCTTTCCTCATAAGTCACCAAGGGCACGATGCTGTGGCACCTGCATTCACCGATTTACCGATTTCTTGCACATTTGTACTGGTCGTCTCTACATCTTGTGGGGGGTCGTCTAGTACCGTGATGGCCAGTACGAGACTACTTAAGAACCTTTCTTCCTACGGGTTGTAGATCTATGTGGGCAGTCCATTGCCAGTACAGCTTGATAATCCAGAGAGCTATGCTTCCCAACGGTTTTCAATTCTACAAGCTATGTGGCCGCCCAATTGCCAGTGGTAATCCTGAGAGCTATGTCAGATACCGTGGCAGTGGCAGATCCTCCGAACAAGTTAAATCAAAAACGGCTACAAAAAACCTTTTCGATACTTTTGTTGTTTTAAGAGCAAATTTATGGGCATTCAGTATTAAATTTTTAAATTACTTTTAAGCTGCTCGAGCGCTAAGTCAAATATAAAAATTCAAGGTCATATCAATGTCACTGTTGATAAATTATGTGGATTCCTTAAATATTTTGCAGAAATATATTTCTTTGTTATTTTATATTTTAGTTACTTTACTTTATAACTTTTGTTACAATATATCATATATTGATTCCTCGGATTTTGCATACTACTTGTAAAATGACAAAGGCATACTTTTTTAACAATTCCCTCCGTGTATATTTATATATAAGGAGGGAATGTGCAATGCATGTTGAATTTTCAAACACAGTAACTTTTTCCATTTTCAAAACATCAACTTGTTACGATTCATACATCGTCGTTATCTTATTACATTAGACTTCGGTTTGTGAGGCAAATATTTGCGGTAACCTTCAACTTTAAACGTGAAAAGCGTAAGAATTTACCGCAAGCATAAGTGGATTACGTAGACAATTTCTCATACATATTCATATTGCAGTGCATATTCTTATAAAAGAGTAAAATGCTAAAGAAGTATTTTTAGATAGACCCCCTAGCTGAGGTGAGAAGGAAGAAAGAAATATTTTTAGATTAGCCCCCAACACGGGGCCGGCTGGGGCGGTACTTATGTCTGTCGCCAAGCAGAAGTGTGAAATCAAGACTGCGTTCCGGTTCGAAAGGCACCATAGACAGAAAGTTTATTGAGTAAACGAGTGTTGAACTGCCTCCGTAGCCTAGTGGAATGGGCGTGTGCTTTAGAAACCGGAGGTCGTGGGTTCAAATCCTGCGGGGACTCAACAAATTTTCATTGTTGTTTCCTAGTTGGTTAGGGCAATTCGGGCCGATCAACCAACTGTCTGAAAAGTAAGATGACCCATGCCTCGGATGGGCATGTAAAAAGTCGGTCCACCCATCAACCCGCACTGTACCAGCGTGGTGGGATACGGTCCAAACCCCTCTAATGGATAGGGGTGTATTAGGGGAGGCCTATGTCCAGCAGTGGACTATTACAGGCTGTTGATTGAAACGAGTGTAACATCGTATGTCTCTTATGGGCAACGGTATGGTGACTCGACTGCTTGTCTGTGTTTGAACGCAATAAATAATAAATTGTATTATAACGGCTGAACTCACATGAAATCGGTATTGGTCCTGACTAGGTTCGCACCTATATATCGGAGAAACTGGACGCAACATAAACCCCAGACTCATGGTGCACATAAATAACATACGAAAAGTAGCCATCATAGCCCCCGCGGTGGCAGAGCACACACTTAACTCGAACACCTTACGTTACGTCAGATTTGATAACATGAAAATTTTATTGGGATAAAAATATGTACTTATAGCATTGGAAAAAATTAAACACACTATCTTTTTTCCCAATTTCTTTTTTTTTGCGGTAAAGTCTCGTTTCGGTAACATTTTTGTTTTAGGCACCTGCTCTAATAATTCAGTTTTTTAATCTAATTACTTAAAACTACATTGTTATTAATTATTTATGATATTGATTTAAATTATGATCTTTACAAAACTTGAAATGCCCTGTATATGGGTTGTCGGTTTACAAATAATTTTGAGTAATTTTAGTTGTAAAGTATGCAAAATAGATTTAAAGCATCAAATTTGGCAGTCCAAAATTTTAAAATAAAGCTTTTTATATCCTTATTTTTTGCATGATCAAAGCATTGACTTTCTCGTATTCCGTGTTTATATAATTTATATCAAAAGAAGACCCAATTAATAGTCAGATTTTTGATGATTTACGCGAAGGTCAACCTAGAAGTTATTCATATTTTAATTAAGAGCAGTTTCTCTGAAAATTACTAGATCAAGAAACGTTTTGATTGACCTTCTTTTTCAATTTCTATTGATATAGGAGCATGAATTTCAAAATTGCATTCAATCGTTACCTACAGTTTTGTTGTCAAGGATGAATCTTTATGTCTACTTTGTTCATCTTTTAATGTATTTACTCAGTAACACAGATTTTTAATTTGTAAGCCCAGTTTCAATATATAATATGTACCGTTATCAGTGGAAAGTTATCATTTCTGAATATGTATTAAATATGTGTTTTTTCACCAAAAGGAGCTTTTTAGGGGGCGCTTCGAGAAATTTAATTTTTAACGACCACCCTAATATTTATACTAAAGTCTTATACCTACATATAATTGGAATAGTAATATAGAATTAAATCATGTTTTTAGCAAGCTGAATACTTTTTTTTCGATAATAACTCAGAAATAGTGGAGACTTACTTATGATTTTTTAATCGCCAGATGTTGATTTTTCTGTTCGCATTATCAATTTCCTTCCTTGAATTGTCAATGTTTATTAAATAAAAATATTCTCAATTATTTTGATTGATTTAATTCTTTAGTTTTAAAAATCAGAGTAAATGAAATATGTTCTTCTTTTAATACATTTTTCCAAATTACTTAAAGACGACCTTAATTTTACCTATTGTTGACAAAATAACAGTTTTAATGGCATGTATTTTAGAAAAAACTGCATACGCATGTAGATTAGATGTCTCTCAATTTTAAGGTGAGCTTGCCATCCTGGTTTTATTATCGCGATGCATGATCACACCCCCAAAAAATAACGTTGGAAATGAATAGAAACGATAAATCATATATTTTTTAATCTAGTTAATAATACTGTGGTATTAAACACAAAACAAACAGCTACGTATAAATGGGTATGATTGGTCTGCAGGTAATGGTCTGATGCAAAATAGTTTGATTCCTATCTGACACACAGCGGCAACCATTATGTAGTAACAATGATGTAACTACAGTCAGTTAAAATGTTTTTGCCGCTCTTAGCATACTTATATTAAGAGCGGTAAGCGGTACTATTTTATTAGCATTGTACGGCACCATCTAGTACATTTTGGTTTATATATACTACGTTACTAAGACGGATCAAAAAGTAGTGTAAACTAGAAATACATATATAATTGAAGAATTTATTGTTCACAAGGTTTTTAGAAGAAACTCATTGGCTTTTGTTTTGAATATCATGAAATATTTGGCCAACGTGAGTTTACGAGGAAGTGAATTCCGCACAAGGATGTAATAAAGAAAGAGGAATGCGAGAAATCAATACGGTGAATGAGGCATTGATGGAAGCGATTATGCGTTGAGTGAAGTTCTTTGTTGCTGACTCACATAAATACTGAAAATAGGGAGATATATAAGATGGTGTGTTACACGAATTAAGGAAAGAATAAAGAAAGGGAGAGAATAAGGTGAGGCAGAAATATAGAAACGTGGTCAAATTTTAAAATTGAAAGCAGTTATTAAGAAATCAGTCAAGTTTGTTAAGTTGATCTGCATTTAGGTCAAAATAGGGAAGGATCAAGGTCTGTGAGCATGGCTTTTGTCTGAAGAGGCAGAAAATTTCAAGAGGCAAAAACATCACTGTTCTAGCGATTTCTGCATTCCTACTCAGCGTTGAGTTAAAAATTTTGAGGCAATAACCGCTGTTACCTGGTTTTAACATACATTATAACACAATGAACAAATTGTATTGTAGAAGAACAAACGCCTAATTTCAAATTAGGCAAGTAAGGAAATGTATGTGCTTTATAAAAAAAAAATATACACGGAAATGAATGATATATAACAGAAGCTATATTTAGTAATAATAATAAAACAGATATTTTTATTTGGTAAGAATAACTTTAAAATATTTCAGTCTAATAAAAAGGAAAACAAGTTAAGAAAACCATAAAACAAAACTCAAAAAAATAGCCAAGGTCTAAGTTCTCTATACATCACACACATACATCATCAGTCTTTGATAGTCCACCGCTGGACATAGGCCTCCCCTAATACACCCCTATCCATTAGGGCCTGCCACCTGCCTCCGTAGACTAGTGGTATGAGCGTGTGCTTTAGAAACCGGAGGTCGTGTTTTTGAGTCCTACGGAGACTTATCAAATTTTCATTGTTGTTTCTAGTTGATTAGGGCAATTTGGACCGATCACTCAGTTGTCTGAAAAGTAAGATGATCAATTCGTCGCATGGGCATGTAAAAAGAAGGTCCGGGTTGGTGGGTACCAACCCGTGTTGGACCAGCGTGTTGGCATACGGTCCGAAACCCCCTTAAGGAAAGGGTATATTAGGGGAGGCCTATGTCCAGCAGTGGACTATCACAGGCTGATGATGTAATTGAATATACCCATTACTACACTAAGCAATGTAATATAACTGCTTTGACATCCTAGACACATAGTTCCTAGTCGTCCTTCTATGATGTTCATATTTACTTCATGCTGTAAATTGCACTTTAGATTAACATAAAATTGACAAAATGTTACATTTGTCAGAAAAAATGAAGAACAGAAAAGCAGAAAATAGAAATGATTTTATTAAACATTGTCATAAATGAAGAATGAAGAAACAAGCATCATTTAATTGTTCTAAGAACTAGATTGTGAAGAATAAGTAAATCTTTTATGAGACAAAATATACGTTGTTATAACAAATTTCCAGTAACGTTTTTTCAAAATTAAACTGTTAATAATATTAAAAGCTATTAGGGAACGTTTATGCGTTAAATGATATTATAATATAAATGAATTTATAAACGATATAACAACCTAGTAATTAAACGATCGCTACAGGCATTTTGCCAAATTTAAATACGTATCATATAACTGTATTCAAGTAATATAAACGTATGTTTAATAATTTTAAAATAGGGTACAAAAAAACTGCGGAGTTTCTTTCGTCGATTCTTTGAAGTCAGATGCGTCCTATTCCGAATCGGGGATAGCGTCCTTGACAATCAATAAGCCAGTGCTTAATTCCATATTGAACATAATTTTTTTTTAAATAATATATATATAATAATAATAATACTTCTGGACGAATAACACAAAGTCATCTATCCCCAAACCAAGCAAAGCTTGTACTATGGAAACTAGATAACTGATGAATACATAAACACACTTTTCTTTTGTGAATAAAATAAATATAAAATAGATACAAACAACCAGACACGCGAAAAACACTATATATATCACACAATATTTTGACCTGGGTGGGAATTGAACCCATACCCTTTGACGCAACAGTCAGGGTCACTGACTGTTGCGTCAAAAACCACTGCGTCAAACGTGGGAATTTGAACTTGATTTACAGATTTTAAAATATACGTGTTTAACTATCTTCTTAAGCGATTCATAACATTTCTGTAACACATAATTCTATATTTAATTTTTCCCATTTGAGCAGGTGGCTCACCCAATGGTAAATGGTTACCGCCACCCATGAACATTACAACACCAAAGGACCTGCAAAAGCGTTGCCGGCCCTTTAAGAAAGACTGGGCTCTTTTCTTTAAGGACCCTAATTCATATTGGTTTGGAAATATCGCTGGCGTTTCAGAGCGCACACGTGCATGGAGTGTTAAACGTACGGCAGTGAAACAACAGCCATTGAGGTGGTGTTGATAGGTCTAGTATGAAGTGGCGTTGTGCGGTTACAGAATGACACAGCGGGTATTAGTCCGAATAACACCTCTAAACATTCACGGTTGTACAGTCGGTATAATATGCACAGAGATGAAACATCTCTCCGCAAGGCTAAGGGATCAAGACGATCGGTAAGAGTTTGGTCATCAGTGATTCGAGCTGCTCGACGCTGAATCCAGTCAAATGGAAGAAACTGGTACATAGGTGCCCCTGCCTAGAAATGAGAATAGTATTCCTTATGTGGACAAACTAGCGCTGTTTAAAGTTGCAATACATGGGCCGGAAGGAGATACTACCTCTTTTCTTACCGATGACCGTGAAACTTTTGTCCACGCCGATATGGGGCCAAAAATATGAATTCCCGTACCGGAAAACCAAAAGTGATGCCCGGAAACCGGTGGATGACAAAAGTGTCTTTTTAGTGGGTGGCGCAAACTTGTTTCCCTAGTTAAAATTTTTTTATTTTTAGTATAA
Source organism: Lamproptera curius (assembly GCA_029286875.1). Lineage (NCBI taxonomy): Eukaryota > Metazoa > Arthropoda > Insecta > Lepidoptera > Papilionidae > Lamproptera > Lamproptera curius. Next base: position 289,716 of record JAGSMT010000335.1, on the reverse strand, counting down.
GCAATGTAAAGTCTTTATAAAATACTTACTGGTAAAAATAACAGCCCATATAACAACTAGAATTGCAGGTCAAGTGGTTTTCCAACAATATTATATTTTGTCACATGCTTCTGAACGGGTGAAGTCTAAGATTCTTGTACGACCGAAATTTATAAAATTACAAGTGGAAAAAAAAGCTCATAAAGTAGTTTTTAAAAACCTTTGAAGTTTTTCGTTTGGATAAAATGTGATACATTATTTTGTTATTATTTTTAAAAACAGAAACGATGTAAAAATAATTAAAATGGAAAAATATCAGAAAAATTTATGCATAGGTCGTAACAAACGAGCATCGTGTTCAAGTTCAATCAAGTTCAAAAAGCTTTTATAGCAAGCCCAAATAGCAATTGAACTAATATTATAAAGCAGGTCATCAATGTCAAAACATTGTAACAACATAATAGGCAAGAGCGAAATGATAAAAAGAAATTACAATGTTCTGTCCAGGTAACAAGGGGCTTTTGTTTTATTTAAAATGGATTACTTATGTACAATTAGGAATTCGGGTCAATAAAAAAATATATTAACTTTTTTTTTAACCAAAACAACCGTAAACAATAAAAATGTTTTAAATAAAAAACATTATAAAAACATTAAAACTTAGAGGTAATTAATAATCATACATATTTTGGCTAAATTAATTTAATTTGCTTTTAAATCTAATGCCAAATTAAACCGAAAACAAATGTTTTCCAAGGCGGCATGGTTTTTTAAAAAGGGATCATGAAATTGGATAGTGTTTTAAGGTAGGTAGCTGGTTATAAAACAAAATTTTTACCTAAAACAGAACTGCTTTGGTCAGTCTTAAAATGTTTCACCATGACCCATTAAATTGATTTCATTACATTTTTTAATAAAACTTGCATTTTAAAATTAGCTTTACAATACATATTTAAAACCATAAAGTTTTTATACTGGTGTGTTTTAAATCTATGTTTTTTAAATGCGCATCCAGAAATTGTTAATTTTAAATATTGACCATGTATTTTACAACTGATTTAAAAACTCTTTACTTTATTAATAGTGTTATTCATAGTACGCTACTGGGCAACTAAAAATGTTGAAAGTTTTTTCCATCACACTATCCAATTCGTAGAATACAACGTTCTTTCTTTTCAAGGCTGAAGAAGCCAATATGAATTAAAGTTTAGGATAATTGGGTGATTGAATTGAAAAATTCAAATTGGTTCTTTTCGGTAGTTCTACATTAGGAACTGCTTTCTAAAACTTTTAATCTATCACTAGACATTATAAAAATCTATTAAAGTGAATAAATTTTAAATAATTTCAATAATACAATTCGTATTAAAATTTTTAATATTCAGTAGAATTTATATCATTTACGTATATCGATGATGAGTTCATATGTTGTTTTTTGTTTGGAATACAAGAAAATTAAAATTTAATTAAAATATAAAATAGTAAATTTATGTACAATAATATTTCAACTCAAGATTGATGCTATGGAATTTTACCACCGATTTGGAAAAGGTTTATTTGTTTCTTTAAAAGAAATTTTATATTTTTATTTTACCTCAGATTTTGATTCGGAATATTTAAAAGTTTTGGAAAAAATATTTCAGAATAAAAATGTTTGTGGTTTAAGATCGAAAGACTTGGGACTGTCTGGGAAAATTTTGTTAATTTTCCGGTTCACGTTAAATGTTTGTGGCCCTCTTAAAGTTAATACTTAAGGAGGCCACAAACCTTAACTTCATTTACAGCTTAGAAAAACTGTTGAATTATTTATTTCTTTTTTTTTCGCTGTCTTCTTTATATTTCTAAATATATATAATTTTTATATATATATATATATATTTTATTATATTGGCGTTTGCTTTAGAAACCGGAAGGAGGCCGGGTTCGAATCCTGGGGGACTCCAACAAATTTTCCCGTTGTTTCCTAGTTGGTTAGGACAGTTTGCCGATTACCCAATTGTTCGAAAAGTAAGAAGGTCCCATGCGTTTCCGGATGGGCATGTAAAAAGGCGGTCCACCCACCAACCCGCATTGGACCAGCGGGTGGGATACGGTCCAAACTCCTAATGGGAAGGGGGTATTAGGGGAGGATATGTGAAGTGGACTAATAAAAGGCTAAGATAACGATGAAATCTCTTTTTTTTTGGACGTTATTAAAGTACATGTTGAACTTTAAGCCAGCTTTGGAATTATCTGGTCTTGGAATGTTTCAATACCAAAAAAATTCCGTAGGATGCTTGTTCAATCAGCTTTAATTCAAGTCATGAATATATTTTCCACAACCAACGTTTTCAGTAAAAACACCTGCGCGATGCTGAAACGTTGAAATGCTACATTGAATATTCCATTTCGTTACGTGAAACATATTACTCAAATATGCATAAATGTATGTATGTATTAAAAATAAAATAGCGGCATGATTCTGTTGCCGCCTGAAATAAGTTTATTTATTACCAGTAGAACTCGTCACTAAATAGTGTAAAACCAAGTCGCTTTCTCTGTCCCTATGTATGCTTAATAATTTCAAAGTAGGAAATATATTTTGATGTGGTTTTTTTTAATAGATAGAGTGATTAAAGAGGAACGTTTATATGTGTAACACATGCCTAATATTGTAGGTATATTTTGCCTAATATTGGCGGTTCGATGATTTAATATAAAATTGATAATGGTGGCTTTATTATCTTTTATTATATGTTTTAAACGCTTAGGTGCCCGACTCCTATGCAAGAAATAGTTCCAATCATTTAATCACATATTTTGTAATAAAAAGGCTTCAATTTCTGTTTAAATCGCGAAATCTGGAACATTTAGTAGTTAGTAGTTACAAAATTGGTTTTACCATACAAAGCCAAATCTTTAACTATTTGGTGGTAGCTTGAATGAATTTGCTCAGCAATAACACCCTACGAAGTACACCGTCGGGGTTATTTCACAATATCATTTGCAATAAACGGTTGCAGCATATTACCTAATAATTAGCCAGAAATGAATCTCTTGGTATCTATAACTTTATACTATTGGTGATAAAGTCGATAACTTATTGCGAAATTTGTATACGATAGTAGATTTTTTTATTGATTAAAGTAATAGGACGGCTAGGACGCCTACTTGATGCTAAGTTATACATATAGTCAAAATAAAAGCAGGGTAAGGTGCTCATCTGAGCCAAGAGATATACTATAAGGCGTACTCCAATTCGCTGGCTACGGTGACCTTCAACCCGGAAGACAGTAGTATTACACAAAAAGGCAAATTTGCGGCAGAAATAAGCACCACGATCGTAAATCCGTGACGGTCCAAAGACGGTTAAACGTTTGTAATTTTTTACGAATTTCGTTATCACTGTCAGCTCAAAACGCCCTGTGGGTGAAGTAACAAATTACGTTTTAACACACAAAAACCTGCATAACAAAACAATTGCGTTGATAAGAAATTTATAAGCATGTATAAAACACGTGTAATGCATAACAATACAAAAAATATATATAATAGTTTGTAATGCTTTCTTTTTCTTTTTTTGACAGTGTAATAATAAACCTAAATGGTATGGCCACAACCAGCTCCAGTGATAGATATAAGTGTCTTCTTAGACTAACAATTGCTGTAAGCAACGGAGAGTATTAACATGTGAGCTGAAAACATATGAAACTTTTGTTATTTCAGATGTTTTCTTGTAGCTCTACCTTCATTATAATGACATCCCAGGATTTCGTTTTAACGGAATAGAAATTGAATAGAACGGCATTTGTACAAGGATTCATTTAATTACGTTTAAAATGTTACAATAATGTAATTCTTTTTATTGCCTATGCAGGCAGACGGGCACCTGATGGGAACTGTTCACCGACGCCCATAGACATCGGCAATACTAGTGGTATCACGAACGCGCTGCCTACCGTGAGACGTAGGGTGTTGTCTCGTTTATCCAGTAAATAAGCTGGCTATGGTGCCCTTCAAACTGAAACACAGCAGTGTTTTTACACTGCTGCTATGCGGCAGAAATAGGCTCCGCAGTAGTACTTAATCCCGCAGTGGTATTTTATTCGAAAAAAATGTTTTATAATTGAAAATGTTTTTCATGTATTTTACTTCGTTTCTAATAATTTATTAAGAAATATGCGTTTTTACATGATTAAAAATACAATTAAAAAACAAATGTAGAGAACAATTATTCAAGTAATAAGGAAACTTGTATAACTTGTCGCCTTCATTCACATCACACACACCATCAGCCTTTGTTAGTCCACTGCTGGACATAGGCCTCCCCTAATACACCCCTATCCATCAGGGGGTTTGGACCGTATCCCACCACGCTGGTCCAATGCGGGTTGGTGGGTGGACCGACTTTTTACATGCCCATCCGACGCATGGATCATCTTACTTTCCAGACAATTGGGTGATCGGCCCAAATTACCCTAACCAACTAGGATACAACAATAAAAATTTGTTGCGTCCCCGCAGGATTCGAACCCACGACCTCCGGTTTCTAAAGCACACGCCCATACCACTAGGCTACGGAGGCAGTTCATTCGTAATATTTAATTTTGTGTATCTCATATTCCATTTAACATTGATTACCTAAAAAACGCGTTATGTCGGACTCGCACCAACTTAAACCACCACGTTGTTCTTGCTTGGCGCATTAGAGTTGCGATCACAGGAACTCTTTCTGCCTATGGGCGCGTCTGAATGAATGCGCCGTTCGTCTCGGCTCCTATAGGTGAGGTCTCCCCCGAGTCTGTTATTCCGGGGACCCAAGAGATCTTAGCCCATGCAGGGACAAGACTCCCAGGCTCCAGCGACAGCCTCGGTGTTGAGCTCCACCGCTAACACCGTTTCAGCCACAGAAGGAGGAGAGATCAACGATATCATGCCCAAAGTCGTTCTCCCACGGCCCCTCCACACCGCATTAGCGGTGCGGCGCCACCGAGTTGCGGAGGATAGGGAGAACGGCCTACGGAATACCTGACACCTCTTCCCCGTGACTCCTCCTTTCTCAAAATTAACGATGTAATAATTTCTTTTCTCTTTAGCTTTTTAATTAAGCACCTCTTAAAATTTTATAGATGTGAAGTTTAAGTTTAAGGGTATATAAGTCTCTTTTGAAAGGCATATATGAGTTAACAAGAAAAATATTTTTAACCAAATTAAAATTAAATCTAGTCTCAGGTCGGAGGCGTCCTTTTCCTAACCGGTGGTAGATTTTTCACAATCAATAAGTGAGTGTATCGCTCCTATGTATTATCGTTATCTGGGCCACTTAAATAGTGTGTAACTAGTGCCCGACCAAACTTTCGGTTTCCTTTCGGCCAAGTTTCGGCCAAAAATTACGTTTCGACCGAATTTGGCCGAAACTTTTGCCAAAACCGAAAAAGTCGTATTATCAAAATATAAGGATTTCAAAACTGAAACAAAATTGTAGTGAAAGTCAAGTGTCAGTAAATTCTAGTTCAGACAACCATTCCAAGCTACCTTAAAGAGATTGAAGATTCTTCTAGAACGACGAGGAGAGATGAAACATTTGTGAGAACTACGTATGTATATACTCCTTGGTAACAAAAAATACTGGAAGGCTTAGTTTATATGTTTGTTATGTTAATAAAAAAATATCTTTTACCGATTTTTTTACTTTTTTTTGTGATGTAGTCATTTGTTTGCTTTGTGTCGGGACTGCGATAAAAAAAAATTTCATTGTTGTTTCCTAGTTGGTTAGGGCAATTTGGGCCCTAACCAACAAGGAAACAACAATGAAAATTTTGTTTTGTTTGTCTGAGAGAGATATGCACCGGATTAGTAGCTGAGTCAGCTTACAATCCGGTGGCTATCGTGATTTCGTTCCTCAACGGATCATCATTTCCGATGCGGTCTTTCAGAGATACCTGAGCATTGCCCTCTCCATTGCTCGCTGAGGACTTTAAATTTGTGGACCAGTCGAACCGTAAGTGTCCAAGTCTCGGCACCGTAGGTCAAAACGGGTAGGACGCACTGATCGAAGACTTTCGATTTGAGGCACTGTGGGATGGGTGACAAGAAAACTCGACGAAGCTTATGAAAAGCCTGCCCAGCCCAGCCAATCCTTCTGTTGGCCTCACCCTCAAAGTTGTTTTACCTAGTTGGACGTTTGCCCTAGGTAAACGTACTCCGAAACAACTTCAAGGGAGGTGCCGTCAATGTGATCGGTCCCGGATCAACGTGCTCATTAAACATGACCTTGGTTTTACCCAAGTTCCTCCGGAGACCGATGCGTGCAGAAGACTCAGCCAGGCTTTGCATCATTTTTGCAGGTCCTTAGCGGTCTCAGCCATGATGACGATATCGTCCGCAAATCGTAGATGTGAGATGTACTCGCCGTTCACATTTATGCCGTGTCTTTCCCAGTTGAGCGCCCTGAACATGTCCTCAAGCGCGGCGGAGACAATTTCGGAGACATGACGTCTCCTTGTCTCACACCGCGGTGCTGGGGACTCAGTCTGATTCAGCATGCTAACAGGAACTGGAAAGTGACGTCTCAAGCCGAGGCTCCCCGTCTGGGGCTCTTGGTGCAGTTAAGTCAGTCAGTTGGTAGACGCGCCTGTGGTAACGGGCCACTCCACATCCGTCTTTCCATCAGTATGTTCTAATAGGTCTACTCCAGAGCACAAGATCCAGTCAAACAAAAAACAGCAATTTCCTTGTCGAAATATGTAGGTGGCATAGTGAAATGTTCTCTCAATGGGTTTTAATTCCACATTTTTTTATTAAATAGTTATAGCAAAATGAGTATTCTGCCCTTCTCTCCGGGAGAACTCCTGAGGCATTGCATAGGGTTTGGTCGTATTGTTTTCAAAAAGGTGATAAAACCCTTTTGAAGAATTATCGGCCAATATCGCTCTTGAGTCATGTCTATAAGTTGTTTTCGAGGTCATCTCGAATCGTCTTGCACAAAAACTCGACGAAGCGCAGCCTCGAGAACAGGCCGGATTTCGGAGGGTTACAGCACCATAGACCACATCCATACAGTGAGGCAGGTTATACAGAAGACACTTGAGTATAACCAGCCCTGTGCATGCATTTGTGGACTATGAGAAGGCTTTTGGCCTTTAGACATCGAGACCTGGTTTTTCCTCGAGTCCCTGCAGCGGTGCCAAATTGATTAGCGATGTACTAAGATGTCTCAATGACGCTCCTATGTCTGTCGTAGTCCAAAGTGGGCAAGCTGAGCCTGCGCCGGGTGTGACAAGATGTTATGTCTAAGACAAGGAGATGTTATGTCTCCGAAATTGTTTTCCACCGCGATGGAGTATATGTTAAAGATGCTCGACTCGAAAATAAAAGCTCATTAAACTATGAATTTTGATATCACAGTTAATTTTCCTATCCATATAATTAATAAAGTATAATCACAATACAGTTTCTTATCCATTTGCATAAAAATATCAAGTATTATAATAACACTATTAGCCAGCGTATTTACTGGGTAAACGAGACTTAACACCCTATGCCTCACGGTAGGCAGCGCGGTGGCGATACCATTGGTATTGCCAATGTCTATGGGCGTCGGTGACCACTTCCCATCAGGTGGCCCGACTGCTCGTCTGCCTGCGTATGCTATAAAAAAAACGTTGCCAGACCCAGTCGTCGTAGTTGGTAACCGAATCCCACCCGGGGATTCTTAGCACCCCCTGCCCTGCAGTTACTATGACCGCTACCGTAGCCAGGAATAGCAGGACCGCCAGGAACTGGGGGCCGTACATCAATTAAAAACTTTATTGCGGGGGGTTTTGCCATAGTTGCCACGCCTGGCGAGCGGGTTGGCAACCGCAGTCATTTCCAGATCCTTGGCACCTATTACGACGTCGTCGTCTTGGTCTCTGTAGTTAAGTAACAGACTCCCCCGAGTCTGTTACTTACAGGCGAGTTCCCAGCCCACGCAGGGACAAGACTCCCAGTCCCCTATGGTGGCCTCGATGTTTAGCTCCGCGGCTAGGTCCACTTCGGCATATATATATATTAAGTTTTAAGAATAACGCGCGTTAAGCATTTTAATGTAAACATTTTTTTAAACTCCAATTAGGCACATTTAAAGCTTATTGAAGACAATACAGTTTAAGATCTTATAAAGGTTTGACGAAATAAGTACCTTAAAAGTTATCAGTGATTTAAACTGTGGTGACAGAAAACGCGACGTAATTTTGTACGGAGAGCACGTTGCTACCTGCTTATATTGCGTAAAATTGTTATACGGTGTCAGAAGTCAGTCATACTTTTTAGCCTGTGTTAGTCCATTGCTGGACATAGGCCTCCCCTAATGTACGCCACCGCTTCCCATCTTCGGCTATTCTCATCCAACCCACACCAGCAACTTTGCGAATGTCATCTGTCCATTTTGCCGCAAAGCTATCCATAATTTAATATCACTATCAAATGAATCATTGAAATGATGGATAGCTTTCACAAAGTAAAATAATAAATCAATACGGTTCAATAGATTCAGATCATATATAAAACAAACAAATCACTAAATGATTTGGAAGATGTATTAAAACAACTGAAAGGGAAGTAAATACGTAAATATAAACTTGAAACATACTTTATGAATACTAAACAAATATAAACAAGTGTCCAAGTATAAGTGCACGTTGCAAAGAGTAATTGTAGAGAAAATGAAATCGCTGTCGCGAGTGCAAATATCCGAGTAGAGTTCTCACGTGCAGACGAACGTTTAGAGCAATTTTCAAAATGGAATGCTCGTCGGCAGATGTCAGTTAACGTGCAAAATTACCGTAATCACTACTGATAATACCGAGTCCTTGATATTTTGAGACATTATAGGTAAGTTGATATTGCTTATAATTTATTAACGGCATTTTAAACTAATTTTAATAATTGCTGCCTGTTTGCGTAAGCCGACATAGAAATGTGCGCACATTTCTATGTCGGATTACGCAGCCGCAAATCTGTTACGCAATCATCTTCCTTCCTTTTTTTTAACGATTATAACGCGCCTTTTCACCTTCGCACCTTTTCTTTCTTTTATTACTTCCTTACTTTTATAAATAGCAGGGCAGAAGGGACAACTTGTCATTCCTCCGGAGTTCCTACGTAGCTCATCTTTTTTTCGTAAATTCAAGCGACGCGAATGGCCAACGCTCCGCTCTAATAGTTCATGTTTACCAAAAACCCTAACCGCATCTACGAAAACGCCTGCAGGTGTGCCGCCATCAGACGAGGTATTTACCGTTTTCTAAAGAAAACGGAAAATACCTCGTCGGAGCCTCGCTTTTGGGCCTTAAATAGGATCTACAATAACACCGTCACTAGAGCTAGACAAAAGTAAAATATAAATAGATTGAAAACAAAAGCCACAAGCAGGAATAATCACTAAAGCATCAAACCACATACAGAAGGTTTAATAAACACTTTAGTAACTACTAGATAACTATAAATATTCAACTCTTACATGACAAGTTATTTTACTATGTAGTACGAATTTATAGTACGTACGTATGTACTATATATATTAAATCCATTTTTTCCATTTCACGGACTTTTCGGATTTATTTTTTATATTCTATTCCGGACATACTTTTTTTTTCGGTGTTTAAAAAGAAAAACCTTTTAAATTTTATTTTTCAAACATGTTCTCCTACAGCCAGAATCATATTTACATATTATAAAACGGTTATAACTAACTTAGTATATATATCCATCTTTTGATTTTAGATAAAGATAGATAGTAAAGGATTTCGCCAAGTTTTGCCACGTGGCGTTAATAAGAATGAATGAAGATAAATTTTTAAACCGAAAATGTGAGCCATAGCGTAGCCCTTTGGATGTACTGTAGTAATCTATACTAAAGATTAAAATTGATAGCTTATCTTGAGAATAAGTAACGACTTTATTTGGAAAAAATACTTTTGAAGAATCTGTGGTGGTCTTTTAGGTCATACCTACCTAACAGTCCGATCACGGTTCTGCATGTGTTAATTCAACATTTTAGAAATTAAATTTCCTGAGGTGAAAGTGGACTGTGTTCCTCAAGGATAATATAGATTTTCAGTAGTTAAAGTACGTTTCAATCGGTTCAATAGTTTCAGAGGCTTTTCAAAGCTATGAGCCAAATTTTTCCCCTTTATAATATTGGCGTAGATGTCAGAATAGGCAGTCAATGGCAGCTTTTGAAGGCAATCATTCACCACAAGTCTATTTCAGAAATCTGTCAACTTTAGTTTGCAGGATAAAATTTATCTAATATCAAATGAAAATATACAACCAAGACATGTAAAATGTAATGAAGATTTGTTATGCCAAGGTAAAGCCAAATTTTATGGCTAGCTATAAAACAGGGCCCTTGATACAATAGACTTAACTTGATTTACTTACAATAAAAGCGAGGTTAGTACATCTCGTGCCCATAACTGTAACTGTTATTCAAAAGGCATTTGAGGTTATATTTAAGACTGTGTCTACGTTTCAATAACATTCTGTTTTATTCTACTAAATAACATTGAGATAATTTAACTAGTTTCTTGATATATACCATGCATAATTAATAGTGCTAATAATTATTTTATCTGGAAATTTTTTGAATTATTTTTTTTGTCAAAATATTACGGTTCACCACATGCCCTAATTAAATTGCATTGAATAACTTTACGTAATTGAACTTACGCTGGAGGTACTTTATTTGATGATTATTTAAGTAATAATAAAGACTGACTAATATTACAAAAGTAATAAAATTAATTACTTATCGTTGCCATATAAATTTAGATGGTTTAGGATTTGTCCATTCTGTCGCTGCTTTTTCTAAAAAAATTAAAGCTTAGTTAATCTACAAATCAACACAAACCCCAAAAAAAAATACAAAAGATAAAATAAAATAAACTTATACAAACGCAAAGAATTAGGGCATTAAAATACTTAACCCCAAAAAAACTTGCGAATTTTTTTACTTTTATACATTTGAGCATCTTATTTTATAAATTGAATTTTTATTTTATCTGCACATAAAGTTTTTGTCATTTTTCTGCAATTCTGAGGTACCCTGTCAAGAATAGAACCTATTAATAATGCTACTGTTGTTTTCTGTTTAAAGTATGTTATATATTTGCACGTACTACTTAACGAGTTTAGGTCCTCTTAAATATGTTGCTCTATCTTCAACTACTTAGTGAGAAATTGAACTCCGTTTACTTATTGAATACATAAAACAGCCTCTACGCTACAGCCCTGAGCATTCTTACTAAGAAAAAGTAAAATTTATCCAATAAACTTAAAATTTACTAAATAACAAAATAATACAGTTTTTAGTATGGCTGCTCTGTTCCTAAATATCGTAGCTTTTGAATTCGGTCTATAACAAATTTGAAGCCGCTAAAACCTGAGTCGAAAGAGCAATAAATAATAATAATAAAAAGTTGTTTCAGAGCACGATTCGAATCCACAATCTATTCGTAATAATAAAGGCTGCTGGTATTATAGCGACAGTCACACTTGGTAAGTAGGTATCTACCTAGTCTTGGGAGATAGAGAATTTTAGAGAAAAACAAAACATATAAAATAAATTTTTGAATTATTCTGATTGGAAAGAAGAAAAAGGCATAAAATTTTATCAGAACATAAAAAGACCAGTAAAGGACTTTGTGTAGAGCATAAAAAGGTTTTGTATGTAGTCAATTTCGGACATATGATAGCCTGAACAGCGTTTTATCGACTATAAAACAAGAACGGTACAAAAATAAGCAACATTCGGTTTTATTTAAGTTCGCATAAAATTAAATGTAATAAATTTCAAATAAATGTTTGAGAATCAAAATGGTAGTGTCTAGATACATTCATAACAAGCTGTTTCAGTTTATAAGTAATAGGAGTAATAATATTATTTTGTTGGTATATTATACTTTATTTCTAATTATTTGTTACGTGCTAATAACAGAATAAAAATTTTACAAGGATATTTTAAAACTAAACGATTTCATTGGTAATACGGGGTTAAAATACCCAGCAGTTAAGAGCACGGAGCATTAAAACGCGTTGACTTAACACAGTTTTCGTATCACGCTGAGCAGAAGAAAATTACTCGCAACCGACGTACCGGTCGTAAGACTTTAAGACCTCTGTTTTGTGCACAAAATCTACATTCCAGTTCACATGCACAATTTTATAACGATTAAGTAAATTAATCCAGATTAATGGGACCAAAATTTCATTTTAGTAAACAAAATATAATTTTTATAATTAAATAATTAAACGATTTATTAAAAAATCACTAAAACAAAAATAAAAAATTAAACAAAAATCTTTGAATATACAAAAAATATTCGCTTCCTTACGGATAGGCTAAGATGGGATGCCCGCAACAGTCCGAAATGTCGGAAATAAATGTATATAATTAACGCGAAAAATCCGTTCATAAGTGGGTTTCATATGTTGAATAAAGGAGGAAATAATAGAAATAATTAAATTCTTTCCTTCCAAATAAGGTATATGACAAATAAATGTAACTTACTCTGAGCGCTCACTCCTTTGAAAAACGAGAACAAATAAAAAACATCTTTTCAAGTTATACAATAAATTTATGTGTTATATAAATAATTTTATCTCGTAAACATTTCTATATTTATGTGACTGCTACACCTTATTATACTAAAGGCCTTTTGACGGATTTTATTGTGTTTATTTACATTTAATATTTTATTTATGTAAATAAAAGCTATAAAATGCTTTAAAAGTCTATTTATTCAAATTAATCTTTGTATTGAAAAGGTAAAGCAAAATAATTTAACGCTCAGGTGATAGAAGTCAGAACAAATTTAGCAACTACGCCTTTGACATATCACTTTGTAAGAAAACAAGCAGTTAGTAGACCCAAAGTTGCCTCGGAGACTATACTGAGTTTGATAAACTTTCATTTGTAAATTACACCTTTTTTCTATATCTGTGTAGCTAAGTAAGTGTATATTTGTATTTAGTATCGGTCATTATTTTATTACATTAATGTCTATTTAAATAATACAAATTAAAAACTATAGCTAAATATCTATTGCACTGTTATAAAAATGGAATTGTAGTAGTTAAACAAGAAATATTCCCATTTAATGAAAATATTAAGTGATACGAAAAAAGACATTATTTAATAAAGCAGAGAAAATAAATTTTAATTAAGTAGGTAAGACATTACTATGCATTTGACAATGCCTGCGTCGTCGAGACTATAAGCCAGTTATAAAACATAGCTTGATTTCGAAAGAAGTAGCTGATATTCTTTTGTTTAAACTTTATTCACAATAAGAGTATGCAAATCACGTATATAAAATTAATTAATTGAATTTAGAGTTATCAACTTTTTTCAAACATCCAAAGAGTTTCTAGGGCAAATGTTTTACCATTGACGAATTAATTTAAAGGGACCTAAGAGAAAATATTTCCATCTCACCTAATGGACGAAGTGGTGAAGGGTTTTACTGAAACTTATTACATCACAGATGTTACGCTCTTTTGCTCTTAGCTGTAGTTAATTTACTGTGGTGAAGCTACTAATTATGTTTTCATACACAAAAACATGAACGACAGACCAACTGCGCAGTTAAGAACTTCATAGGCATATATTAACATTACAATATAATTATAGTAATATGTCTTATTCCTTTTTAAAATAATGGACTAATAAACTTAACTAGTATTTCAAGAAACCGCTTCAATGATAGTGGTCAGTGTCTTCTTAAACTAACATGTACTAAGTCTGAAAATACCCAAAACTATTGTATTTTTATATGTTTTCTTGTGTAGCTTTAAAAGCCACTATAATTATATTAATGAGATCTCAGGAAATCGTATTAACGGAACAGGAATTGTACATAAGAGCTTATGAACACGGAGTCACTAACAAATAAATTGTTACAATGATATAATTGAAAAAGAAATGAAATAAATAAAAACGAGACCAAATATTTAATGCTTATAAAGCTCTCAAAAAATTCGCATATGTATTTCAATTTCTTATAAAAATTTAATGGCAAGAAAAGAAGAGAAGAGAAAAGAAATTTATAAAACTACATAAATATAAGGCACTCTTTGATTTAGGAATGTTTGGAATGGTTTTTATTTTTTTATAATTTTCTAACGTCTGCTGCACTACTTCACTAATCAATTTGAATAGTATTTATACTAATACTCATCACATATGCAACAATATTTATTTCATTCATCATTCATCATCAGCCTGTGATAGTCCACTGCTGGACATAGGCCTCCCCTAATACACCCCTATCCATTAGGCGGTTTTTTGACCGTATCCCACCACGCTGGTCCAATGCGGGTTGGTGGGTGGACCGACCTTTTACATGCCCATCCGAAGCATGGATCCGAGTCCACTCAGACGATAGGAGAGCCTACTAGCGTCGGCTGGTTGTCATGCCAATGGGTAATTCCGTCAGAGCAAACAATATTTATAAATTGTGTAATTTCGAGCTACAAAGCTTCGAAAATTTTACGACCCACAACTTAAATTCTGCCCTTAGCAATTTACAATGTTGGTAAAATGTTGATGGTAAAAGTGCGTTATTTATAAATCAACAAAAAATGTTTACATCTTTAACGAAACACCGTGATTGGTACAATAATATGAACTGTTATTCATGAAAAAATACAGGTATTATTGCATACTTTTAAATTATTCAAGATGATACCTGAGATGATAGGTAACCCATGCCAGGGTGTATTGTTTATAATATTTAAAAAAAAAACGAAAAACTGTATTTTTTATTCCGTATAGTATTCGCGGAAGCAAATGTATAATTTTTTCTTACTCAAGTCGTATCGCAGTAACTTTAAGATTAGCTTATCTGTCTGCTTTGGTACTGCAATACTGGCATTTAAGTAAGCAGAAAGTTATCTTGTAATAATGTAATATACATATTTAGTGAAAATGAAAATTTTAGCTGTAAAAAAAAATTACTGTAATGAAAGTGCTTATAACAATAAATGTGTTCTACCAATCGATTTCGAATACGGCTGCCGATCCTTTTTAGAGACTGACCCGACCAATTGCCAATTGTAATTGGTCGATATATAGTACCCGCTGCGCAATTAATCGGATATATAGTGCACAAGTGTACGCGCAAACACAGGTGCACTCATTCATCCCTCACTCAAATAGTCCCATGGCTTAGACCATCTTACTTTACAGACAATCAGGGCATCAGCACACATTACCCTAACTAACTTGGCAACAACAACTGTAGTTTTTGAATACCCACAGAATTTGAACTCACGACCGACGGTTTCTAAAGTCACACCACTAGACTACGGACTACCGCCTTTATTACAATATGCTTAGAACAATATGTTCCTCGTCGAAATCAAAACAATCTAAGTGGTTATTTCAAACACTCTATTAAAAAGCGTCGTTACTTTATAAAAAGAAGGTACTCAATGGGAATCGTGTTATATTTAATTTTTTTTTCTATATATTACCTCGTTGCTCTGCTCTGATCCGATTTTGTTCATTCTCTTTTAAAGGATAGGTATTATCTGTTATTTTATTCCATTAAAATATATTAAATAAGTTAAGAGAATCCTGGCGTCGAATATCGCAACTACGTGCGATTACATTGCAAACGCTGCCGAAACCGTAATAGATAGACTTAAACTATGTTTACATATTTTAAGTCTATTTTTGAACTTATTTAGATGTTGTATAATAAAGTCCGCGGTTGCTTGTTCCTATATTTTAAGAATAGCCAAAGGGCACGTTGTCACTGTCATGTATTGCGCAAAATGATTATGTACTATTTGAAGTCGGATCTTTTTTGTTAAAATTTTAATTGTTCAATAAACAAATGCTTAACTTCGCAGATTGCTTAATATATTATCGTTCCGTTGAAATTTTTTATCACATACCAAGTAGAGGAAAATTTAATAGAGTTAAAAGATCAGCCACTCTCTAAGGTTGTAGTAAGAGCAACATGTATATATCATGTTAGGTCATTAGAAAACTCGTGCAGATTGATTCTTCACGGAAATCCGTGAAATTTGCGAGAATATCGACATTTACGACTACGTTATGTAAGCATCATTACAGAATATAAATCTAATTTATGTCATTTCATGATTACATCGAAAAATTTCAACTTACAATGTTATATTAATAAACTTAATATGTTTGAAATAAAAGGATAGGAATATTGCTATTTCTTTCCATGTAGGTACGTTAAAAAAATGAATACCCTCATCTCTTGTATACAGACACAAAATTACTAAACTTTCTTTTGATTGACTATAAAAAACAAACAAAATTTACATTCACATTACAGTTCACAACTAAAAATTTAGTTTTACTTGAAACATCCTTTCATGGTATAATCTGTTATCTTAAGTATTTTAAAAAAAAAAAAAACAATTCTTCTATAATTGAAAACGATTTTTACCTATTTTAACTGGTAGCTGTAAACTGTAAAAGTTTCCCTTTTGTTGCTGGTAAGTAGGTTTAAAACTAAGACGTTTAGATTCACAAATAAGCATCCAGATTCCGAACTGAGATGGTCTGGCTGGCCCTGCAGACGAAAGATTATAGCAAACTTGTGGAAATAATGAAACGTTCAGCATAATTAAAGTACTTCATTTTATAAAGCGGAAGGAAAAGCCGTTATATTATCAGTCTGTGATGGTTATATTTTGATGTTATTCTCTCTACTCTGGGAAACTATAACTTTTAATAGTTTATCTATTTATTAGTTATTAAAATCACATCTGATCATTTATAATTTATGGTAAAAATGTGAGTATTATATTGACGGCTTTAAGAACTGAAAGAAATGTTGTTGTTGACATTAATCAGCAGATGCTTCCATCTGTCTTGTCTTTCTAGATACAAAATGGAGTGTGGAAACTAAACTATGGTTCCAAATTAGGATCAGTTTTGATTAAGTTTACGTCTCAGGTTTACTTTCCGTGGACAATTCGAATCAAGTTCTTAGTAGAAGCAACTAAGGTTCGTTGATAGAATTTTCAGGAATGCTTAGCAGATGTAAGTGACATTCGACTGTCTTATTTTATATTTTTATTAAATAACAAAGCAATGAATCAATCATTTTTTTTTCTTTAACCACTTAATCACCATAAAATTCTCATGTGTAGTTTGAAAAATAAAATAAACTGGCATAGTTTACAATTTATACAAGTTTGTTTGTTTTTGTAAACTACTCTTTACACTGACAAATTTCCTAACAGACAACTTCAAAAAAACAGAATTTTGATAGAAAAGAAATTGCTTATATCCAATGACAACTAGTTAAAATGTTTTTGAACGTGGGAACTGTTTACGAAATTTTCGCCATGCTTTACAATTAAAAAAAAATTGACAAGTTTTAAAAGTATACTGATATAATATTGATTGGTACAAGAGTTAGTTTTATTTAATTTGAAAAATACATATCTCTACAATACAATGTAGTTTTTGTCCATGAATGCATTGATTCTATAAAAACTATAGAATGAAGGAGGAAAAATATTTTTATTTAAATTAAAATGAACTGCCTCCTTGGCCTGCCTCCTAGCGGTGAGGGCGGATGCTTATATAACCAGAGGTCGTGGGACTCAAAAAATTTTCATTGTTGTTTCCTAATTGGTTAGAGCGATGTGGGCCGATCACCCAATTGTCTGAAAGGTAAGATGATCCATGCTTCGGATGGGCATGTAAAAAGTCGGTCTACCCACCAACCTGCAGTTGACCGATACGGTCCAAAAACCCCCTAATGGGCAGGGCGTGTATTGGTGGAGGGCTATGTCTAGAAGTGGACTGAAACTAGCTGATGATTATCATCATGATAATGATGATAAAATTAAAATGAAATCTAGTTTTCACTCACCTAGGCCACTTCTGTAGTGTGTAACATCTGAAAATTAATATAAGGCATAATAGAAACTTATTTAAAGATTTATATGTTTTTCTTTCTTTATATAAGTTCGCTAATGGTAATGAATTTGACGTAGCTATATGTAATAATAATAATTCAGATACGGAGTAGTGTCAAAAACGCTCTGCGTTGTGAGGAAAATGTTTTGTATTTTGTAAATTTCACCACAGATAAAGGCCTGAATAGCGTTTTATCGACTGTAAAACGGGAACTATACAAATGAAGATATATTTCATTTTATATCTGCGGTTTGTTCATTGAAAATAAAATTAAATAAATTTGACCTAGCTATTTTCTGGCAAAAAGGTTTTGAAAAGAAGTCAAATAGCGATTGTGTGTAAAATGCACCGTTATACACCACATTATTGTCTACTTGCTGCTACTGCCTCCGTAGCCTAGTGTTATGGGCGTGTGCTTTAGAAACCGGAGGTCGTGGGTTCGAATCCTGCGGGGACGCAACAAATTTTCATTGTTGTTTCCTAGTTGGTTAGGGCAATTTGGGCCGATCACCCAATTGTCTAAAAAGTAAGATGATCCATGCATCGGATGGGCATATAAAAAAGTCGGTCCACCCACCAACCCGCACTGGACCAGCATGGTGGGATACGGTCCGAACCCCCTAATGGATAGGGGTCTATTAGGGGAGGCCTATGTCTAGCAGTGTACTAACATAGGCTGATGATGTGATTGTCTACCTCCCTAAAACGTTGTAAGTTCCACCTCGCTTACTCATACCCGAAATTCTTACTGATCATACATTAACGTGAAAATTACATTACAAACGTAACGCTTTAACTTTATATGTAACTGCTTTTTACTCTACTATATTTAACTGCTTTATATTTTACAAAGTGGAATTTATGTCTTTTCATATACAAGTAGCAATAATTAAAAAATATAAGAAAAATAACAATGATGCCCGATTTATGTGATCAAGAAGACAGTTACACCCGTCAATCTGTACCGTGACTACGACCACATAAAAAGAATTAAGAATAGCGAAAGTGAAATAAAATGAGCTCGATTATAAAATATCTATAGTTAACTGAAGAAACCCATTATTATCCTCGGTAGAGAGTCTAAATAATTATTAAAAACACCTTCATCAATTTTTGAACAAATTCGACCGACCCTGCGTCTCTATTAAGCCGGAGTCTATTATTCCAGAAAAGCAACAGATCCCGCGTAAAGTAAATAAACATTTCCTTAAAATTAGGTGGTCGCAATTTTTTGCGAATAATTTAAATAGAAAAACTGAATGATAATTTTACTTTGGAGAACAAAACTTGTGGCAAAACTTAGATTATATTTAAAACTATTGATATAAGAATGATATGACATTACATAAATGTTTAAATTAATAAACATGCTATTTAATCAGAATTAAACATTTTCAAGGTTTTGTTTCGAAAGTTCTTTGCCGGTATTTAATTGTTTTTAACATAAGTAGACTTAATTATTTATTTTATTTATATATAGATTAATATACATATTAAATCCACTAATTTACGGATTTTCACGTCACTTAAATATATTTATTCCCGACGTTTCGGATTCTTTCCAGTATCCATGATCAGGGCAGACTAAGTTGGTATATGCCAACTTAGTCTGGATTTGATATGTAAAAGTAGACTTATTATTGTCAGTATATCTAATCTTTTATGCCAAAACATATTTATAGAAAGAAAGACAATAGTTTTAATTGAAATTTATTGGGAGTTCAACAATCGAGCAACCGCAATGAACGAATAGAGCAATTCATTAATGTATGTGTCCATTACGGTCCATTTAATTTCGCTGAGTGTTAAGTTATGATAACATTGCTCATCCGACTTAGTGCCTCGGTAAATATCCAAAACTATAACAATACCTCTGTACAATTGAAAATTTTCTGTTTGCATCGAAATCAACCTACAATAGTTAAGTGAAAATAACAAATTTATTAAATTGTAACCCAACCACGGTTTTCCCACTAGGTGAAATCAGTGCAAATATGTTTAGCAATGTAGTGACCGCTTTTAGTAGTAATAGTTGAATTTTCGCTCTTTGTTCTCTTCTGATTTTCGTTTATTTAGTATTTAAAATACTTTTGTTAATATTTGCTTTTAGCATTAATCTTTTTGTAAGCTCCCTTTTCCCGTCATATGACCAACTTGAGGGTGGCAATGCAAAGGGACAAAGGGTGGCATATGAGCTCGTGGCTCAGCAGATGGTATGTGATAATCGCCATTATTCTAGTAATAATCAAATTGATTTTAGTATACAATGGTCAACTTATTCATTTACACCTACACTAAAGAAATTGTTTGTGAAAACGTGCTCATTATAGACACAAATTAAAATGCCTGCGAAAATGCAATAACTTATATGAAAACAACGTAACTTTGTTTAAATTAAAAAAGAATTAATGTTATTTCATCGATTTAGAACAAAATTATAATTGAATAATTTGGTGATGAAATACTAATATCAGATTGTGTTTTAAAAAATAATGATCATATATTCATAAAATGCTAAATCATAAGTTAAAATACTGCCTCCAATGATAAATATAAAGTAATATAACCTACATAAATAAAAAACAACGTATAATAAATACAGATTTTAATTTTATTTTTGCTGCTTCCTTTTTATAATTGTGTTTTTATAAAACATTTTTCTTATAATGAAAACCTATATCTCGTTCTTCATCATTGTTCAACATTGAATTATAAGGTGAATTTTAAATACTTCAAGAATTTTTATAACCCTTTTATAATTTAATTATTTCCCATTAAGTAAAACGTTTTGTATAAAATTTTTCAATTAATAAATTTGGCCCAAATATTGGTTGACACCAAATAAAGCTTTCAATTTACATGAATCAAGAAATATGTATTTTTCATAGGTTATATTTTCATAAAGGCTAACTTTTCCTTATAATATAAATGACGTGATCAGCAGCCAAAGGTTGCAAAAAAATACATTAAACAATTTAATTTTAATAATAACTAAAAGAGATAAGCTTCCGTAACAAATATTCATATATTCGTCAGTTATTATTCATTCATACAGTCATCAGTCATTCAGTTATTATTGTAATTTGTTAACATTTTGATGGTTAAAGTAAGTTATTAAATGATACCGATATATTCAAAATACATAAATTTAAGCTCATGTTTAGTTAACATGTTTAATTAATCGTCATCGCCAGAGGCACATAAGGTTTGCAAATTATTGAACCAGGTTAAGTCACATATTCCTGTAATGCAATTTGTGAAGGCCCATTGAAACGCTGTTTCCGCTGCGAACAATAAATTGCTAACTGTATTACCCCTTGGTATTCCGTATGGATATTCGCAGCACATTACCGATCAATTTATAGACTCACGTGGGTATTATTCAGCACTTAATTAAATTAAATTTGTTTTTAACTGTAGATATCTTACTGTGCGCATAATTTTTCGATTTTACTGACATATCCTCGCCTTCTGGCCATCATGGTCTGCTTCAGTTTTTTGTCGTTTTGAGTTATTCAAAATGTCTTATTCGACGTTTAATGACTAAGGATTGATGATAATATATTTCACAACTAATAACACAACATCATCTAGTCCCAAACTAAGGAACTGATAAATACACAGATTTACTTTCCTTTTGCAAACAAATACTTATTATATAGATACATGTATGTATACCGATACTTCTTAGGCGATAATATAGAATGTTATTACTGTTATCTCAATTATAATTAATTACACAACAAATCTTAAACTATTTATTAAACTTTAAAAATTCAGAAAAATATAATCGATTTCAACATTGTATACGACGTACGTGCACTAGTCGGTATTTCCGCAGAAATCTCGGGATTATGAAATGAATAAATCTACACGGAACATAGAATATGCATGTTGCTTTTAGATCTATTATCACCTCTGCCTTGTGGAGAGTGCCCGGTTTTCCCTTTTATTCAATTTTGAACTCCTTAGTATGCCATGAAAAATATCAACGAAAGGAGATTATATTTAGCACTCAGGTATTTAAAAAATTCTATCAAAAAGTTAGATTTGAAATCAAAGAAAATTCTATTCGAATACTGACCACTTCTAGTGCTTTAAAATTAATAACCGTAGACAAATATTTTTTTTAAGAACGTTTAGAAATGTTTATAAATAAATATTATGTATTATTATAGTTAGTTTTAGATTATATTTCAGCAACAAAAGTGTTGAAATTGATCCACCAGAAGGCCTTAATTTCCTTCCTGTAAATACAGTTAAGCGTACAAAAGATTTTCTTTTATATCCTAACCGTGCCGATAAGAGCTGGATTATCACTTAGCTAAAACCTAACAAATTTTAAAATTCACTCGTCTAAAATCATAAACTGCCTCCGTAGCCTAGTGGTATAGGCGTGTGCTTTAGAATCCGGAGGTCGTGGGTTCGAATCCTGCGGGGACTCAACAAATTTTCATTGTTGTTTCCTAGTTGGTTAGGGCAATTTGGGCCGATCACCCATTTGTCTGAAAATTAAGATGATCCATGCGTCGGATGGGCATATAAAAGTTGGTCCACCCAACGTTGGACCAGCGTGGTAGGATACGGTCCAAAACCCCTAATGGATAGGGGCGTATTAGGGGAGGCCTATGTCCAGCAGTGGACTATAAAAGGCTGATGATGATGATGATGATAATGAAGATCACAAAGACCTCAATGTTTACGCCTCTGTGATATCTGTATAATAATTATTTCATTTTATTTTTTTGTTTTTCTTTTGCGTCTCATTGATAGGAAAATTTCTCTGGAAGTCAAAGGAAATTTTTATGAAAAGCAAATTGTTTTGGTGCATGGGATGATCAAAAAGTTTGGTATTATGTTTTTTTTTTTATTTTTATGTAAAATCTTTCTTTCCTTCTTTCTTTTTTTATTTTTATTTCTTTTAAATTTAACATTACAGTCTTAAATTTAAAAGTTTTTTTATTTCCTATTCCGTTTATATAAGTTATTGCGATTTCATTTCAGTGATAATAGTAGCTTTTGAAAGCAAAGAAAACCTTTTAAATTACAATGGTTTTGGATGGTATTGGAGTAAGTACCTATTATTGTTTGTTAATACTTCCTCTATCGAATATTAAATTAATATATATATTTTGCTTTTATTATTTATTTGTATACATTATGCAACAGAGTAAATTTATAATAAATACATACATGTATAAATAATAAAATGCATTATAAGTTTATGAAATTCCTAACGTGATCGTTCAAACAAAAAACTTTATATATCAGAGCATACATCGGCTGGTTTTTGGCGTATTTGTTTAAAACTTTAATATTTTAGTTACTATTTAATCAAAATTTTAATTCGAAACATCGATTATTTTTTGGGTGGTAGAAACGTCAATGTGGTCTTTTGCGACCTGCATGCTCCTTTAATTATATTTTACAAGGCTATTGGAGTTTATTATTTTATACATTTTAGTATGTTAAAGTTAACTCAAACCTCCACTAACTTTCTGCTTTTGTATAAAAATTTGTTAAAATAATTGTTTAACCTTTATAAGTTAAGTTATTTATCAATTACTGAGTTACAATGAGGATTGTTTTTCGAGATATTTATAAATAAAGTATGTTTGATATGATATGTTTATTATAAATGTATAAAATATTAAATGCCTCCTCCCTATGTATGGCGTACCTTGAAAGGAGGTCGTGGTTGAATCCATAACGTAAAATTGCATCCTTTAAATTTGTTAAAGTGTTTTCGTTATATCACAGATGTACCTTGTGAATACATTAATATAGGGGCTTATAAATTTTAAAAATCGCCCACCTAAAGAAATTGCTGTTACGCCAATTAATTAATTAGTTCGTCCTTGTTAAATTTTTATAAATTTTTTGTAACGCTAAGAATCTTATAAGAATGTAAAAAATAATTGTAAAATGAAATTTAAAACTAAATAAAATTTGTTTAAAATTTTCTTTTAAATCGATTATTTGTACAAGTGTTTAATAACAAGTTCAGTAAATCGATTATATATTCGATTAATCTCCCTACATCAGACACTTTGCTACGTTAAATTCACGTCACAATTTTCAGGTCACTCGTATACATCGAGTATATTAAATTGGGAATAAATAAGCTATGACTAACTAATAACTAATTTAACTATGCCTTTTAATGCCGATGGCATTCTCAACTTTAATCAACCTTTGGAGGGTTAGGAAAATTTAAAGTAGGCGTGCATTAAAATAAATAAGAAGAACTAAAACAAAGGCTTCCAAATGGGTCCACATATTCAATTAGAAATACCAGTTTCTAACAAAAAATCATTTTGACTTATGATAAATACGTATAATATTGCTATAGTATTTACTAAGACCAAAAATACTTACATACCTGCACACAAATATTTAAATACGTGAACATTTAAATATATTCAGTGTTGCCTACATTTTTAAACACAAATTCAAGGACTTGGGTTTATACACGTAGCGAATCACAGCCATCCCGTTCTAAAAGGTAGTTCATTGCACAAAAGAGCAGATTGAACAGAGAATGAGGAATGCGTCAATTCAGAACCGTAACGGGACATAGAAGATGACGGTTGTATGTCGAGCCAAGGAGAACTATATGTGATTATTCATTAAATAAACTTTTTAAACAATGTGACTTGCATAAAGCGTAAAAACATACAAAATTAGTTTTATTCTTCTTTTTCATATAAAAAAAAATAGAAATACTGCCACAATACCATGTAAATATTTGAAAATAATAAAAGCTTCTCGCAAGGATAACCGTACAGAGCAATTTGACTAATCGGGTGCTCGACTGACGGCGGGTTAACATGTTTACACGAGTAAGTGCCAATGCTTGGATAAATTACTTATTTTCCATAAATTTATATTTCGTATTATTTAAATAAATTTGTTGATAAACGCTTCTATGTTAGGGATGAAAGTTTCACCATCATCATCATCATCAGCCTGTGTCAGTCCACTGCTGGACATAGGCCTCCCCTTATGCACGCCGCCGATTCCGATCTTCGGCTATTCTCATCCAGCCCACACCAGCCACTTTGCGACTGTCGTGTCTAAGTCTCGGCACCGTAGGTCATAACGGGTAGAACGCACTGATCGAAGACTTTCGATTTAAGGCACTGTGGGATGGGTGCCGAGAAAATTCGAAGAAGCTTGTGAAAAGCTGCCCAGCCCAGCCGAATCCTTCTGTTGGCCTCCCCTTCAAAGTGGTTTCTACCTAGTTGGAGCGTTTGCCCTAGGTAAACGTACTCCGAAACTACTTCGAGGGAGATGCCATCAATTGCGATCGGTCTCGGATCAACGTGCTCGTTAAACATGGCCTTGGTTTTACTCAAGTTCATCCGGAGACCGATGCGTGCAAAAGAATCGGCCAGGCTTTGCACCATTTTCTGCAGGTCCTCTGCGGTCTCAGCCATGATGACCATATCGTCCGCAAATCGCAGATGTGAGATGTACTCGCCGTTTACATTTATGCCATGTCCTTCTCAGTTGAGCGTCCTGAACATGTCCTCAAGCGCGGTGGAGAACAATTTCGGAGACATGACGTCTCCTTGTCTCACACCGCGGTGCAGGGGGATAGGCTCAGCCTGCCCACTTTGGACTACGACAGACATAGTGGCGGCTTTTTGCAGACGTCTCAGCATGTCGATATATCGCCAATCAATTTGGCACCGTTGTAAGGACTCGAGGAAAGACCAGGTCTCGATGGAGTCAAAAGCCTTCTCATAGTCCACAAATGTGTCTTCTGTATAACCTGCCCCACAGTATGGATGTGGTCTATGGTGCCGTAACCTTCTCCGAAACCCGGCCTTTTCTTGAGGCTGCGCTTCGTCGAGTTTTCATGCAAGACGATTCGAGATGACCCTTAAAAATAACTTATAGGCAATGACTTAGGAGCGATATTGGACGATAGTTCTTCAAAAGGGTTTTATCACCTTTTTTTAAGAACAATACGACCAAACCCCTATGCCATGCCTCAGTAGTTCTCCCGGAGAGAAGGGCAGAATTAAATAGACGACGGAGTCTCTTCAGCACCGGTTTACCGGCGGCCTTCAGAAGCTCCGTCGTGACTCCGTCCTCTCCCGGGGCTTTTCCATGTTTTTGTTGCTCAAGAGCCCCCCTCGATTTCGTCTAGGCCGATTTCTGGAAGATCCCCTAACACATGGTGGGTAAGAGAGGCTCGAGATCCTTCTCCTCCGGCTCTGGGTGTCCCAAATGCGACGCGTATAGCTGGCTGTAAAAGCTTTCAACCTCCGAGAGAACCTCTGATCTCGAAGCGACGACTTCTCCGTTCTCTTTGGTCACCTTCGTTAGATGGCTTCTTCCAAGCTGTTGTACGAAGACTTTGGACCCCCAGTTTTGCTCAATAGCTTTCTGTATTGAGAGCGTATTGGAGTGACGGAGGTCGCGACTTACCAGCTTGGAGATGGTCTTGTTAAGAACCCGCCGCTCTAACAAACGTGACGGTTGGATCATTTCGTCGCTTTGCCATGAGATCCAGTGTTTTTCCGGAAAGCTTAGACTTTTTGCCCGTACGTCGCAGACCGCAGAGTTTTGTACCCTCGTCCCAAAGAATTTCTACCACTCGATCGAGTTTCTAGTCAACGTCCACGTCGATTGTATTTTCCAAGGCAGCAAATCGATTCTCCAGATTAGTTTGAAATGTGCCAGGATCAATGATAGGCTGGAGCAGATTAAGCCGGAACGTGGACTTCATCAATTAGGACCGTTCAAGCTTTTAATCTATATTCAGGGTGCCTCTCAGAAGTCGGTGGTCACTTCCGGTCTTGAATCTTGAGATCACTGAAACATCTATGAATATGCGCTTTTTGTGCGATATAATGAACTCTATCTCATTTTTGGTCATAGTATCGGGGCTCTGCCACGTCCATTTCTTTGGGGCTACTTCTTAAAGAACGAGTTTATTAAGAACAGCCCCTCTCGCTTCAGGAAATTGACGAGCATTTGCCCCCTATGATTTCTGCGCCCGTAGGCATATGATCCCAGCATCGATTCGCTGCATGCCTGTACTCCTACTTTGGCGTTGAAATCCCCCATGACAACGTTGAAGTAAGCCCTGGTGGTGTTATGTAAGGCTCTTGAGATATCCTCGTACGTATCTTCGACATCATCATCCAGGTATGTCGACGTTGGTGCGTACACTTGGATAACTTTTAGGCTGTATCTATTGTTCAGCTTTATCACAAGGTACGCAACCCTCGCCGACACACTGGATACTTCAATCAGATTGTCAATGAGGGACTTATTGACAAGGAACCCGACTCCACCCTGTGATGGATTTTCTCCCTGCCTGAAGTACAGAAGATGGCCCTATTCTAGGATTAGTATCCTCGCCCTCTCTACGGACTTCATTCAATCCCAAAACATGCCATCTTATGCACCTCAGCTCCTCTTCCAGTTGGGCCAAATGAGAATCTAGCCGTAGCGTGCGTCCGTTGTACGTTGCGATGGTCACTTGGTATTGGCAACCTACGTACTCTCGAGGATTTTTATCACCCCTGCCCTGCCGCTACCGTGGTCGCCACCTTGGCCAGGAATGGCAAGGCTACCGGAAACTGGGGGCTGAGGCATTTTTCGTGTCACCATTAGGGGGTTTTGGACCGTATCCCACCACGCTGGTCCAACGCGAGTTGGTGGGTGGTTTGCCAGAGCCTCGTCCGTTGTTTGGTTTGGAGGTTGGCTTGGGTTGCGGAGATGTTGTTAGTATCCCTTACACCCCTCAGATGAAAAAATTAAATGATGATGAAAGTTTAAAACAAAAATTCGATGACTTTTTGCGTCTAGATACTTAACACGAAGAATAAGTGTTTGTTCTGGAAATACTTTTGTAATATGTGTATGGTTCATCCCCATAGAGATGAACCCCCTAAGGGATGCAATAAATATCAAAATGGAAATCTATAATATTTATAATTTATAATCTCTGTCTCCAAATTTTTTTTAGTAACAAATCATTGTGGTGATATACAGTTCAATAACTACCTAATGGAGAAGGCATGCTTAAGGGAAGGCCTATGTCCAGCAGTGGACTTACTCAGGGCGAAGTTGATGATGATGATAATGATGAACAAACAAACAGACTAAAGCCTTAAGTTCAATTTTCATTTGCTTTTACTCATAAAGTGCTTTAATATAGTAGGCCGAACCAAAGGTTTTTTTAACATGTTTATTTTATAAAAAATTAAACTAGGGTGGCTAGTCACCAAAAATTTTGGCACCAGAAGTTTATTGGATCCATAATTCTTCATCCCAATCCGAAAATTTTAAACTTATTTGATACACATGTCTTCAAAATTTTATCTATGGAATCAATTAATTATTTCGACATTTTACGCTGAACTTTAATTTTAAAAAAGAATTAGGTCACTTAAAATGTACAACGAAAATAATGTAACCCTGCAAAACTGTTTTAATTAAATAATAAATTATAGGTCAACCGTCTGGGTTATCATCAAAAATTCCACCACTACTAAACTTATACTTTTAACTCGGTCTTTTAATAAACTTTATTAAAATCCAGATAACGACCACTTCGTTACTTTCATTACAAAACATCTTTTTCATTTATTTATCGAAAAAAAAAATGTTTTTAATAACGACATTTTGCATTTTTGACAACCAAATAGGACATCTAACATTTAAGATCTTGAAATATCAAAAATACCTTTTTATAAACTCTTTTTCACGCCAAACACAAGGCGCTACAATTTTGGACCCACTTTTTAATAAGAGGAGGTTGCTTCTCTCCTAGCGCGCCGATTTTAACCATTCTTTTCAGCCGATAGGTAATAGCTGTCATGTAACTTTGAAGAGCTTCTTATCGGAAATAATTTATTTAAACAATGTTGTGATAAGTATAAGAGTTACATCAAAATCAGTGAGCGCATATATTTATATTAGTGTCCGACCGAACTTTCGGTTTCGGTTTCGGTTTCGCCGAGTTTCGGCCAAAAATCAAGTTTCGGCCGCAGTTTCTGACACCAGTTTCGGTTTCGGCCAAATTTGGCCGAAACCGAAACTAATATCGAAGTGTTTCAATTTCAAAATAGTAGCGAATGTTAAATGTATCATTGCTACAATCGAGCTCAGATCAGTCGATTTAATTTCAGACAAACATTCCAAGTTTGACAAAAGAAATTGAGGAGGGATCAAATTCAAATTCAAATATCTTTATTCAATATTGAAGTTTACACTTGCTTATTGATTGTCAAACACACTCACCACGGTTCGAAAAGGACGCCTCAGACCTGAGGAAGAACCGGCAAAAAAACTCAGCGGGCTATTTTTTATGTCATCTTTTAAAAATAACAAACAATTTTTGATAATTCGGCATTATAATTTTGAAACAAGACCTGGAGCGAGCATTCCATTACCAGGCTGTGTTATCATTTAAAAATTCATTAATATCGTAATAACCTTTAACACATAAACGTTCCTTAACTACCTTTTTAAATTTATTAATAGTTAAATTCTGAACGTTTACTGGGATTTTGTTGTAAAAACGTATACCCATAAAAGACTTACTTATTCTTCGCAGTCTAGTTGCTGGAAGAGTTAAATTATGTTATACTCCTTGGTAACTAAAAAATACATACAAATAATATTGGAAAGTGTAGCTCAGATATTTGTTGTGTGAATAAAAAAATCTTCTAGTCTCTTTACTTTTTTTCTAAATGTAGTCATTTGTTTGCTATGTTTGGCGAAATGTTCTCGAAAAAAGAAAATCAAGTGCGACCTTATCATTAAAACCACTGTTATAAATTTAACAAGCATAGTGATTTATTGCGCTCAAACGCAACATGAGAAGGACTGCTCTGTCATAATAAATTGTTGCAGAGTGGGCTTCTTAATTTCAGTAGGAGAACGTACACGGAAGACGAACATGGTTGCAGACGTCCATCGAAGCCAGTAATCAACAAGAAACAATAAGAATATGCTGCCATATTCGAAAAAACTGTTTTAGCGATTAAAGAGTTGCCATCTGATACCTAATCCAAGAAACGAGCACTTCATATGAGGTACTCAACGCATATTGACCTGAAATTTTGAATATGAGAAAAGTCTCCGCAAGATGGGTGCCGAGAATCAAAAACAAAATCGACTTCGAAGATATCGTTGGACAAGTTTTAAGAAGATTCTAAAACCTTAAATCTAGTTTTGGCGTGGACGAAACACGTTTTCCAAAAGGGTTTCATCTCATTTTTTTATAGTATCCTAGTCCCTTTTGGGGTATTTCAAAGAACGGGTTTAAAGAACAGCCCCTCCTCGGAAATTGGAATTTGCCCCCATGATTTCGCCCGTACCAAGTCCCAGCATTGAGCCCGGTACCCCTGTACCCTACTTTGGGGAAACCCCCATGACAACGTTAAAGTGCCCGGGGTGTTGGTGGCCTTTGAGATATCCTCTACGTTTTCGTTTATCATCAGGTTTGACGGGGGACTTGAAACTTTTAGGGAAATTGTTCAGCATCCAAAGGTAGCAACCCCGCCACCACTGGATATTCCACGATTCAATGAGGGGTTTGAAAGGAACCGACTCCCCTTGGATGGATTTCCCGCCTGAAGTACAGAAGAGGCCCTATTCGGATTAGATCCTCGCCCTCTTACGAACAACCCAAAACGCCACATACCCAGCTCCTTCCGTTGGGCCAAATGAGAATCTAGCCGAGCGGCGTCCGTTGTACGTTGCGATGGTCGTTGGTAATTCCGCCCTGAGGATTTTTTATCACCCCTGCCCTGTGGCCGTGGCCGCCTCCTTGGCCAGGAAAGCGGGCCACCGGAAACGGGGCGGGCGTTTTTCGTGTCACCATTGGGGTTTTGGACCGTATCCCACCACGCTGGTCCAACGCGAGTTGGTGGTGGTTTGCCGAGCCTCGTCCGTTGTTTGGCTTGGAGGTTGGTTTTTGGGGGTGTTAGTTCCCTTGATGAAAAAATGATGATAAAAGTTTAAAAAAAATTGATGACTTTTTGCGTCTAGATACTTAACACGAAGACTAAGGTTTGTTCTGGAAATACTTTTTATAGTATGGTTCATCCCAAAGAGATGAACCCTAAGGGATCAATAGAGATAAATATCAAAAAATGGAAACTTAATATCTATAATTTATAATCTCTGTCTCGAAATTTTTTTATAAAAATTCAGGGGATATAGTTCAAAATACCTAATAGAGAAGGTGCTTAAGGGTGGCCTATGTCCAGCAGGACTTACTGGGGAAGTTGATGATGATGATAATGATGAACAAAGAAACAGATAAACCTTAAGTTCAAATTTTCATTTCTTTTACTTATTAAGTGTTTAAATAGGGAACCAAAAGATTTTTAACATTTTATTTTATAAAAATTAAACTAGGTGGTTTAGTCACAAAATTTTGGACAAGAGTTTATTGGATCCATAATTCTTCATCCCAATCCAAAAATTTTAAACTTATTTGATACGCATGTCTTCAAAATTTAATCTATGGAATCAATTTATTATTTTAACATTTTACGCTCAACTTCAATTATAAAAAAGAAATAGGTCACTTAAAATGTACAACGAAAATAATGTTACCCCGCAAAACTGTTTTAATTAAATAATAAATTCTAGGTCAACCGTCTGGTTAATCATCAAAAATTCCACCACTACTAAGCTTATATTTTAACTCGGTCTTTTAATAAACTTTATTAAAATCCAGATAACGACCACTTCGTTACTTTCATTACAAAACATCTTTTTAATTTATTTATCGAAAAAAAAAATGTTTTTAATAACGACATTTTTGCATTTTTTTGACAACCCAAATAGGACATCTAACATTTAAGATCTTGAAATATGCAAAAAATACCTTTTTATAAACTCTTTTTTACACACCAAATACAAGGCGCTATAATTTTTGACCCACTTTTTAATAAGAGGAGGTTGCTCATCTCCTAGCGCGCTGATTTTAACCATTCTTTTCAGCCGATAGGTAATAGCTCTTATGTAACTTTGAAAAGCTTTCTTATCGCAAATAATTTATTTAAACAATGTTGTGATAAGTATAAGAGTTACATCAAAATCAGTGAGCGCATATATTTATATATTAACAATAACTCACTGTAGGCATTACGAAAATAGTTATACACTGTTTGAAATCCGTCATATGTTTGACAATTTACCTGTAATGTGTGGTTTACATTTAATCGTCAATCGACAGCTATTGAAAATGTGGGTATAATATTTCAAAGGTTATTTTAATAAACAATACGTTATTTTTGATGCTAAACCCAATTTCTTAGGAGTTTGTAACTAACTTATAACATAGGAGCTCGAACAATTAGATATTATATCATATTATATATTAACTCAATATAACAGTCAAAACTTTAAAAAGTTACGCACAAACGCCCTTTTTCTACTTAAATATTTGAACTGATAATTTAATGAATATAAAGGGAAGACAAAATAGAAGGCTTGAAATTTATTTATCTTCACATAATTCATTGAAAATTCACTGGATTTTACATTATTAAGATTGAAATGTTGTGTCTTTTAACGTTAAGCATATAAATTAAGTAAAGTAAAAGTAAAGTTAAAAATAACCACCGTGTTACAACCACGTGATTTCAGCATTGCAGCTGTGCGAAGCCGAGGCGGGTAGCTTAAATAATTATCAACACATAAAAATTTGATAAGACGCAAAGTAAATACTTTTTGATTTAAAATAAGACCTACCTTTAGGAGTTTCACTAATATTCCTGCTTGATGATTTTAAAGAATAAATTTAAAACGGAATTAATGTTTATTTTTAAATATTTTAATTAAAGGTGATTATTTAACAGAAAATACATGACAGGTGGTGGCTGAAGTTCATTTATTAACATTAACACAGAGATACCACTAGATTCCAAAGCTGGCTTCTGCAGTCAGCTTCGAGCAGCGTCCATACTCGGCCTTACAGGGCAGGTCAGCTAGGTTTCTCATTTTTTCCTTCTTGTATTCTCGTCATTTTTGATCGACTTCCAAAAAGAAGGAGGTTCTCAATCCGGAGCGTAGGTTTTTTGTGTATGTTACCTCGTTACTCCGCTTCCAGTTTGATTTTGTAATTTTTTAAAATAATGAGATATAAGTTGTCATTTGGTCCCATTTTTTTTTTTAATTTGACGATAAGTAGTTTAATAGATATTTAAGAAATTAAAAAATTTTGGCGTCATTAATCACAACCTCAAGCGATTAAATTGCAAACGCTGCTGAAACCGTAAAAGATAGACAAAAACTAAGTTCAACATAACTGTACTCCATTAAATGGTCTATAATGAAATACCGCGAGAGCACAATCCACAAGAAGCATTTTAGTTTAAACATTTTTAAACATTACAATCAGGCATATTCAACGTTTATTTAAGATAATACAGTTTAAGTTCACATGAAATTTTAAATTGCATCAAAAATATACTTTATTCTGTGTACACAAAACTTGTCATAGACGATATTTGGATTAAAGGAATACCTTAAAAAATATTTAAAGTGCAGTGCCGAAATCGTGACGCCATTTCGTACAGAGAACACGTTGTTACCTTCTTATTCTGATTAAAATAGTTATACGCTGTTTGAAGTCGGTCATATTCTTTGTTATTCCCTAACGCGTCAAAAAAACTAACTATTAGTTCAAAAAAAAGATGCGACACTAAAAATAATTGATACCCTGCAAGGAATAAATAATTTACGCTATGCCGGTAATAGTTTCGACGGGATATTACATTTAAAATTTAATAATTTTTCACACAAATATTAATTTCACCTTTTCATAATTACAAAGCGTAAATAGCCCTATTTTAGAGAGCTCTTGACATATCTACAAGCAAATTTACAAGTTACGTCTCTACATAGACCTTTTTGTAGTTAAATTGAAAAAGTCATATTTATTTTAACTGAATATTAAATCGATTAATGATTTGTTACTTTCACAAAAAAACTTTTAAGAGAACATTAAATGAAATATCAATGATATAATGTAATATAATTACTACTAGTTATATAACATAATAAGTATTGTTACAAGCGCTAATATATTTTGTCTCGTGAGTATATTTTGATAAAAATGCATAGTTTTACTTTAGATTCGACAAACCTCAAATCCTCGCTAACGGACACTGATCCCTACTCACGAAGATATGCGCTATAAAATACGCTATTGAAATTAAAAAATATCCTTATTTCAATAATAAACAAAATAAAACTACTGCTAGATCTCAACATACTATAAGCTCGGTATAGGTGAAACCGACAAATGAACAAAAACATTAATGATGACGGCAAAAAACTTAGACGAACAACATCTCAGTCTGCTCGTGACCATGGATCCTGTAAAGTATCTACAACATGGGGAATATTGTAAAACTAATTAAATGCGATAAAGTCCGTAAAGTGATTTATTAAATCATTTGTAGTATTCCAGTTAATGCAAGAAAGTATTATATAAAAACTTCTTTGTATATGCCGTACCATTATCATAGTGCTACAATATTGTAAGCAATATACGTGAATGTTAAACGACAAACTTTTCATGTCATTCATGTCATGTCATGTCACTTTGACTTCTGACTTTGGAAGATATTACATTTTACTTTGTGCATTTTATTTGCAGAGACGGACGTTCACGAATTTTCTACTTTTATGAGTTGGATAACTTTTTGTAACAAGATAATGATTTTGGTATTTAAAGATTTTTGTTAATAGTAATTTTTTTTGTTGTTAAAACATGATTTTTAAATTCATCAGCATCATCATCAATCATCTTCTCTAGAAAAACTTAAAATCGCGCAGTCGCCTGACACCGAGAGGCAAGCGCCTCGTGAGTAAGGATGTTCGGACGGTAGGTGGACCACCAGGTGAAAGCGCGGTGTCACCCATTGGACCGCGCATTGACAATACGTGGAAATCGGATTATGCGGTGTGAAGTTGGTGTCGAGTGGCTCTAAAGAGCGTAGAAACTATAATCATCGTAATCGTATAAACAATAGTAGTTTTCGGTTTTAAAAAATGTGATTAAAATTGTATTACTTTAAAATTTAAATAGAGCAATGACACAATTCAATATTTACCGGAATAAAAATTATAGTTGATAAACCAATTAAACAAGCTTTTGTAAATTCAGACAAACGTCGAATATTGTTACTACAAATCTTACACATGACTCGATTAATCCAAAGGGAATTGTCTATTCGAGTTTTAAAAACTCAAACAAGGCACTTGCTTGTTTGTGTTGTTTTTTTTTAAATAATACAGGATTTTTTACTTTCTTGGTACATCTTTCGCTCGGCTCTATATCTATATAGCTTTACAAGTGGCAATTTTAAAATGTCTGTGATGTAGCGATACAAAATACCTTAGAGGCCGTAATGGTGCTTATAGCATTGAGTCATGCAAGTTAAGTAGCTAAATGAAATATATAACATTTCTTGTCGTGTTCGAGAACCAAAAATCAAACAAATATCTTTTTTATTCAGAAGCTTGCCTGCGTTATTTTTTACGTTACGGTTTATTAACTTAAGTTTGTGTTTGCTTACGACTTTTAGCCTGTCTTTGTTGAATGCTTTTTTTAATATATCGGAGAACTACCCATTTTCTGTTATTTTTAACACTTTTCAAAGCAATGATTTCAAAATCACCTTTCACATAACCTCACCTTTAGTTTTAAATTCAATATACTTTCCGAAATTAACAAACAGGATTTTTTATGATTATTTATATATATTTTTTATAAGGAAATTGTACAGAACCTATTAATTATTTGTGAAGTCTACATGTATTATTAATATGTTTATCATTTAAATTAGCTCCACGGCTACTAAATTCATTATATATGTTTATTTTAAAAATAATGAAATTAAGTAAATATGCCATTATTTCTTTAAGGTAACCCAAGACCAGACAATAAATTATAAGACTAATGTGCAGGAAACTAATATTTTAACATAGTCCTCCGTAGTTAGCAAAGCTTGCACCAAGGACTATTCTGAAATCTAGACCATACTAACTTGGTTCTTAGCAAGGGTAAGAGTAGATCATTGTAGATAGTTTTTCTACATTATTTACTACGAGAAGTCTCGAAGTAAGTCATGGTTGGTACTTAAATCCTACCTTGCAACAAAAAGTGGTCCCTTGTAATAGGAGTCTAGCCTTTCTACTACTAATAAGCCCTTGGTGGTACGATGCGAGATTGTCCGCTGCTTCTATAAAATCTTGAGAGAAGGTAACTATTTGCGCTACTTCAACAGCATAAAACCTAAAATTACGATTCAAGTTGCTTATGGCTTCTGGAGAATAGATGTCTTCAAAGTCCAAGTCGAACCGGGTCGTCTAAGACTGTTTTGTTTGTGTTATTAAGTCACATGTAATTTGATTAAGATACAAGTTTCAAACCCATGAAGTGTATGTAGACTAAGCGCTTTAGTCTAACTGGCATTTTTCTGTTCTCGCCATTTTAGCCACGGCGCTGCAACTTTAAATTGTATGCAATTTTTTTTAGATTAGCAAAAACTGCATCAGTTCGATATAAACATGTTAAACGTGAAACAATGACTTTTCTTTATTGCTTTTTTTTTGCAAATTTTCAAATATGTTATTGTTTCAAGATTGTTTTTTCCTTAATAAATATAATTTTATAAAGGTTTTAAATGCATTCAATAGCACCAGAATTTGTACTGTACCTAATGCTAATTTAAAGCTATGAAAATGTGTAATTGCATGGAAATACAAGTATTATTTGTCATAAAGATTCTTTAAAGCTAAATTATGTTAACTGAAGTAAAAAGTTATATCTTCATTAACTTTATGGAGATTATTTCATATGAAAATTATTGGTCAAAATTTATTTGTTATAAATGTAACTGTAATTTTATTTCAATTTCAGTCAGCACCAGACCAAAGTGCAGTACCAAATTTAATTAATTGAAATTCTATACGTGCTCTAGCATAATATCCAAAGAGCAATTCGGAAGCTGTCCTGTTATGTCTTTAAAGGGATTTTGTTATACAAGTGTATATTGTTGGTGTGAAAAAGGCACAGAACCAAAAGTATTTGTAACGCATTTTCATTATTATTATTATTTTTAATGGAATTTGTTTTCTTTTAAAACTAGTGAAATCTATATTTATCAGTACTTCTTCAAAATATTTTAAGAGGTGGTTGAACCCCTATGTACAGGGCCCGTCTGGTTGGCAGTACCACGGTGCCTATTTCTGCCGCAAAGCAGTAGCATGAAAACACTACTATGTCGGGTTTACAGGGCACCGTAGCCGTATTTAATAGGTTAACGCAGTGCGTTGGTGATATTTTTGGTATTGTCGATGTCCAAGGGCGTCGGTGACCACTTTCCATTAGGTGTGAATTTTCGTGGCTTAACTATTGATATATTTAATAAGTTACCGCACATTAGCTTAGTCGTAGTGGTATTTTTTTTATTGCATACGCAGGCAGATGAGCAGTCGGGCCACCTGAAGGGAAGTGGTCACCGACGCCCATAGACATTGGCAATACTAGTAGTAATGCCAACGCATTGCCTACCGTGAGACATAGGTTGTTAAGTCTCGTTTACCCAGTAAATACGCTGGCTACGGTGCCCTTTAAACCAGAACACAGCAGTTTTTTCACACTACTGCTTCGCGGCCGAAATAGGCACCGTGGTAGTGCTACCCAGATTAGGGTTCAAGAGTTCTTACTAAGTTAGTCTAAGGTTCTTACTAGCGGTTTGAATAAGATTGCTAAAGGATGCGCTCAGGAGGGTGATAAATACAGTCCGAAAGTGGTAGGAAAGCCTGTCCTAAGCAGCCAGGTGTAGTAGTAGAGGAAGAGGAGTGTCGGTATGTCGTAAGCCGCTCTTCGTTTCCTCTGCAACTCTGTGTAGGCACGGGAGATTCGACATGGTTTAATCGATCTCTCTTCCTTTGGCGGCCGAAGTAGAGCTAGCGATGGAACCAAATGTCTAGTCCACTAGGGACAAGAAGACTTCTACTCTGCATGGCAGATATTAAATGACAGTTGTTCTGCGTTAAATTTTATATTCATATAATTCTGGGTGGATTAAAAAACGACCCCATGATGACTTCAGAAAGCTTAGCCTTAGAAAGCTTTCATTGTACAAAAAAGTATATGACATTTTAATTAAATTAAATAATATTTCTATATTAAGTTTTATTCTGAATAAGAGTTCTACTATAAAAGAAGGGTAAATTAGGCTCTGTGTTAAATTTAATATCTTTTGAAAACAAAAGGAAAGAAAATATCCTCAATATTCCATTTACAATTTCGAAGATTAAATTTATAATTTTGATCTCGCATCTCATATAATTTTGATCTCAGAACTGAAGAACTTTTAAATTATTTTAACCAAGTCCTCTTTGAAAATTTTATGAATCCCCTCTTTGGATCGGTTACTAGCGTGTTAATTGAGCTTTAAATAATTAGATTCAATACCCAACTCAAGGAGTTAATTCTTGATCGAGTAATAAAACAGCGTACTATTTTAAATTAAAACATTTTAAGTTCACCTTTGATAAAATATACAAAGCTTATTTTATTACACTTAGATATATTTAGACGATACGATTAACGTGTTGATTGTTAAATATCATGCTTAACAAGTGAAATTGTAACAAACAAAGCTCATCGTACAAAATTCATATGATTAAAAAGGGTGTGGAATATTCGCTTGATGTCCGATATGGTCAAAATCTCAAAAATGACACACACATTTTATTGGTTTGACAACGACGATATGTCCCAAACATATAAAACTTTTCCTGTTAACTTAATTACTTCGTCCTTTCACAGCCTAAAACGCTGTAGATAATTAACTTTGAAGACTCCAATAATCTGGATACTTTGATATTTCTACTGTTACTATATTTCATTTGAATGACAGAATTATTCATCTTTCTAAAAACACTGTCTTTTACAAGCAAAGTACAAAGGGCCTATTGATATATAACTAGCGTCATTTATAGAATACTCATTTAATCAGTTTAATAAGGCGGAAAAATCCGTGTGGTTGATAGATGAAACGATCCGCATTTCAGTAGCATTTGATATAACGCGAAGATTTTGACATAATTTTGAAATCGTTTTAGTATCTAAGAATTTCTTAATTAAGTTGTGTATTTTCATTGATATCGGTTACTCAAAATAGAGTAAGTTTAAGGGAGTATACCGTTTTATGACAGACGTAATTTTTAACTTTATCTTGTTGACGCAGATTGTCTTGAAATTATAATCCCACTGAGAGAACATTTTACTTTGCCACCCGCACGAATTTTGAGAAGGAAATTGCTGTATTTGTAGATACCTCTTATTTTATCACTCACTTTGAGAACTTCTTCCGCATGAAATTTAATATTTTCCGCCTCCACGATCTTTACCTACTCGTGGTACTTTATTTCTTCCAAAAAAAATATATAAACACGTTTTGTTATCTGTACTAATATTATAAACAGAAAAAAAAATAATTTTTGTTTGTATGTTTGTATGAATGAATAAACTTAAAAACATCCGTGCCAATTTTTAAATTCACTCACCCTAAGAAGGCTAAATTTAGGCTCAGTAACATAAGGTTTACTCTAGAAAAATAAAATATAAAAACTGAAAATAACTCTGGCAGAGCCGTGGTCATAGTACTAGTTTAATATACAGTGATTAATGTCTAATTATTTAAGAGAAAGCGTTTCAAATCGGATAATCTCTCTAAAAGTCTTTTATATTACCTTCTTTTGAAATGTACTAAGGTAAAAGTAATTTTATTCTGTTCCTTAATGTGTTTATAATTTTCTCAATGAAAATAACAAAAGCTTTACTATATGAACCGTATTATACAACTGACGCCAATCCATGTTGCTAAGTAGTATGGACTTACACATTACAATTTAAAGCCAGTTTAGGCTCGTTTCTATTTTTACTGATTATATAACAAGCGTATAAAGTACAGCGATAATCTTAATTATTATAATTTCAAGCTTAGATTATAATATAAAACTAAAAGGTTTAACGAATTTTTTTTTGACATTCTATTAAATTAACAGATATAAACCATTACTCTTAATATTTATATTAAGAGAATCCTTCATTAAAAGAGGACAAAAATTTTAAATTTACAATCCTTTAAAATTTGTCAAACAAAATTAAGCAATGTAAAAAATAAAAACTCAAAACCGCTCAAAAATGCTTGTAAACATTATTTCGATTGAATTTTACGAAATGACATGGGCATGCTACGAAAATTATTTCGAGGTAAATTTACTTATTTTAACTTATATATTTATTAGAATATTTTCTAAATTTGATACACAAAAAATTTATTATATTTACACCAACTATATAATTGTGTTTTAATTATATCATACAATATGCTGTAAATTTTAACTTGCATTCAGCGTTTTGAATCTTTCATTCAGAACTAGTTTTTATTAAAAAAAATAACGATTACAAAAGAAAAGGAAGTTTTTTAGTATGTAATTTGTAACAAATATTACTATCATTATTTTTTTCATTATCAGTTTTGATAACAACAAGAACGGAGGCGACTTTATTAAATACTTATTAAAATAAAAGCTTATTTTATTTTAATAATTAAAAAGAAGAAGGTACTCAATTAGGAGCGTATGTTTATTTCATATATGATATCTCGTTGCTGCTCCTAGTGCTCCGGTTTAAATAATTTTGTTTTTAAATTACACATATTAGCTTTTTTTGACTGGATCTTGTGCTCTTTGGAGTAAGCCTATAAGACCATTTCAGATGTGGTGGGCGTAAACAAAGAAACCATTCCACTTTAGAACCGAAGGGTGTATCAAAACAACTGAAAGTAAGTAAATGGTCGTCGTCGTCGTTTCAGCTTGTCAGAGCCTACTGTTGAGCATAGGCCTCCCCCATAAGTCGCCACGTGGTTCGATCCTGTGCCACCTGCATCTAGCGGCCTTCTGCACATTTGCACAGGTCGTCACTCCATTTGATGGAGAGTCGTCAAACACTGCGATGGCCAGTAAAGAAAGAAGAAAGAAAAAGGTTTATTTGGTACATAAGTTCATACCATTAATGCCATTAATGGACAATGATTTTAAGTGCCGGATTTTGTAATAAAAGTAAATGCGCTTTTAATTTCAACTTAAATTTGTCTTTAAATGTGACTTAGAGCTTCGTATAGGAGGTGGGAGATCAGTCCAGCACTTTAAGGCTGCGTAATTAAAACTACCTCGAAAAGCAAATGTACGGGACTGTAGATAAGCTAGTCGAGGTGCCTCCCTTATGGGTCGCAGAGAAAACTGTTACTTATCGTAGAAATATACTGGTTTCTTTTTATTCATAATTCCAAAAAGTAGAGTCACAAAGTGAAGTTTTCTTCGTGAAGACATATTAAGTAGGTCGCGTCGGTTTAATACCGGAGTCACAAGTGAACGTTTTGGAATGGGAAAACAGAATCGAGCACATGCGGTCTGAATTCTTTGTATAAGTTTTTGGATCCGTCTATATAAACATTGACCGAATACAGTCTCTGCGTATGACAGTTTTGAAAGCCTACAAGTGTTTCACATAGCCGAATGCGCATATCCACTGTGAGATACTCACGTGTAGAAAAATTGCGCATTACTTCTGTAATATGGGACTTATTCATCAAATCTCAATTTTTCATCAATAAAAACACCCAAATTTCAAGCTTCTAGTACTCTTTCAAGTATGCATCCATTAATTAATAGTTATAGGAAGTTTATGCTTCGTAATTTTATTTATTTGCTTAGGCGTTCCTAAAACTATAAACTTTGATTTAGTGGGATTTAGGATCAAATTGTTTTGGTTACACCAAGTATAAATTCGAACCAAATCTTCGTTAATATTTCTTACGGCTTCATTTATATCGCTCGGATTAAAAGATACGTACAATTGAATATCGTCAGCGTACATGTGGATTTTGGTGAATTTTACTACATCGACATGAACAGCAATATAGAGAATGAAGAGCAGCGGCCCCAATATAGAGCCTTGCGGAACTCCTCTATTCACCGCAGTAGTAGAAGATAACTTAGTTGCCCCATTTTCCCTTATCAACTTAATATATTGCATACGGTTTGTTAAATAACTCTCGAACCACTTGAAATTAACACGCTCTAATCCGTAGTACGCTAATTTAGATAAGACTAGGTCTAAATTAATTATGTCGAACGCACGAGAAAAGTCAAGTAAGACTAATAATGTGCCTTTAGCAACATCTTGTGCTCTAAGTATATCGTCTACTACATCAGTGCGGTGGCAGTGCTATGACATTTTCTAAAGCCGGATTATCTCTCTAATGGAAGCCACTTTCCACTGCAAAAGAACAATACCTTGTAGGATTGACTCGTTAATTATTTAAGTAATCACTGTAAGGGTTTGCGGTAAAATAAGCAAAACCGTTACTTCGTCAACTACTTGAAGATTAAAAGTAAAAGGCCCGAATCTGTCGAATTCATATCGTGTGAAAGTAGACAAACTTATAATTTTATCAGTGTCATCAGGTAGTTGAATAAAGTGTTTATGAATATTAGGCGAATATTTTGGATCTATAGAATTGTCAGTAGAGTTCTTTTTAAAATTAGCAATGCTTGTTTTAATATTTTTCCATAAAACATGGGAATTTTTACAGGAATTTATGCGATGATTAAAATATCCTATTTTTTCGGTATGTATTAAACTAGTCCGCTATACAATCCGTAAAACCTTTTTTAACACAATACAATACGCAAACATAACACTTATGTAGATGAATGGAAACAAAAGTCACTGAACTTTACGGCATTTAAAACATAAAACTTCGAATTACTATTTTTAAGAATTTTTATACAACGAGACGATGTTACTGTATGCAAGCAGGCGCCATCTATCAGCACGAGGCCACTCGAGAACCTTTCTTCCCCGATGGTTACCGGTTCTACGAGCTATATGGACGGCCTATTGCCACTTCAGCTTAATAATTCTGCGGGCTATGTCGGTTACCATGGTTCTTGCGGATTGCTGAGTTACACACTTTATCACGCAAAGAGATACCAAACATAGCCCGCTTCATAGCTTGCTGAGCGACTTGAAGCTTCCTCATACGGCCGGCAGTGTAAAAATAAGTAAATACGTAAACATAAATTCGAAACATATATATATGCGGTACTTGATTATATTCGTTAAACATTTCTCAATATTTAACTGTATATAAGTGTCCAAATACAAGTGCACGTTACAAAGAGTAATTGAAAGGAAAATTAAATCGCTGTCGCAGTTCAGTGCGAATATTCAGGTGGAATTCTCACGTGCATACGAACGTTTAGAGCTATTTTGGAAACGGAATGCTCGGCTGCAGATGTCAGTTTACGTGTGAAATTATCGCTGATATTACAGAGTCGTCGATATCTAAGAATTTTAGGGTTAACTAGTTTAGGGGACAATTGAATAAAGACATTGTTTATAAGTTGCACTGTAAAAAAGAATACTCTATAATTTTGTTAAATAAATAAAACGTTAGACGAAAATCAATTTAATTATTATTTTACTAAAATTGTAAAAGTTACTAATAATACTTGTCATTTTATTTATAAAAAATCTAGTTTTATAAGGAAATTGTTATATTGATTTTAATGGTGCAGTGAGAATACACCTCAACCAATTGTTTATTTGAAAATAATTTATAATAAATAATAATCTAAAATCAAGGACAGAAGTAAATAAAATATGTTATCGATTAAAAACAAAAGCTACAAACAGGAATAATACCAAAGCACAAAACATTTATATAGAGTTATATAGAGTTTGTTACATATTTTTGTACTACAATATAAATATTATTGTACTGTAATACTAAAACTATAAATATTTAAAACATTAAATTAATTTATTTTAATGTATACTTAAAAACACATATTTTTGTTTGTTTCATTCTTTTTTGTT
This sequence comes from Lamproptera curius, assembly GCA_029286875.1. NCBI lineage: Eukaryota > Metazoa > Arthropoda > Insecta > Lepidoptera > Papilionidae > Lamproptera > Lamproptera curius. The sequence continues at coordinate 245,839 of JAGSMT010000335.1, read as the reverse complement.
GCCTTGAAGGCAGACGAGCTGTCGGGCCAACAGATGTGAAGTGGTCACCGACACCCATCGGCAATGCTAACATACTGCCTACCGTGAGACATAGACTGTTGTCTCGTTAACCCAGTAAATACGCCGTGGTAAATACGGCTGTAGTGCCCTTCAAATCGGAATACAGCAGCGTTGTGGAACTCCTGCTTGGTGGCAGAAGTAGGCAACGCCATCGTACCGACCCAGACAGATTCCTGTAGTCAATCTCAAATTATAAATGTCATTTAGGTTATAAGATTGCGATCTCTTCGCCTCGGTCTTGGCGTGTCCTTAAATCTTGGGGTATAAGTAAGTTCACAATTGCTTATTGATTGTCAAATACACTACCTAGTAATATGTCGTTATTCGCAAAAAGACGCGTCACATTTGAGAAGACCCTTTAGTACCAATTCTTTTAAATATTTTTTTGCTATAGTTATTGATTAAGGTGGTTCGGCTTATTATCTGATTCATCTAATCATCTGATAGGGATATATAAAATTCTTTCTCCGCTGTACACTATCATCTGTAGTTGAGGCAATCTCTTTGATATGCAATACATCCATCACAAGCAACCGGACTATCGAACAAGCAACTTGTCTAGAGGTCGGAAGCCAATCAACGTTGAAAAAACCGTTATAAAGGTAGCACTCCGCGAATTAAAAATGAACACCCTGTAATAAGTACAGTATTTTTATTTAAATATATATAGTGTTTATATTGAATATAGCCCTATAAAAGTAAAAAAAAAAATCATAAAAAAATTTTTCAAGAAACAGCATGAAGTAATTTATGCAAATAAATGTGAGCTTATCGTTGATTAAACTGTATTTCAAGTATACTGTGATGTTTTTTAAACAAAACTTTCCAAACAAATGAATATATTATTCATACAAAGCTTATAGCAATGTTTTATCATTAAAAATATCTGATGAACCATTAATAATCTGCAGCTTAAAATATCGTTAAAATATTTTTAATTAAAAAAATATGAAGTTGGACACATGAAGTACATTAATATTTTCTGCATAATAACGAACGTTTAAATATTAAACGCTTTTTTATGGTGTTTAAACAGGAAAACTTTTGTGATTTTTTATTTGATGCATATTCTCGTACAGAAAATGTCATCTATACTTATATTACAAAAATAACTTTTTTTTATGTATATCTTTTTTTCTATTTTCCGTTATTAAAGTTAGATACAACATCGATAGATAATGGCTACTCCATTATCTATCGATGTTGTATCTAACTTCGCCCAAGAACGTCTTTCGCTATGTGGCGTTAAAAAGGATGAATGAAGATAAATATTTAACCCAAAAACGTGAGCCTTAGCGTAATAATTTCTCTTATAAATAGCGTTGCTATTTATAATAAATACTAAAATTGATAAGCTTGCCATGAAAGTAAACAACGATTTTATTTGAAAGTTACTTTTGAATAACCCGTGTGGTAGTCTGTAAATCATACCAAACTAGTTGTCAGTCCACGGCTTTGCCCGATTTATTTTTAGATTTTAGGAATGTATTTACCTGAGATAAAAAGTAGTTAGGATAAAATAGCTAACAACTATTGAAAGAATACTTCAAATCACTTCAATAGTTTTGGACCCTTTTTAAGAGAAAAAAAAAACTAATGTTTTCTAATATTAGTATAAATAACGGCATGGATAGTCAATGACAGCTTATTTATTCAACAATTTTACACCTCAAGTTTATTTCAAAACCAAAAAATCTTTATCTTTAAAATAAAATTAAATAAATAAAAGAATATGAATATATATATACTATGCTATACGTAGATAAAGAGTGTTAAGTATTACGTTATTCAATAGTAATCACAGTTGCAGTGTTCACACTACTGTTTCCAGCATGAAAAGAGACCGTTGATATACTTACTTAGACTCAATATACACATGTTAGATCATGGGACCTACCAACGTAAAAAACGTACTTTACACCAAACTTTTACCACAAATTTAAACTTTCATCTTTACAAATTTTTAAAAATAAACATCAAATTAATATTTAGCTTGCAGCCTTACTGGTAAAGGCGTATGCGTAGAGATCCGTGGTCGTGAGTTAGGGATCACTCGAGGCACTAATTTTCAATTGTTGTTTCCTAGTTAGTTAGGACAATTGAGCCGATCCCATTCTGTCTGAAAAGTAAGATGATCTATACGTCGTAGGCATGTAAAAGCGGTCCACACCAACCCTGCATTTGGACCAGAGTGGTCGGGATGGTCCCAAAACTCCCTAATGGATAGGATAAGGGAGGCCTAATGTCCAACAGTGGACTATCAAGGTGATAATTGATGATATTATAATTATTCGAACTTTTTTAAACATTTATTAAAAGACTAATTTCTATTTTGCATTTTATAAACATATTTACATAAATTTTAAAGTTTTTTATCTTTAAACTAAGTAACCTAAAAAAGATCAATCCCAGAATGCCTAATAAGAACAACTGCTATCAGAATGCTCCTACAGCATTTGGTAAGTAGTCCTATCTAACTTGAAGAATTGAACTTTGAGAAACAAAGCATATAAATAAATTTATAAATTATTCTGATGAAGAATTCATGAAAAACATGAAAATTGTGACCAGAAATAAAAAACGTACTAAAGCACTTTGTGTTGAGCATGAAACGTTTTGTATTTTGTAAATTTCAGCCTATAAAAAGCCTGAAGAGTGTTTATATTATTATTATATAATATATATATAGGTATACTACTCTCTCATTTTAATTAACGTTTCAGGAGCTTTTTGAAATATTACCTGTAAATATTAATTGATCCATGCAGATAATTAATAACATACAGTTTTACATATTTTGTCGCGTTCAATGACTTTACAATTATTAAAAATTATACCAGACATTAAAAAACCCTTCCCAGGGTCCATCGTCCCTGCGCGTAGTACGATTTTAAGCGTCAAAATGTTAATTATAAGGATAACAAGTATTATCATGTTTAATTTGTGTAGCAATATTGTTTAGTTGGAATATTATATTTTGTTCCCAATCCTTTTTTACGTGCCGAGTACATATATAAATTTGTACAAGGATATTTTAGAAGTAAAAAATTTTATTGTTAGTACGGGTTTTGAATGGCAAGCTATTAAGAGCACAGAGCATTAAAAGGTATCGAGTTAACACGGCTTTCATGTCACGCAGAGCGGAAGTGAAACTACTGGCAACCGACAAACCGGCAACCAGTCCCTAAACCAGCAACTTAATTTTATGCAACAAAAAACTGCATTCTAGCTCACATTCACGACTTTATAACGATTAAGTAAATCAACCCAGATTAATGTGAACAAATTTTGGTTTTGTTGAACAAATTATAATTTTTATGAATAAACAAATTAATGTTTTCTTTGGTATTATACGCAGCATGAGAAAAAACACTAAAACAGAAATGAAAATATTAAAAAGAAATTCTTGAATACAAAAATACTTAGCTTCCGAAATGTCGGAAATAAATGTATATAATTAACGCGAAAAATTCGTCATAAGTAGATTTGATATGTTTTAATAATCGCAGAAATGATTGAAGTAAATAAATACTGCTTCTGCAATTCCAAATGAGGTATATGACAAAAATGTTACTAACATGTCAAATAAATTTGAAACGAGCGCTTAGAGTACTAAGCGCTCGTTTTTTAAGAATTAAGTTGAAGGCCAATACAAATAATCTCTTAATTATTATTGGCCTTTTAACAGATTTTATGTCGATTTATTTGCATATTTAGCCTGTGTAATTGCTTTAAATTTACTATTTATGTAAATAACGCTATAAAATTCTTTAAAAATATATTTATTTAATTATGTTTTGTATTAAATAGGTTAAGCAAAATAATTTAACACACAGGTATTAGGAATCGAAACAAACAACTACGACTTTGACATATCACTTCGTAAGAAAACAAGCAGTTAGTAGACCCAATGTTGCCTGAGACTATAATATTTGATAAACTTTCAGTTGTAAATTATGCCTTTTTCCTATATCCTAAAGGAAAGGTTAAATAAGTGTAAATTTTCATGTAATATCGGTCATTATTTTATTTGTAACATTTAATATATATTTAAATAGTACAAATTGAAAGTGATAAGAAAAACTATGGCTAAATATCAATTGCACTCCGATAAAAAATGGAGCTGTAGTATTAAAACAAGAAATCTTCCAATTTAAAGAAAATATTAGGCGATACTTTATTTATTATCTTTGACCGACCTACAAAAAGGAGGTTTTTTAATAGAGGAGTGAAAAGTAATATTAATTAAGAAGATTGGCTGCATTAGACAATGCCTGCGTCGTCGACACTATAAGCCAGTTGTAATACATAGCTTGATTTCGAGCGAAGTAGCTGATTTTCTTTTGTCTAAACTTTATTTACAATTAGAGTATACAAATGAAGTATACAAACATATAAATAGAATAGAGGGTAATCAATTTTATTCAGTATTAAATTCTAACATCCAAAGAGTTTCTATGGGCAAAGGCTTTGACTCTGACAAGTTCATTTAAAGGGATCTAAGAGAAAATATTTTCCATCTCACCTAATGGACGAAAAGGTGACGACGGGTTTTACTTTTACATCACAGACGTTACGCTCCTTTGCTCTTAGCTGTAGTGAGTTTTCTAAGTTAAAATATTACTTGTATCTATTTTTATCAGGATCTTTTCTTTTTGTGTCATATTCCTATTCTTTTGGCAGGAAATATATAAGATAAGCTTTAAGGGTGCGATATAAGACAAGAAACATTTTATTCCTTTTTTTACGCATTATTTTTTTTTGAATGTTTACTTATGACTTTACTATACTGTGATGCTACTGATATAACATGTTTTATAAAACCATTCAATAATGTTTACATTTGTTTTTCATGAAATTTTGCTGTTGGATTGACATGCATGAGACACTAATTATACAAATAGATGCTGTTAAATAATAAGAGTTTTTAAGCAGTTATGAAATTTGATTGCTAGAGTGATAAACTATTCTTAAAATCATACATGTATCACGGAAAATAATAAGTTATCAATAATATATAAGTCATAACTAAAACTATCCTAATATTAAAGAGCACAAAAAAAATAACACACCGAAACAAGTTTATACAAGTGCGTATATTTTAGTGCGGAATAATAAGCTTCTGCAAAGCCATAAATTACGAGGCAATGTGTTTTCGAACTTCCATACGGATACTTAAGGTTGATGCAGTTGGCAATTTATTTTTCGTACCGGAAACACGCTTCAATGAGCCTTCACAAATAGCATTACAGGAGTATGTAAGCTCAACCCGGGCCATATATTCTGATCAAGAACGCTTGTCAACATAAATACAGTCAAATAAGCAGAATTGAAATATGATATTATCAATAGTTTAAAAAATCTGATAGTTTTATTTAAGCCTTACGGGGAAAAGATACTTGACAACTTGTATCGACATTTAGATAAAATCCTTACGTAAACATTGTTTTTATTTATAAGTATTTCCATTTTCGCCAAAAGGCGTCCACTGGTGGACAAAGTCCTCCCCCAAAAATTTACGAATCGGATCGGTTTAGCGCTGCCCTTCTATGCTATGCGTATGCGTATTCGCTTCTATGCTATGCGTATGCGTATTCGCTTCTATGCGTATTGTAAGTTCTTTGAAAAATATTGAGGAATAAGCCGTTTATTCAATAAAAAACCCTTAAAATGTTCTTTGGAAAAGTAACAAAAAACATACATAGTGTTTTCTTAAGCAATGTTCTGAAAGATTATTTATTCGTGGAAATATCGTGGAAAAAGACTGTCAATGATGATGGTGATGAACTATGAATATCTTGGAAGCTAAGTGATATAAATTACGCAGTCTATCGAGATGAGACTTGTCTCACATCGCTAAGGACTTTTTAATCAATATAATGCCACTATACTAATTTTCAAATTACAATAAAATTAAAAAAAATATGTTTTATATTGATATATTTCCGTTTTGGTGCGTAATATAAATTATTATCAATTTAAATGAATCGCTATATATGTATACCTATAGCACATAATTTTTTTAAACCAATACTTGTTTTGTTGACCAACTTGCCAAAAGAAGGAAGTACTCAATTCGGAGCGTAAATATTTTTTTATTATATGTGTTACCTCGTAGCTCCTAGAGCTCCAATTTTGATCTTTATTTTTTTACGATGATAGATATTAGCTTCGTATTAATAATTTTTTTAAATAATGTTGTGATAAGTACTTTAATAACACACCAAAAATCACAACCTAGTGCGATTTTTCGTTATTTTATATGAAAAAATCATTCTATGTGCATAAAACGTGTCATAGGCGTCACTTTGATGAAATTAATACCTTAAAAGTTATAAGAAATTTAAAATGGCAGAAAACGCGACGCAATTTCGTACGGAGCGCACGTTGATACCTACTTATAGTACGCTGTTAAAAGTCATATATCATCATCGTCATCATCATCAGAAAGTCTTTGAAAGTCCACTGGTGGACATAGGCCTCCCCTGATATACCCCTACCCATTAGGGGGTTTTGGACCGTATCCCACCTCGCTGGTCCAATGCGGGTTGGTGGGTGGACGACTTTTACATGCCCATCCGACATGGATCATCTTACTTTCAGACAATTGGTGTTCGGCCTAATGCCTAACAACTAGAAACAACAATGAAAATTCGTTAAGTCCGCAGATTCGACTTGACCTCCAGTTTCAACACGCCCATACCATTAGGCTACGGAGGCAGTCATATAGTTTTGTTAAAATTTTAATACAACATGTAGGCGTAGTATACATAACGTCGGAGTGTTACATATTGTAGTTTTATTTTTATGATTGTTAAATGTTTATAAAAACAATAAATTCTTTCGATTAAATTGTAACCATATATTGTATATATTGATCATCTCGTTTATGCACTGTTGTAAAAAATACATATATATTTTTATATATTATATAAAGGTTTATATACATTGACTAAGGAAACCAATTAAACGTTCTCTATGGAAAATACTCGTATTTAGCTTATTGAATTTCAAATTCATTATACCGAAGTTATAAAAGTGTTTCCCGCTAAAGTTAAGAAATTCTTAACACGAAGTAAAGTTTATGATTCCTAGTTACTCCAGGCGAATGTCAGATTATTTAATAATAGTATGAATCGTTAGCAATTTAAATTATTATTTTAATTTTAGAAAACTTAATACTGTATAGTGGGGGCAAGTAGTATAGGATAAAGGAGATATATGTGATATAGTAATTTGGTGATAGTTTTAAAACACTTTTGTATGACCGCGTTAGCGAATTACTTTGTTCGCCAAACGCTACCAAATTACCGGAGCGAGTGAAAAGGTTTTATACCGTTTACACTTGTAGCAATTCGCTAACGCGGTCATACAAAAGTGTTTTAAAAATATCACCAAATTACTTATATCACCAATATATTTCCTTTACCCTACTTAAAATACAAATTCAATGATCTTTTTTAATACAGAAGTTTTACACTTACCTATTGGTCAATTTTTGACGTTCATAAGTGCTCAATAGAGCCTACATTGAATAATAATCTTTAACTTTGACTTTGATTGTATAACACGACATTCCTACCTCCAACCACGTTATAAAAGTAAAAAGAAGCCTGAACTAGATTAATTAATTTGTAGGTACTTTGACTTTGAATTTAAAATTGTAAATAAATCGAAACTACATACGACATTTTAAAGTTAAAGTTCTCCATGCAATATGGAAGCATCGCAAAGAAAAAGAAGTCTCTGACCTGAGAAGAACCGGTATAAGAAACACAGCGGGACTTTTTATTTATATTGCAAACAAGATATTTTGATTAATTGGTCATCAGCTTTTGATAGTCCACTGCTGGACATAGGCCACGCTGGTCCAATGCCGGTTAGTGGGGAGACCGACTTTTTACATGACGACGCATGGATCACCTTACTTTTCAGACAATTGGGTGATCGGCCCAAATTGCCCTAACCAACTAGGATACAACAATGAAAATCTCTTAAGTCCCCGACCTCCGATTTCTAAAGCACACGCCTATACCACTAGGCTACGGAGGCAGTTCAGTTTGATTAAATGAACACCTTAAAAGATTTTAAAGGTTTAAAATAAAGGTTTAAAAGATCGTGGGGCAGTTTATTGCATTTCATACTATTATTGCGTTGTAACCCGGTTAAATTGCGCAAAATAGTTGCACATTCTTTTGCACATTACTTATGAGGAAATTTGTAACATACACCTTACGTACTGTAAATGCATCGGCAGCAGTCGAGCATTGCTGTCAAAAAACACCTTGTTATCCGCTTTTATTAAAATTGTAGCCAAATTATAAAAGATAGATCAAAATATGGTTAATGAATGGAACGTCTTAACTTTATGTAAGAAAGACATAGTTTTTAGTCTTTAATACAATTTAAAAGCAATACACTACAATTAGATTTCAACTTTTGTCCAATATAGATGTATATTATATTCACACGATTACTTTTCAGATTAAATCCACTTTCTGCGTATTTATTAATTTTTAAAAGGAGTACTCTTCCTCGATATTTTAAATGAATTTCAAACTACGATCAATTAAGCGATATAAGAAATTGTCCATTAATATATCTTTCAAATAATCAAAGTGATTTAAAAGTCATTCATCTGGGTCTATTGTTACTCTTACTTTAAGAGTTATAATACATACCACATAGCAGCCAGCATATTTCATAAGCTTCTTTGAAGACAAAAGAAGATTGGTTTGAAGTAGAAAACTTAGTTTTGCTTTTCAAGTGCCAATTATTCCGTTTCTTATGTAGTACTTTGTGATGTGACAACTCTTTACTTTATTAACAAAACAATGAAATGTACAACTTTGATGGATTTGAGAATTTTACTTTTCAAACATTACTTTTGATGAAAATTAAGCAAAATGTGAATTATATTTGCTTAACATGTTTGTCATAATTGTTAACACCCACTTATTAGCTTACAAACTTCTGAAAAGCAAAATTACATTGGAAAGTAAGTTTTCAATATTTTACGGCTTTGCGTTCAGCCGTGCATGAGCCTATTAACTCATTTACGTCATATTAATAATCTGTACTCAAATTGTTGTGTTAAAAACTGACTTATAGTATAACAATACAAATTTGTTTTATATATATCTCAAAAATCTTAATGATACCAAAGTATTTTCATAATTCATTATGTGTAGACATAAGACCCGTAATTAAATTACAGCATGTATTTTGAATGGATAACAATGTAAGCAGAATTGATTGACTTGGCCTACTTTGAACTCTCAGAAAAGTAATTAATCTCATTCTAATTTCCCCTGTGAGAAATTAGCGAAAGTCAATCTGAAAAGAGTTGCTCAAATACAATTTTCAATTGAAATACGAACTTTATTTCGTTAAGATATTTCATGAATAGAGTTCATTTTAGATAAGATCTCTTTTTTACAAGAGATTGCCTGTAATGATACAACCGCGGTGTCTATTTATCCCGTAAATTAGTAGTGTATAAACATAACTGTCTTCCGGTTTCAAGAGCATCACAACCAGCATAACTACTGGGTAAAGGAGACATAACATCTCATGTCCTACGCCGATGGGCGTATTTATGGCGTTGTTGGTTGCTTTTCTTATGATTAGGGCGTATCAATTAACAACAGATATCTTGGACTATCTTATCACGTAGGTCTTATGATTTTTCCAATAAAAAGAAGGACACGGTAAATATCCTTAATGACATAAAACATATTTTACCGAATGTATAGTCGTGTTCTTTACTGTTAATGAACGAGATTTGAATATAAACTTTTGTACTTGTCACTATACTTGAAATATATTAATATTTACTAAAAGTTTCCCGGCGGTAACTTTTATAAAAAACACATTTTATCATGTTACTAAAAAAAGACGTACTTTTCTACATATATTTTAATTTCTTTTCTTAAACTACCTGTTTTCAAAACATAAATTATTGAAAAATAAAAGATATGTCATTGGTTTATCTTCTTTCATAACCGACTTTCCAGAAGAAGAAATTTTTATTGGGGTTACAGAAGAGTGTAAACACATTTACATACAATTGAAGCGTTGGGAAACAATATCTTGCAAAAAATATGTCTTTTGTTGATTGTTTTATTCCATCAACTGTAATTTGGCACTGTCATTCACATCATAAAATTTTTCTGTGGCATTGAAATGTTTATATTTCAAAATGGTTTTTAATGTTTATTAATAGAAATTTTCGGACTTGTCGACGTTGTAAAATTTAAAATTAAGAATCATTACTACATTGCTGAATTACATTATCCTGTCCAACGATTCTTTGAGTTGCCTTATTTTTATATAATGAAAACAAAAATATGTTCATAGCACGCCTTTTAAGTGCCAACACTAGAAAGGTTATAGATAAAAATATCATTTGCAAAGCGTCAGTATTTGTCCATGCACCTCTAGTTAATATGCATCGCTTACAGTATAGATATTCTCAACTAAATATTCTATTTCAAGTGATGTTATTTCTACAATTTAACTAATATGATAGGAATAATAGGATTTCAACTTGAACTTGTGTTCAACATTTCCTTGCAAAACTCAAGTACACCTCAAGTTTATTTTGAGATATATTCTAATGAAGATCGCATGGTAAACAAAAAATGTATATTTGCCTATTATTGTGTGTATAATTTGGAATAAGGCTTCGGAGGCGGTTGAAAAATGGTAAATAAGTTTTACCAACAAAAGTGAGCCATAAGAATTTAGATAAGCAATTTTATTATTTTATTACATTAAACTTTGTTGTTTCATGATTGATGAACATTCAGACACGTCTGCCGTGCCTCACTTTACGAATTAATGTTCACATTACAATTGCAAATTTCATTAGGTCTATTCTTTTCCGAATTAAGTTTGGCGAATTTTGACAAGGAAAATTTAACGAGATTAATTACTTTCACGAAAAAGATTTCGCCTAGCAACGAAAGATTTTGTAACGGTGATTTTCAATGTAAAGTAAAACTGTTTTACCTTGCAACATTTCAGTAATGTTCTAGTATAAATTTATGATAAAATTTTAAGTCTATTATTTATATAAAACTATATATTATTGTTATAATTTCATTCTAGGACATGACAACATGTTGTGTGACGATTTTTGACTTATTTAATCATCCCTCTATTTATCGCTTCTATATCTGGATTTCTAAGATGCTACCTCCTTTTCGAATGTATGTTTCCAATTTGTGCAGGAAATTTAATAGAGATTAATTATTTACTAAGTTGGCTAAACGAAAGATGTCATTATATTTCGTGATTTTGCAATTTACATTATTAAATAAATTCTTACGGTTTTATGCGTTTTACATTTTCAGTAAATTCTGACGTTCAAATTTTCAGCGCGTGGTCAGGGTAGACTGAGATGTCATGCGTCTTGCCAGTGCTGAAGGGTTCAGATCTTAATTTTATTAATTATTGTATAATCTTATTCTAGACCATGACGAAATGAACTGATTTATTCTGTACAGACTGATGGTAATCATGCTCTAGTTTAATTTAATTATTAATTACTGGATCCAAACATGGTAGAACTAACCATCTTCTATTGAAATTTGATGTTTTAATTCAATAGATCACGGATCATTCTTTGGTAGAATCGGTGTATTTACTGATAATTTGGGCTCGATCAAATCTGATGTCATGGTTTGGGTGACTTTTGGATTTTGGTGTTGACCAACTGTCCAATCAACCAACAGAACGATTTCTATTTTCAAGTCCAGTATCCAACATGAAACTGGACAAACCAATAGCGGACATCGAATTTGTGAGAAGAATTTTATGATTTTCATATAAATGGATTAGGACTCAAAGGGCATTCCATTGAAAACTTCTCATTATGATATCAATGGTGTTTTTATGTTTTTAATCAAGTTATTTTTTTTAAATGAGACCTAATGCTTCAAAAAATTTTGTTTATACTCTGAAATGTTTTTTTCACGGTTGTCCAAGAGCAGAAATAATTGTATTAAGAGCATACGTCTATCCTAGTTGCTCTGTTCCTAAAAGATTTGTTCGTTTTTCTATATATTGCGTTTGATATACAAATGCACCCAACTTTTTTTTATAAAAATCATAGTTTTACAGATAGTTAGGAAATCACAAATATTGATATATAAAGCACCACCTTATGTTAATGCTTAATTTGAAAGCAGTAGTATAATAACAAAATAATGTTGTACATGTTTTTTTAGAATGATCTGTTAAAGGAAATTTAATGTAGTACAAATATATACTGTTCAATTATAAGATTAACGATTATATGTATGATTTTACATGCCGATAAGTGTTGTTTAATGTGGCCATTGTTGCAAGTTACTTAAATGTTAAAATTCTTACAAGAATCCTGCAATTTAGCAATTATTCCCATATTAACCATAGTTTTAATGTAATGTGAAACTACATATAGGCTCCAACCTTTGTGTCTATTCATCATCATCATCATCAGCCTGTGATGTCAGTCCACTGCTGGAATAGAGCCTCCTCAATACACCCCTATCCATTCAGGGTTTTTGGACCGTATCCACCACGCTGGTCCAATCTGGTTGGTGGTGGACCGACTTTTACATGCCCATCCGACGCATGGTCATCTTACTTTTCAGACAATTGGGTGATTGGCCCAATTGCCCTAACCAACTAGGAAACAACAATGAAAATTTGTTCAGTCCCCGCAGGATTCGAAGCCACGACCTCCGGTTTTTAAAGCACACGCCCTTACCACTAGGCTACGGAGGCAGTTTATTAAAAATGAGTTATTATTTTACTATTAGAACAAACAAATTTGATGTTTCTATTTATTTCATTAAACACAAATATCTTGTTATATACTCGCCAACAATCCATTCAACAACAAAAGGAAGGGTTTTAAAAGCTATTAGAATCGCATTATAAATCTGTATTTCAAAATGGTGTATTTACTTCGTTTATCAACCCAACGTTGGGGTATTTACGAGAAGTATCGTCGTTTTTTTTATTTTACATAGTTCCAGTTGAACGCTTTACCGGACATAAACTGCTTTAGATGCACTTTGAATTTATCAACAATACGATTGAAGATATGTATCTAGTTGAAGGAATACTCAGAAATGGAACTAGCACTTTAAAAAGCGCCCGCTCTATCGGTAAGTAAGTAAAAAAATCAACTTTGGTCTGGTAGACACCATTGGTATTTACTTAAATAGTAAAATATAGTAATTAGTTATAGCTGCATAATCACATAATTTACTGTAGTTCTTTGGATATAATGTGTAATGTAATAGTTATGGAATAGTAAAGGGCGAATAGTGTTAAACCAAAGAGATATCGTAAAATAAACTATTAATTATTTTAAAAAATAAAAATTTGGGATGAGTTTTAGTTTCGATTTTTTTACTTTAGCTGGTCAACGACTGAATTCATTCTGATTGTTTTTCTTCGTATTATATTAAATAAAATTAAACCGTCTAAAAGTAAAATTTTATACTTACAGTATGTCACCAAAAACCTTACTTTCTTCTTAACCAATAATAAATGCTGCTCAAAAAGCTATAATGATTTAATATGAACATTTGGTGCAATACTGACACTTTAAGGGCTTAAATAAGTTATTTTTCTAAATAAGTAAAGACGAATTTATCGCTATATGTTTTTCAAACTGAATAAAAAGCACACAAAATGATATAATCGAAATTTATTACGTGTTCCAAATGCAGTAAGTTAATGGTGCTACACGATTATGTTAATAAAATTGAAACCACAATAATTTGTAATAATATGTAAATTGACTTATTTTTCTAAATTGTCTACTGAATGTGATATAATTAGAACCGCGTATGATATGTTATTTCATTTAGCACATACTTCCTTATTTTTATTTAGTATTGATACTGCTTATTATTAGTGCTGATCACGCAGTATTAGCTAAGTACAGCCTCCTTCTTACTAATTCGCCTTTAGAGCAGAATATATAGATTTACAATGAGAAATCGTGGGCGGAATACTCAACTATTCTTACTACGTCTCACGCTACCTGATACTGTAAAATGTTATAAATAGTATTAAATAAAATTTCTTACTATTTTCCGACAATAGTATGAAATAGTATTAATAATTATAAAATCAAATTTTGGATACAAGGTTTTGTACAAACAAGTTACCTCTAAAATTTAAAATAAGATATATCGATAATATATTTTCAGATAAAAAATTCATTGCAGGAAAAAAGGATTGAGTCTGAAACATTCATTTGATCTACTCACGGCCCACACCCTCGTTGTGATTTATGTTGATAAACTCTTTCAGATAGGTAACGGAAATGTAGAAAGCCTATACATTAGATTCGACACAAATTAGGAATTATTTTTATAATAATTTCAAAATGAATTTTATGATGATTGTTTGTTTAAAGAAATTTTTAAAAATACTTATACACCAAATCATAAATAGCGCCAGCCACATTTTTATAAGTACAGTATTGCAAAGCATGCTCAACTTTGACGGATAGTTTTAAGTTTATGAAAAATGTCTTTTCTCTACGAAAGAGTAATGATTATAAAATTGGATGTTTCTATCGTGCTAACATTAATACTATTTGTGTTACAATGTCTTAGATTGCTTGAATGAGTTCATCTGCACCGTGACAGTAGTTCACGTTCCCTTGAGATTCCATCGGAAGTTGAGCGTGTTACTGACTTAGTGTAATCAAAGTTTTAGTTTTTAAAAAATGTTTTGCAAATCGCACGTTTAATGCTGTTTTATGTGACCAGTTATGATATTCCGTGCGGAGATAAAATCCATGACGTAAAATGACACGACTTGCAAAACGCAGTTTTATTGTCCGTTTCTAAAACATTCGGTAATGTTTTTTAACAAAAATGTTTAAGGGTAACCATTTGTTTCGAATGTGTTTTTGTGATTATGTGACATTGAAGCGGTTATTTATAGCGACATGAAAAAATTTCGAATCAATTTATTCTCTATGACAGTCAGCGGCACAAAAGGTAGCGTTGTGGGGCTTCATTAAAAAGTCACGGTATGAATGGCGCGATTTAAGTCACATCATTAATTGAATTAAGTGTGGTGTTATGAATTCAATTCACTGGTGAAGAATCAAACATTGCAATAATACTACCTATTGGAAAAAAATATTGAACGATTTAGGTGCACCCTACTTAGACTTGCATAGATTCGAAGTTGATAAGACCCTATCACTCTAAGATTGTCCCTAAGTTATAGGCAAACAATTAAACTTCTTCCTTAAAAAAATATTGTTAAAGAAAAAATAAATTAGAACCTTTGGTATATATATTTTTCTTATTTATGGAAATATAATTGAGACACCAGAGCACTGATTTAATGTAGTTGCACACTCTTAATTAGTTGTTTCTTGTCTAATGCATAGAAGAATTATGATTTAGTGTACTATGTATGATTCGTTTTTTCATAGAGCATCATGTCATTTAACCATATAAAATGAATTTTACGATTATGATGATCTAAGTTTTCAATCAATAAAAAGCGTTATTCTTTATTATCATAGAAGGCTTATTCATGATACATTTTAATCATAATATATAACTTAGTATACTGACTATTCTGCTCTAATGAAGCTCCTGACAATGGATATATTTATATTTGCAAAAATAAAACATGTTATAATAAATTTAACACTAAATTTAATCGATCTAAATAAGGTAAATTTGTATTTAACTTGATAGCGATTTTAATTATTAATAATCATTATGCTTCAATTGATATAAGCCTATCACCTTTCTGCTCCTCAAGCGTCAATGCTTAAATTTTAGGATATATTGTAATATTTGTGTAGTTCGTTCATCGACTAAGTAAACATTGCTTATTATAGATAATCATTGAAAAAGACTAGAACTTTAATCGTTATTTATATATAAGCAGTAATATTTGTAGACTTTAAGACTATACAATTTTAAGTTTATTAACTCAAATTATTTCATGCTAAAGAATAAAGATAAATTCAAACTTAAAATAAGGCTATCTTACGGACCTATCTGCTTCACTCAGCTTCAATGGTTTTATAAATGTTTTTGGCATTTCTGTATTTTGCTAGTTTTATCCAATCGAGAGCTTAATGTAAACATTAGAGTTGTAGATTTAAGCAAACGAATAAACTCTTCATTAAGAAAATAAGTACTTAGGAAGTTTTATTGAGTATTGATGGTTCTTAATATCATACCCCTATTTCAAGCCATAAGAAGATTTCTGTCAGATCTTCCCTGTCATAATATTCCTCTACAAGATCCAGATGTATAAGCTTAATTGTACTCGCCTCTTATTTGACAAACAAGAGAATAGAACGTGAAGGAACATATTTGACATTTAACTAAAAGACATTAAAGTGCAGTTGTAGATACCTTAAATCACCAAACCATTACATCAGGTTTGATCGACACAACCGCTAAGATCATTATTCCTCTTGTTAAAGTATCCAATGAGGCTATAAGAAAGGTAAACTCCAAATTCAATAGAAAGATTGGTTAGCTTTAACAATGCTATGAACCTCTATCACTTAAAAATAAAGATTAAATTGCAAGCATAATCTCAGATGAGTTCTTCTAATGATAATACCTATTTGCACTAGGTTGAGAGTCACTAGAAAAAAATATTAGTCAATTCTATACAATGTAGAGCTGGAAACCTTTCAGACTGGCAACAAGACCAGACATGTCAAGTCTACCATGTGACTCGGCCTCTGAAAGTGTTGACAAACAAGTCGAAATTTAAATAAAGAACACGCGTAACGGAAACATTTTATTTAGTATGTATACATTTCAAACATAAAATAATAATCTTTCATTTTCAGTATATCGTGAGTCGGTGACCATACAAATCCCAATCCATCTTACTCAACGTCCTTGATGCACAACGTTAATACTGAACAATTCGTATTCCTACAAGGATTGGATCCTGTATGGTTATTTGAGAAAATGAAAAATCTTTCAAATATCAATGAGAAGATGGTTGTTACCAATTGCTTAGGGACCCATTAATTAATAAATTAAAAATTAAACCCAAGCATAATACCACAGTGGCATCTAACGATAATACCAGTTCATTTTGCATAGGTCGGAGAGTACATAATAAAAAAAAATATATTATAATTTATTACAATTAAGAGTTGGAAACCCTGCTTCAGCACTGGCAACAAGACGCATGACATGCTCAGTTCACCGTGACCACGGGCTGCTGGAAAGTGTTCGAAACGTCGGAAATTTAAAATGTAAAAGTAAACGCGATAAACCCGTAAAGTCATTTTATTTAATAATGTATAATATTCTGCGCAAACAATAGAAATAATTATTCTTTTCATTTTCAGTATATCTGTGAAGTCGGTAATAAAATCCTACATCCATCTTCTTCAACGTCCTAATGACAAGTTAATACTGAAATATTCTAGTTATTTTTAAAATTATTTGGTACTTTTATTTTACTTTTGGAAACATTGCAATTCTTTTGCCAACTATTTTTTGATGAAAATGTATATTAAATTTTAAGGTATTTGCGTTTTATCTAAAAAAAACTATTAACCTTGAAACACGCAATAACACACGAAAACGTACTTTTGGAACATTTACTGCCGGCGGGTTTTCGGACAAATTTAATAGAAGAATTTAAAAATATAATAAATGAAGCATTTATATTTTAAATTTGCCGTAAAAAATTAAAAACAAAACTAACTACAAAGAATATAAAAATTTTAGACGGATTAGTTTGTCCACTTCTACACATCAAATGTACATTGGGCCGAAAAACTTTAAACGAACAGACTTTTAAAGAAAAATACATTTCCCACGCTAGCCAGAAGGGTCTAATTAGAAACTAAACAAAAGTCTTGTAAGTGTTAAATTATTTGAACTCCACAGCACATTATTTTTTCAAAAAGAAAATAATGAGAAGACGATAGATGGAAATTAATAAACGTAATATGTCTAATGAATGAATTAATTAAAATGATTATTAAAATGAAATGAAACTGAACCAAGAAATATTTCGTTTCAGGTTGATATTTTAATCTCGTCTTCGTTAAATATATTCTACTAAATGTTTCAAGCGTTTGCGTTAAGATTCAAAACTTAAGATTACAAATTCAGGTCTCTACTCCTTTATACGTTAACACTTAAATCCGCCTATAAGCTTATTTAGTTAAATTGCTATATTGGTTTGTCGGTACGTGAGAGCTCAACCTGAATATTCGCACTGCACCCTGATTCGATTTTACCCACAATGACCCTAAGTGCTGTTATGTTTGCTTGGATCTTTTAAGAAATTTAACGAGAACTTTTAATTTAAATTTTGCCATTTATATGAGACGTTTAAGATATTCCTAATTCAAGTATTTAAATCATTTCCTCCGCAGCTGATAACTGCAATTATCTGTTATATCTTTTGTTATAAGTATTTGAAGCATTATCTAATATTTGCATAGATTATTACAAAGTGCCTGATATCCGCATGGAATTCATTACGTTTCTGCAATCAAAACGGTAGTATTGTATAAAGATTAAAGTTAAATATTTATTATGTTAAAACTGTCACCTGTGGCTTACTGGCTTCCCAAAAAAAGGAGGAACTTAATTCGGTGCATTTTCTTAATTGTATATGTTACCTCCTTGCTTCGCTTTTAGTGCTCCAATTTTGTTCAACCTTTTTTATAATGATAGGTATTAACTTACATGTGGTTTCATTTTTTTATGATTTCATGGTAGTCCGTGTATAAAACTTCGGCGTCAGATATTACAACCTTGCAGCATTAAACTGCAAACGCTGGCTCAACTATAAGAAATGGGCTTAAACTATGTTTGAAATAATTGTACTACTTGAATTAATTGATTAAATATTAATTGTACTACAGTAAAGTCTGGGAGAGCATATATCTTTGTTTTGAGGATAATAATAGCATATTCAAAGCTCATTTAAGATTTACAGTTTATGTTATCATAAAAGTTTTTGAAATATCAAAATGCTTCATTCCATGTACGTATAATGCGTCATAGACGACTTTTTGATTAAATGAATACCTTAAAAGATATGACAGATTTAAAAGGTGGTGGTATAAATAGCGGGGCAATTACATGCAAAGCGCACGTTGTGTCCCATTTATATTGCGTACAATGATTATATAATGATAGAAGATGGCCATATATTTTGTTAGAATTTAACTTGTTTGTAACAATTATCATTAAGTTGAAAACGAAATTTTAAAGATAGCTGGTTTCAACAAGTTTAAGTCAATATATTTCTCTGGTTGCTTATCTAAAAGCGTCTTTGAACTTAACTGAAATAAGAGGATTTGTGCTAACGCTCGTGTTTATGTCTTTTAAAATGGTGTGTAGCATTTCAGTTCGTTTATTAGGCAAAGAGCTAGTTTATCGTTGACTTTAAAAACTTTATAAATATTTTTAGTCTTTGAATAAGGTTTAGTAAGAACTCAATTTAATACATATCAGATTCATATAACAGTTTCTACGATTCCAAATTCGTGGTTGATCCAATTCACTGAAGCATATTATATATCAATGCACACATATAAACAATCAATTCATAATTGGCAGAAAATTCAATCTTTATTTTGAATCAGAACACGAACAGCTCTCGGTCAGACAATAGACCAGTGCTTAATCGGCAATTTCAAGACATGATCAGACCGGTCGAATAACCTGATAGTTGAATAGTAATCTTGAACGTTTCTGGCCTGAACAAAGTATCCGAGCATATAATTATCATATATCAAATCTAACATTGCCTATATTCAACGATTTTGGCGAACTGGCCGTTCAACCACGCTCGGTTACTCATCCATCAGCCAGGCTCAGCTTCAACCGAAGTACGTTGTCCCTGTACCGACGTGCAGACCCGGACAGCTTTGAAGACACTTCCATTAATAAAGATTGTAATAAAAACTGTCAAAGTATGAGATGTCTAACTTCAAATTTCGTACTTGTTACAAGATTTACTCAGACGGAGCTTAATGATTCACTTCTCATCTGATACTTAAATAAACGAGTAAGCTTAAAATCACAGCTGAAAGGACAATTTGTAACTCAGTTCGAGTAAATGCAATTTCCTTTGTTCATGATTCAAATGAGTTCAGCCTATAGTACTTTATTTAGCGAGACCGATTACTGTTAATCGACAAGGAACTACAGCGTTTATTACACTTGAGCAAGTAAGATTACAACTTTCTACTTGTCAGCACTGAATAGTACAGTATCTTTCTCTGATTGATCAAGTAGTTAATGTATTTAATTATCAACAAGAGCAAACAGTAAAGATTGTTGCTCCGCTTGTTTAGTCGGATCGTCCAATAGTACTGAACGGTCAGATATATTCTTTACTTTTTTTATTTTAAAGTAAAAGAATAAAAATCTTATAAAAACAAATCTTTCCTGTTTACTGTATAGTATAGATAAATATAAAGTAACATTTAACCCCATACATTTAAATCAAATCAGAACAAAAGGAAATTGTTGCTGACTTTTCAATCTGCCGAACGCTTTGTAGTATAAGTAAAGCTCATCCAATATAAAGCCTGTGTGCGAATGATTTAATAAACGCTTTTAAGACTTCCGTTTATATTCAAGGTAATCCAATTGACGTCAGTGCTATAAAATAAAACTTCTCTATGCAAGTCTGAGACTCAATATTTTTTTGGTTTAAAAAAGTTTTGAAACACTTTTTTTTGTATATTTAGCAAATTTATTCCTTTCTAATTCATTTTTTACAAATTTTTATTACTTCTAATACTTTTATATTTTAATAGATGGAAGGTATTAGATCCTTTTTTAATGGCTCCGTCGGGGGTGGCTACCGTAGCCAGCGTATTTACAGGGTAAACGAGACGTACGCTTAACGGACGGACGGTTAACTGCCTCCGTAGCCTGGTGTGGGCGTGAGGCTTAGAAACCCGAGGTCGTGGGTTCGAATCCTGTGGGGACTCAAAAAATTTTCGTTCTCGTTTCCTAGTTGATTGGGGCAATTTGGGCCTGATGTTGATGATGATGATTAACGGCCATTATTTTAATTTGAGCAAACATTTGTTCACCAAAGGAGAAAACGATTAAAGAAATAAAACATAATTTAAGTTTGATACTATTGGTAATTTATAGTGCGTCCGAATAACGTTTCATATGGCCTCACAAATTTCAATTACAGAAATTTGTAGCTTAACCTGGGCCATATATTCTGACCGAGAACGCTGTCCTGCTGTGTCTTTGGGAAATGCGATTAGAAAGCATGTTTGAAATTTTGTCTGACACAAGTTTAGTTGAATTATCTATTTCAAAAATAATAAATTGATATTTTTACTTGTGCCATAATAATAAATTAATTATGCTATCACAATGTGCATTTGAGTATTCGAACCATGCGAATCTTTTAGAGAAATGTAAATGAAACCCTTTTTTTAATAATGAATCATTAAATTATGGGTTATTTTAAGCTGTACTGCCTCAATTTATCTGTAAATGTAGTTCTTTATACCACAACGCATATTCTAAAAGTGTTAAATGCTAAATAACATGTGTTGAATAATAATATTTATTATTATTACTATTTAAATCTTTATTCGTTATAACATTAGCTCAGATAATATCAGTAAGAGAATTAATGATATTTTCCACAATATACGTAAATATTTAGTTTTGCTTTGTTCGGATACAGCAAACGCTTAACGATGAGAATGAACGGCCTTGGATAATCTACAACTTCTTGTAATGCAATTTGCTAAAACTAAATGAAGCCCAGTTACGACAGTGATTTGCCAACTTGCTTACTTATTTAATCCCGTTTCGATGTAAATAAACTAATGGACTATTTAGCTCTAACTTTCAGATTAACTGCAGTAATTTAATTAGGATAAGCGATTACATTATAAAATGCAATACAGTTGTATATACACAATTGAAACCGTAATACGAGACTTTCTTACTAATTAGTACTCACTTTGACACAGATTTGCCTTATTTGTTATAAGGTATAGGTATATAGCGCCAAATAAAGTAAAGTATGCAAAATTTGCTATATTACCTTTTAAAAAAATTCACGGCAATTACTAAACTCAGGAGTATGATCCCAATTTAAATTGTCCGATTTCAGTTATGAAAAGACAAACAAATTGAATTCAAAATTTTTCTTAATGTTTAAATAAATACTGAGAAACTTTTATTACTATGCACAAAAATTGTAAAAAATAAATAAAAAATTGCCGAAAAGACATGAGGAACTGAAAATCTTGTAAGGAAATGATAACCGTACCAAAAAAAACAATTTTGCTTTATCAAATCCTCTTTGTCACAAAAGTTATTACTTTCGTCCAAATAACCTCTGTGCATATATGGCGAAACTTAATTCAGAAAGGATTTTTCAAGAACAATTTGCAATTGAAATCCGAGCGGTAATTCGTTTCTTACGACTTGGGATTCTCTTAAAATTTAGTATCACTAAAATATTCGGGGAAACCTGTATTGATTTCTCCTTTTTCTGGCTATCATTGAATTACTTGGATTGGAATAAAATCTTTGCTTTTACTACATTTCTTTTTTATTTATTTCCGATACAACACGCTACGTTTCCTAGCACGTTATTTTCTATTAGAAGATTGATTTTGATGATTATTTAAAAATTAGTCTTGCGCCTGACTTTTATCCGGTCATGTCGGTTATGAGATACAGGGAGTGCAACTATGTTCGTGCCCTCCCTTGTGAATATTAATATCGGCTGCTGACATCAAATATAACTCAGTCGCCATGGTCGTAAGCAACTCGGATGTTATCGTCTTATAGTTATTCCAATTCTGTTTATTTAAATAATGTTAATCGCTTACGTAACAATTACAAATGAGCAGAGTAAAACCTGACTCAATTTAATACGGTCTTCACAATTTTATGTTCAAAATTTCTATGGACAGCATAAATATTAAACAAATATCTTAGAAGATATAAATAATTTCACTTGCAAAAGCACTGGGAGCGCCGATTCCCTGAGGACGACAGCAGTCAATTTTCCATGTAATTATATAAAATCTGTTGACTAATCTTATAATTAATCGTATATATACAATCTAACTGCCTCCTGTAGCCTAGTGGTATATAGATATGGTTGGTTAGGCAATTTGGGCCGATCACCCAAATGTCTGAAAAGTAAGATGATCCATGCGTCGGATGGGCATGTAAAACAGTCGGTCCACCCACCAACCCGCATTGAACCAGCGTGGTGGATACGGTCCAAACCCCTAATGGATAGGGGTGTATTAGGGAGGCCTATGTCCAGCATGGACTAACTCAGGCTGATGATGTGATGTGATACACTTTCGTTTTAAGGTTGATAATATTTATCTTTATTTTACTTCTTACATGTATTGATTTGATATAATTTTTAGAGTAGTTTATATAAAAAAAATATATTATTGAAACGAACACCTATCCCTTTGCGTGATAGATGTATAGTTGCTAGCTTTTAACGTACTTTTGTTTGGTTAATTTTTTAAATCTTATTATTAGATTAATACAACAAATAAAAGGTATAGGAGTAGGTGGTATGTTCCTTTTTATAGGGGACCGTCTGAAGCAATACCTATTTCTGCCGCAAAGCATTTTTCCAGTTTTATATTCCGTTTTCCGTTTGAAAGGCACTTTACTGAGTAAATGAGACTTAACATGCTATGGCTCACAGTAGGCAGCGCGTTGGTGAAACCCCTGTATTGCCAATACCTATGGGCGTCGATGACCACTTTTCATCAGTGGCTCGTTTGGCTGCGTCAAAAAAGATAAAAGTGTTCCTGAAGCAACATAAAGCTTTAGATTAATTTAAATTATTTAATACTTTAATAGAGTTGATTGATTGATACATACATTATATTAATAATGATAATCGAATCAATTCACGGTTTGTTTATTTTATGTGAAACACATACATTTTCATCAATCAAACCACATGAAAAGATCGACGCTTTTGATGTGGCCCTTATCAATATCATTAAGCCTGTATCTCAATGGCATTAAATAAATACAAGCAAAATATACAGTTAGGGTTTTGTATCGTTATAGCTCATTTATATCGTGAGTACAATTTTCGTACATTGAAATTATTTCGTTACTAGATTACGAAGTCTTTCTTTGACACAAATCTCACTATAATAAATTTAAAAATTTACTTTATTTAAAACGGTATATTACTTTATTGTTTTTTTTTCTTAATTTTTTTTATACGCATGTCGCCAAAATGCGATCTCAATTATTAAACAATTACAAAATCTCGTATGTAACTAATTTGTAACCTGGCTATTCTATAATACCAGTCGTTCTTTAAGTTATTGTTCAAGCCAGGTAACAGCGCTTATAATTATAAATAAAAAAAAGTTGTTACCGTGCACAAGTGCACTCGCGGGTATAGGTTCGCTCAGGTGCAGGACCGCCCCATGACTTTTGTCTGGCCACCTGATGGGAAGTGGTCACCGACACCCATAGACGTTGACAATACCAGTGGTATCGCTGACGCGCTGCCTACCGTGAGACATAGGGTGTTAAGTCTTGTTTACCCAGTAAATACGATGGCTACGGTGCCCTTCAAACCGGAACGCAGCAGTGTTTTCACACTACTGCTTCGCGGCAGAAATAGACCACCGCGGTGCCTATTTACCCACCCAGACAGGTCTCCTGTAAACAGGGGACTTTCCACCGTTTACTTATGGTCTATTTAGTTTAACAGGCAATCGGATGATCAGCCACTTTGTCCTAGGCAACTAGGAAAAAACTATGAAATTAGTGGGAATCAACGACTTTTTGAGTTTGCACTCAACTCTAACCCATGACTTCCGGTTTATAAAGCGCAAGCTCATACCACTAGGCTACGGAGGAATTTACTACTGTGTCAGTACTGTAATATAACATATGTACTTGCTCTCAGTAATGCAATTATTTACGCTCTTTTACAAATTTTATGCTCTAATTTTAACAGTCTTATACTAAATTGGGTTTCGTCATTTTTATACTTTCATAAACAAGTTATTTGTAAATATTTCTTTGAATGGGTATCTTTTGTTCACTAATGAATAAGTTTATGAGCCAGATATAATTAGTATAATTATTTGAGTAACTCATTTCCTGATAATGTTTTTCCCTATTATTCTAAGAGGAATCCAAACAAAATTAATTAATACTCTCGTTTTCTCCCCAATAACTTCTAATTGCCAGTTTAATTTTTTTTCGAAAGATTTTACAAGAAATTAAATAGTTTGGATAATGAGTTATAGCTTTGATTTTTTTGGTAATTATAAATAGATAAATGAGTCCAATCCATTGAATGAAAGAATAAATTTCTTTCATTCAATGGATTGAAAATAAATCTAATGCGTGGAATAAAGGGAGGGTCAACCAATTCAAAGCCAGTTTGCTGAATGGTGGCAATCGCAATCACCAACCTTGTGTGGGTGCGTTATCGCGATAAAATAGCACACCCGTCGAAGATTCCCTATTCTTTTCTCTTTCATGGAATTTCACATCTTGGAAATTATATCTCTTACGAGCTTCAATAAATCTCTTACGAATTTCTGAATATTGAGGTAATGAGCTTACCAGCTGATGCTACGACATGAAACTTCATCGGGGTCGATGATGTTCGAAATAGAGAACCCCACTGTGTGACAGTGAAACAAGGCGGAGCAGACTCTCCTAATGTTGCCTCGAAATCGTAATGAATCTCATGAATCGTTAATTTTGTTAAACAGAGGTATTTCACAACGACTTGCACTCAATTTTTCTCCATTTTCAAGAACCGATACGAAGCAGACATATGACTACACTCAGAAAAAACAAACAAAAGAGAATCGGACATTTGCTTGCAGCGTTTATTTTTTTCTTACCAATAGTCATTTTTGTCTAACTGCCTCCGTAGCCTAGTGGTATGGGCGTGTGTTTTAGAAA
Organism: Lamproptera curius; assembly: GCA_029286875.1. Classification (NCBI taxonomy): domain Eukaryota; kingdom Metazoa; phylum Arthropoda; class Insecta; order Lepidoptera; family Papilionidae; genus Lamproptera; species Lamproptera curius. The sequence continues at coordinate 219,809 of JAGSMT010000335.1, read as the reverse complement.
GCGGAGGTCGTGGGTTCGCATCCTGCGGGGACTCTACAAATTTTCATTGTTGTTTCCTAGTTGATTAGGGCCATTTGGGCCGATCACCCAATTGTCTGAAAAGTAAGATGGTCCATGCGTCGGATGGGCATGTAAAATGTCGGTCCACCCACCAACCCGCACTGGACCAGCGTGTTGGGATACGGTCCAAAAACTCCCTTATGTAGAAAGCGTCCACTAGGGGAGGCCTATGTCCAGCAGTGGACTATCACAGGCTGATGATGAGATGTAGACATTTTTGATCCCTATAGTATATATACACAAAATTTTACCAGTAAGTACCGTACAATGCCTTTGAAATAGTAACGTATTAGAGCGGTAAAAATGTTATACACTATTGTAAAAACAAATTGGCTGTCGCATTGTTCAGAAATGAATCAAAATATATTGCATCAGTCTATTATACCTGTAGGACATTTACATGCCCATAATCATGTAGCTGTATTATTAATGATTAATTCCACGGAGTATTATTACCTAGTTGACCAATTACGATTTATATTTATCGTAATTTTTGATTTATAACAATATTTTTTTGGGGCTGTGATCATGCAAGGCGGTATTGACATTAATAAGACGATAAAGACGACCTTGCCGATAATTTTTATCTATATACAATATCAATATATACATACATATATAATATGAAATTGAGAGACATCTAATCCACATGCGTATGCAGTTTTCTTCTAAAAATATTTAGCTGTAAAAACTGTTACATTCATCACAATGTTACACGTGTAGCTTTAAAAATCTGTTGTCGCTTACAGCAGGTATATTTAAAGCCACCCTACAAGAATATACGAAGGTCAATTAAAATATAATTCATATAACTCTGATTTTACTATGAACCACGAAACTAAATAAATGTAATAAATGTAAAGAAGTTTTCTACGAAAATTCTCTCATTATTCTAACATGGTTAATATCTATGAACAGAATATACTTCGAACAGAAAAATCAACATCTTGTGTTAAAAAATCATAATGAAGTCTTTTAAACTATTTCGACTAAACGTTTTTCTCTAAATTAAAAAAGAATTCAGACAGCTTTAAACATGATTTAATTATATCTTACAATTCTAAATGTATACAAAACTTTTCCATATAAATACATCACAGTAGCAAATCTATTTAAATAATATTCTATTTGAAAGGCTCGTTACTTAATAGTTTTACAGAAGACTAAACACAGTCTTGATCAAAAAGTTATTATCACATATGTAGATATTATAATAATCTCCACTGATAACAATACGTATTATAAATTTTAGCACACCAATTAAACAACTGAGTACATACATCAAAAGATTATCAAAGTAGCCATAATCTTTCATCTCTGACAAGGTAATTGTGTTAATTTAAAATACAGGTTTATTTTTTATTAAAATTATTGAGCACAATTCAATTTATAAAATTAGCCGATTATTTTGTAATTTCTTAATAAGCATTGAAAAAAAGGCATTCCATTTAAAATTTCTCCTTAAAACTGGTCTTAATTAAATCATGAATAACTTCTAGGTCAACCATCGCGTTAATCACCAAAAAATTTACTATTAATAAAATTTTACTTTAGGTTTGCTTTTAATATAAATTATAAAAATGCGGAATACGAGAAATGTTTTACTGTCGTTATTTAAATAGCTTCAGTTATACATTTTTCTCTACAAAATTAATGCTTTAAATCTATGGTCGAAGTTAATTAAATAACATTAGTTAAAGCTATTTATGAAACGACAACCCACAGACAGGGTGTTCGTGCGCATTTCTATGTCGCCTAACACGGCCGCAAATTGGTTACGCAATAATCATCCTTTCCTTTCTTACTATACCTTTCCTTTCGCCTGCCCTCCTCTTTCCTTTAATTTTTCCTCATCTCGCGAAGAAAGGAGGGTAAAAGGAGAATACTTTGTGACGCGGGCGGCGGCTAGCACCGCCGCTGTTGACAATTGCCTTCGGGAGTTCCTAAGCAACGCATCATATTTTAAAGTCACTAACGCTCCGTTCTAATAGTTTTAAGTTTACCGCGAACCCCAACCGCATCAACGAAGACGCCTACAGCTGTGCCGCCATCATACGAGGTATTTATCCTTCCTATTATCGCATTCCAATCCGGCTTCATAACCACGTTGTCCGAGCCGGATTACGCAAATGGTCCTTCGAACCGCATCCTCGCTTCTGGTCCTTAAATAGGATCTACCATATCGCCGTCACTCGAGCTAGTTGGTCCAATCAAATTGGCCGACGAAACATGAGTGACTACGCACCCGTGCAACCACATAATTAATTAAATTATGATCTTAATTAATATATAAATAATATTTATTTATTAATCCCGAAATTGCGGCAATATAGTGTAACGACATTCGCAGAGTGATTAGGTGACGTGCATTAGGGGAAGTGTCTAGCAGTGGACTGACACAGGCTAATGATGATAGTGAACGTGATGAATCCCGAAATTATAAATTTAGCAATTATCATTTGGAGAGTGTTGCAATTATAATGATTTAAAATTGATATTCCACAAAGCCAGAATAAATTTATAACTGTGGCCTCTCCCAACGGAGCCAGTGAGATAGTTAATCACTTGCTTAAAGTTCCTTTTGAAAATTATTAAATTCGGCGTAATTCGAGGGGATTTCAAGGGACAGATTAGTTGCGTCACTTAAAACTACATTGACCCAATGTAGTTTTACGTAATTAGATTCAATATTAGACTTAATAGAGCTCAATAGAACTCCTAAAAAAAGCTACCAAAAAAACTAATGTTTTTTGAATGGTATACATCTGTTATTATCGCCGGGTTATAAAAGCGTTGCTTCCTTAAATATTGTATGTGAAGTTAATTGATATCTTTTTTAAAAACGCCTCACTACCTACTTTAAGAGAAGGAAAAAGAATATTACTTAAACAACATTTATATCAAGGCACTAAAAATATTTAATATACATCCGATCAATTTAGTCTTAAGGCCTCTAGTAGAAGATTATTTCACCCAGGCTTATATGACCTCAAGACACAGTATATACATCTACTTTTATATAATTTACTAAACTTTACTAATAATATTTTTTATTTACCTTTTTAGATATATATATATATATATATATATATATATATATATATATATATCTATTAATATTCAGTTTATATATATTTCTCTATATTGCACATACATAATACGAGTATGTACGTAAAATAGAGTATGCTATATGATAGTAGTAGTCGCCGCTTCGTCGACTTTTGTTTAAATTAATTGTTTGCAATTGATCAAACCGCTAATGTTTAACGTCTTAATATTTAATAATGCGATTATTATAAATCTATAATAATCGCATTATTTAATCATCATCATCATTAATCATCTAGTTTTAATAGTACAAGCTTTGCTTACTTTAAGATTAGGTGGTAATGAGTAATTGTCCAAAAATATTTATTTTTTTATTAACAAACACAATTTAACTATTTTATGAAAACGTTAACTTAGCCTTGGTTTGAATCCTGCGGTTTGAACCAATCGCCGAATTGCCTAGAATCAAAATGATCCTCGTATCGGATAGACAATAAAGTATGTCATAGCGGTTCTTCGCAAGCACCCTTTTAGCTGTAGTCGAATACTTTTTCTAAAAAAATATATCATTTTATTTTATTAAAAACGAAATCAGACGATCTACTCAAGAAAACTGATAAAAAGTGATCGCCGTATACATCAGCATTAACTCACCTCATTAGGTATGACCAACGCGCTGCCTACATCAGACAAAGGGCGTTGCCGTTGCGGCAGAAAGAAGCACCGCCGTGGAACCCCCTAGACGGCCCCCTGTATAAAGCGGACCTACTACCTCTGAATGATGATATGTAAATATTGCAGTCACAAAAAAAGACATTTCATAATTTACATTAGCATTACTTTCCTTCTTTCCTGTGAAAGGAATATGCATTTACAATATTACGCATATGCATGTCGTTCAGTACACTTTCCTAATAAAATGATAAGTCACCACCAAACCACACCAAATTTCCTATGGTTTTATCACCCATTGACTGCTTTATCCTGTTGTGAGTTAATTTATATAAACTATGTAATCAACCCAGTTAAAGTGCTAAAGTAAGTCATAGGTGAACCTAATTGGACATGACTGTAATCAACTACGAATTAGTTATCCTCGTGTCACTTGAATGAAGTTTCCAAAACTCTAAAGACTTTGATTAGAGGAACGTTGAAGTTTATGCCATTAATTCCGTTAGTTTGAAGGTTCATTAAGGAATAACAAAGCCTAAAAATTATTCATATCTCTATTAAATATGCCTTGATAATTTTTATAAAAACTGTTATGTTAATACATACATACATACATATCAGCCTTTGTTAGTCCACTGCTGGACATAGGCCTCCCCTAATACACCCCTATCCATTAGGGGGTTTGGACCGTATCCCACCACGCTGGTCCAATGCGGGTTGGTGGGAGGACCGACTTTTTACATGCCCATCCGACGCATGGATCATTTTACTTTTCAGACAATTAGGTGATCTACCCAAATTGCCCTAACCAACTAGGAAACAACAATGATAAATTTTTTGAGTCCCCGCAGGATTCGAACCCACGACTTCCGGTTTCTAAAGCACACGCCCATGCCACTAGGCTACAGAGGCAGTTACCCCTAATACCTAGATACAGCAATGGCGTACGTCCACGAGACGTATGTTTATCTTATGTGTAACTTTTACAACATAGATTGTTATTTTGGTTTTTATGTTTTTATGCAATTTTTTTATATTCAAGGTACATGTAGTATTACGTTAAAATGACTAGTCAAAGAGCGGGGCTTACCTTACTATTGACAAGCAGCTACTTGGATTCAGAAGAAGATGCCCATTTAGGATGTACATCCCTAACAAGCCAAATAAATATGGCATAAAAATCCCCATGATGTGCGATAGTGGCACAAAATATATGATAAACGCTATGCCTTACATAGGAAAAGCAACAAATACCAACGGCTTACGTATTGTGTAAAGGAGCTGTCAAATCCTGTGCATGGGACCAATAGAAATATGACTTTCGATAATTGGTTTACATGAGTTCCTTTGACAAAACCGCTACTTCAGAATCCGTATAAAGTGACGTTAGTAGGCACTATACGTTCAAACAAAAGGAGATTCCAAAACAAATTAAGAACACTCGTTCCCGCGCTGTCGGCACTTTGATGTTCTGCTACGATGGCCATTTAACACTTGTTTCTTACAAACCAAAGCCTTCAAAGATGGTATATTTGCTCTCTTCTTGTGACGAAGAAGGCTCAATAGATCAAGTAACGGGAAAACCAGAAATAATCATGTATTACAACGCAACAAAGGAGGTGTTGATACTCTTGACCAGATGCGTTCCTCGATGTCTTGCTCCAGAAAGACTAATAGATGACCAATGGCAGTCTTTTATGGCATGCTAAACATATCTTTTGTTAACTCTTATGTCATATATTGTCATAATGTACTCGCCAAGAATGAAAAGCCACTGAATAGGAAAGAAATTATGAAGAAACTAAGCACACAGCTTACTTCAGCTTGGATGGAAAAAAGGCAAGAAGCTCCGACCTTGAAAAGATACTTGCGCCAAAATATTAAAGAACTGCTACCTGATACAGAGGATAGTAACCATACAAGGGAAGAGGAACCTGCAGTAAAAAAGAAAAGGTATTATGCGTACTGTCCTTCAAAAATAAGAAGAATGTCTAAAATGAAATGTGCACTCTGTAAAAAACCAGTCTGCGGTAACCACAAGAAAAATGTCTGTTTCAAATGTGTTTAATATATATAAGATGATTTATTCTAGTTATTTTAAATATTGTTCACCATTTAGGTATAGTAAAAAGTGCCGTACAGTTGCAATTAAAGACAGATAGTCACTTATAAAGGTCCTATTAAGAAGCCAAGTTTTTATGATTACTTTAATGAGAATTTTATGTTTGCTCTTCTAACTTTGAACTAAATAAATATATACACACATAATATATGCTTATTTATTTACTTAATACTTAAACTAATAGGTAAGATCCTATAAATAACAAAAATCACTTAAATTTCACAATATAATGTTAATAACGTGGTATACGTCTATGGGACGTGTGATTATCTTTAACGCTGATTATCTTTCTAGGGTTAAATACAAATACTAAGCAAAAAATAAAAGAAAAATGATAATATGTATTTCGGGTTCTCTACCGAACAAGACTTAACTTTCGACTCCGTAGGAGATTGACGTGAGTGAGCTAAATAAATATAGTATACTTTTTTTTGTGTAATTATAACATTTATACAAATAATTTTTTGTGAAATAGTTACATTACACTAAGGTTTTTGTTTTTCTTTAAAAAAATAAGGACTATAATAACTTTACAACCTTATAATGGATGTGTTTAATTTTTTTTGAAGTGAAACTTCTTTATCGGGGTTGGAAAGAAATTTAGTGCTACATTTTTTCGTTACGCGCAATCTTTAATTTTCGTTACGCGCCATCTTTTTTGGTATAAAATTAGGATTTAACACCATTTATGTAAATTTTGTAATAACCCTTTTAAATACTTAAGTGTATGGTTCATATTGTTGTTACATTTTGTAACTAGATGGCAGTGTTTTTAAAATTAGAAATACGGAAATTATAATAGCTTAATTTTTCATAATCAATGCATTAACTTCATGCGTCATCAAATTACACTAAACTTAAAAATGATTTCTACGAAATGTTAGCATTGATGAAAAATACGAATAATTGTAGTGACACTTCTTTATCAGGGTTGGAAAAAAGTTTACTGTAACATTTTTTCGTTACGCGTCACATTTTTCCGTTACGCGCCATTTACTTCTTACGAGTGTACGCTAGTAAACGCAAACATTTTTTTTTGTATTACGTGATAATCATTCAATGAAATATGTAATAAAAACGCTTGTAACCTGTCTTTATACCGTCTATCTATTAGGCAAAATTAAAAACCGCCTCATCAATCTACTTGGAGATATTATTCAAGAGAAAAGTAATTTACTTCCGTCATTCAGTAATTGACAAAAGGGCAAAATAATCCTTCGTCCATAATTCCTGTTTTGTCTAATTTTATCTCGTTAAGAATATTAATCAGCTAAAATTTCTTGTTCCTATTTTAAATTTACACATTTCGTCCTTTACTTCATTTCGATTTTTGAAACAATATTTTAGAGTTTAAAAGATAAAAAAAAAATTAGAAAACTTGCTGTTCCCAGTAAATAAAAATAAATAAAAATAAAATAAAAATGCCTTCTATTTCTAACTAGAACACAAAAATTTAAAAAGATTTAGAAAAAAGGAAGGACAAATAACACTTAAAAAAATAAAAGATGATTTACACTATACAATATTAGCTTTAAAATACTATTCTTAAATGTTATATCATATTAACTCTATTTCTTATTGTACTAGCAAGAACCCCTCTTATTATATGTAGGAGTCAACATACTGGAGCTCTTCTTCCTCTAGGTAGGCTGTTCCCAATATAGGTATTTAAATAGAAATAAAAAAATTAATGACTGAATAATAGAAAATTATTGAAAAGATTATAACACGTAATTAATAACCATTTATTAAATGAAAGAAACACCTGTAAATTTTGGTTCGGACATTTACAAATAATTAATGTTTTAAGCCTTTTCTGGTTGGTAGTTGGTTAGGACAATTTGGGCTGATCACCCAATTGTCTGAATAGTAAGATGATCCATGCGTCGGATGGGCATGTAAAAAGTCGGTCCACCCACCAACCCGCATTGAACCAGCGTGGTGGGATACGGTCCAAAACCTCCTAATGGCTAGGGGTGTGTATACGGGGAGGCCTATGTCCAGTAGTGGACTATCAGAGGCTAATGGTGTATGGTGTAAACCTTTTCTTGCAATAAATTAATATTTTTACAGGTTAACTCTCCACTGTACTATTATACCGTTATAAAAGCAAATGGGCACTCAGTACGCACAAAATTCTAACAAAAAGACTTAAACAATAGTCAGGGGGATCCTAACACAAGTCCTTAAAACTGTAACAAAACTAGCCCATGTACTCAAGCAATTCATGAATATCAAATTTACATGCTGTAATAATTAGATAATTCAAATTATGTTTTTGTTAGAATTATATCATCCTAATTGTATCTATACAAGTATTATAAGAATTGAAAATTAATCTGTTTTGATAGACTTCGAAACTATTGGACCGAGGCGAAATATTCTTTCACTTCTAGATAGCTACATTATCCATGAGCAACATATGTTACTCTTAACCCTAGCAAAATGTATTTAAAAAATAACACAGACAGAGATGTGGCCGAGGTTAGTAATTTATATTGACACTGACGAAAGTTTACTGAGATGTTTTGTAATTCAGTTACACTGTTTTTGGCCGACTGCTCAAAGGATCCCAATTCGGAGTATACTTTTTTATATAAGTTGCCCCATAGCTTTACTTCTAGATATAGGTAATATGTATTTGGAAATATAAAATACATTGTCGAAAATCACAAATTTGTGTAATTAAATTGCAAACGCTGGCAAATCGTAAACAGATAGAGCAAAGCAATGTAATAACATAATTGTACGTGTTTAAATGGTGAACAATAAGTCTCTGAGCCTATATAGGTATCTGTATGTTGTGAATAACCTAGAATAACTATTTTAATGTACATATATTTAAAATAATGTAAAGAGTCATTTAAATTTTATAAGAGCATAATTATGATAATAAATCATTAAACTTTTACGGATAAATGTAATTTAGTATTTGCTCATATTATTATTTAAAAAGTGTCTTGGAAGCCTTTTTCTAAAATTAAACATAGTATTCGTTTTACTTTTAATGTAACTTTAGTGAAGCGTTTAAAATACTCAAATTAGTTTATCATTAAAAATATTTTTTAATGTCTTAAAAATTTAAACAGATCGGTTTTTTGAATTTGCAGTCTTCTGATCAACAGTTGAGTCCAGCTTTGGGTTTTTAATTTTATTTTTTTTCTTAATTTTATTAATATTGAAGACCATAGTCTTCTCGAAGACGAAAATAATGAAATAAGTTTAAAAAAATACATTATTTAACTAAAAAAAATAATAAAAGCATTTATAATATAGCCCTTTCGTGTTTCTATTCAGGTATATAAAATCAAACATCATGATAGTACAAAAAATCTATTGCAATATAACAATCAAAATAATCCTAATACAGTTTGATTGATTCGAAGAAGACATGTAAAGGAAGTCCTTTCGACTTCTTTACTGAGTGATTATATTGGTGAAATAATTCCCAAGATTTCTGATTTAAATACTCAAAGTGTAGCGTTTGGTCTATTTTTAGCCGAAAAATAAAGCTAAGGAGCAAAGAGAAATCCGAAAATCATAACACGAATAAAAACTAATTTAGAACCAATTTTTATAGTATCAAGAAGGGACTAAGCTAGAAACAAATTATAATTTGATAGATTATTACACAAATTTTGTTCAAGGGCAGACTATATAACTTCCCCTTGACCATGGCTCCTGTAAAGAGTTTAAAACATAGAGAAAATATACGGGATAAACCACCTCACCCGTAATGTACCCATAGTACTGAATTCTATATAATATTACTGGATTTAATCTGTAAAGTATGATAAATAATTCTTTCACTCTCCTCACCATTTAACAGGTTATCTGCTCACTACATTCGATGCTGCAAAAGATGCATGAGTCAGTTGTCAGCAAATTTGTAAGCACTACTATAGGTAACAACTGCCAAAAATAGTCTAAACAACAGGGTCCAAAATTTTACATATTCATTCTATACATGGTTCATATCACGGTTCGGACAATTCGGTCATGGGCTTGTCGCGACCAACCAGAAAACAACCGTCCACAAAGCAGTTGCCCATCAGGATTCAAACACATGACCTCCAGCTTATAAAGAAAGGACCAACATCAAAAGGCCACTTGGGCTGTTATTCAAGAGATGTATGAAAGCAATCAATAATTATACACATAATTAACTGTATTTACTACATATGGATGAGATTACCCGTAAGACCAACATGTTGTATAAGCAAAATTCAAACTGACTTTTTGACCGTTGTTACAATAACAAAAATAGAATATGAATAAAAATATAAAAAGTTTGAATAATCGATAATTTACAATATAAATGCGATTTAATATTTATAATGCTGATATGTTATTATAATAGCAACGTAACCTAGCCGTTGTTCTGGAAACAACAATTTCTAACAACATCAAATGCTGCAGGTAAAGTAGCTTTAACTAGTAACATCGTCTCCTATGTCGTGTTCTCAAGCTCAGTAGTCGGTTCGTGGTGGAAGCCCGGAGCAAGAGTACTCATTCAATGGAATAAGAAATACGTATTGTACATTTTTCTAGAGCTCACGGCTCCATTACGTTTGAATGTTTCCTTCGCTGTTTCGCCTCTCAAAGAGCGGAGCGTCGGTGCGTTAACAATAATATGTAGGTCACATATTTTCGTTTCACCTGCACTTATGTGTAATGAACTACACATAAGTTTTACCTTTAAGTTTTATTTGTCTTTTCGGTTTTATTAATATTATTTTCCTTTACAAATATTTGATCCGCCTCCGTCGCCCATCAGTATTAGCCGTTGCTTCATAAACCAGAGGTCGTAAGCTGATCCACAACCAACCCAACAAAAACTCCCTAATGCAGAGGATTATCAGAGGCTAGTGATGACGATGATAATGAAATGTTTTAATGGTTTTTAATTTCTTCTATATTGGATTTGGTAAACGTTAGTTGGATTTTTTTTTTAAGTTAACAAAAAATTCATAACTAAATAAAAAGGCACATTTTTTATTTAGTTCCTATTATATCGTATGTTACATAAGAAATAGACACAGTATATGATTTCATTAAACGCCTTAATAAAAATAATGAGAAACGTTGTCAAGAGCTCGCGATACGTCGTCATGCGGTGGATCCATTAAGCAAAATTAAAACCTGCCAATTCATTTCAGTTGAGATCTTGTTCAAAGAAAAACGTTACGCCTACGTAATTAGTTAAGTAATTTACGGAACAGGGAAATAAACCCTCCGTTATAATTTCAGGCGGTCGTTCTTTCATGTTGTTACGAATATTAATAACGTACAGTTTCTATGCTTTTCTCATAGTGAATCAATTTTTAAGCAACATTCATAAATTTTTCATATTTGTTAATTATGTTTAAATATGTTTTACTTATATACTCTGTCGTAGAATGAACGCTGGATGCATTCAAATATACTGTATATAGTAACATAGACGGATAGACAGATGGACAGAGTTACTTTTGTGTACCTCTATAATATTAGTATGGATTAAATATTACATTTATAAGCCCCGCCGAGTTTCGTACGCCAGTTCTTCTCCGGTCAGGGACTACGTTTTTCCAAATCCGTGGTAGTTTATTTGACAGTAAAAAGAAAGTGTAATGCTTCCTTGTTGAATAGAGATATTCGTCTTTGACTTTGAATAAACGGAACAACTTTTTCTTTTATTTTTCAGCAATAATTATTACGTTTTGTTTAAAAATTAAACAAAAATAATAACTGAGACAAAAAAACAAATAAGCTTGGCATGTCATTTGGTGTTTTGTTATAATGTCGAGAGTTAGCTACGATATTTCTTTTAAAAGCCCTAATAGCGTCAAAGCCTTCGTGTCAAGCAGCTTAAGCCAGCAATATTACATTTTGTGTCATACTCTCAAATACAACGGAGCAAAGTAAATTTCTTGTTTAGCCTGTAGGAAGTCTGAATTCTCTTTAAACATTTCGTGTTAAACATTTTTATAGCGAAACTGGCGTGTTTCTCCTATATTATTTCTTAGTATGCTTTTATCTTGACCTGGCTTTGCCTGCGTTTCTTTAAAAACCAAAGCAAAGTTTTTACAAGCTTATGTTCTTAAATATAGCCCAAATAATGACGGAAAGAAGACGTTTGGAACAGAAGTCCTCTGACATGTGAGGAACTAGCGAAAGAATCTCGGTATGATCATTTTTATTATCTTTTACAATTAAATCATCATTATTATTGACCATTCTAAGTATACAATTGTCATCTTTTTTAAAAATTCTTGAAGGAGTGTTCCGTTACTCTAATAAATTTAAATTGAACCTCTGACATCCAAACGTTATATTTTTCATGTCTGTACTATGTAACTGGAAGAATTACTTTATGTCAGTTCTTAGTATTATATTATATGAATTAGAGCACATCTTTGAGAGAATATTGTTAAATCATCATCATCATAATCAGCCTTTATCAGTCCACTGCTGGACATAGGCCTTTTAAAGTAAACGCCAAGGCCATACCACCATCCCACCTGATCGGGTGTCGACCAACACTCCGTTTCCCGAAACGTGGCCTCCACTCCAGAACCTAATGGGCCCATCGGCCATCCGTTCTTCGGACCACGTGACCGGCCTACTACCACTTCAACGAGCTAATCTTTTGCGCTATGTCGGTCGTTCTCTGTCGGATGAATTCATTACGAATCTTATCCGACACAGAGACTCCGAGCATAGCGCGTTCCATAGCACGTTGAGCTACGGCATCGTCAACTGCCAATGTGGTTTCGGATGTTAAGGGCATCGAATAGGTTTTTAATTCCATTTGGAATTTTTCAGAGCCCATTACGTATTGTCGGAAGTTAGGTCAGAGAGTAGACTTTATCAGGCGGGCCCGCTCTCGCAGGAAACCCATATTCACGGTGCCTCTCTGACAATCGGTGATCACTACCGGTTTTAAACCTATTGATCACAGAGTTTCCGGTCCGTCTTAATGAAATCTATCGCGTTTCTTGTCACAGCATCGGGACTTTGCCATGTTCATTTCCTGTGTGGCTTCTTCTTAAAGTATGAGTTCATTAAGACGAGCCCTTCTTTTATCAGGAAATTGACTAGCATTTGTCCCCTGCGATTTCGACTACCAACACCGTGAGGGCCTAAACACTATTCGATACCAGTTTGTACACCCACTTGGGCATTGAAATCCCCCATAACAACATTATAGTGGGCCTTATAGGTGGTATGCAAAGCCCGGGAGACATCCTCGTATGTGGCCTCCACTTCGTCGTCAGAGTGTGCTGAAGTGGGCGCATACACTTGTATTACTTTTAGGGTATACCTTTTGTGAGCCTAAGTACAAGGTGCGCCACCCTAGTCGACACACTCGAGACTGCGATTATGTTGTTAGCAAGGGATTTGTTGACGAAGAATCCCACGCCGCCTTTTGACGGAAGGTCACCCTCTCGGAAGTAGAAAATGTGACCCGGTGGCAAGGTTACAGTGTCCTCTCCCTGTCTTCTGACTTCGCACAACCCTAGAACGTGCCACCGAAACTGACCCAGTTACATCTCCAGCTCGGCCAGGTGTTCGCTAAGTCTCAGCGTTCGTCCGTTATACGTAGCCAGATCAAGTTTTTGGTAGCGATCTGTAGCCCGGGCATTCTAAGCACCCCTTGTCCCACCATCACCATGGCCGCTACCGTGGCCAGGAATAGTGGGACTACCTGGAACTAGGGGCCGTTGCCTTTCATTGACGTCCAATAAAAGAAATACTCATAATTGCCACGCTGAGCAGGTGGATTGGCAATGACTGATGGCACCTGTACTGCGGATCTACCTTACTCCCAAAGTAAGGCAGCACCGCAGTCAAATGGGCAAGAATATTGTTTACTTTATCCACATAAAACATACTACGACTAGCACAGAATAGGACAAGATTCGCATTATGAGAACAAGGTCCGTTGATTGACTCCAATCAAGATTTAAGCTTCAATGCCACGCTTCCAAAGCGATTTGAAATACTATGTCCTGTTAAGTGGATCTACTTCCAAGTAGGACAGAAACCGCCAGTCAAGCTGGGCAAGATATTAGTTTATATGTTTATAATCAACTAGATTAAACGACCTGTCTGATAAATAACACGTCCAGATTTAGCACAGATTCTTATGTCATAATTGACTGCGCAAGTCCGTGAAATTTAAATATAATAAATAACTGATTAATGACAGTCAAAGCGCCATTTACTCAAAACAAATATCTTGTCCGGTATTCTCTTGAATCGATAAAAATCTGCAATTCATTCTGCAGCTTTCTAGATTATCAGTGGTTTGATACGAAATAAGATTAACAGGTTAATGACTGTGATATCAGCACGTTCCAGTTCGTTAAATTGTTATACTATGTCTAAGATTGACGCCAAGCTGAATTTAAACTTAGTAAGTAAAGTAAATATAATGACAAACCAATTTAACTCAAAAAATTTTCAGTTTGAAAGGACTAAATTCGCTTTACGAATTAGTTTTAGATAATCGATGTTTTGAGAAAAAAGTTACGTCAAGACTGGTCCACTCAGTCAAATTTTAATAACATCTTCCGACACATTTATAAATTGCATGTACAACCTACTCAAATTTATTTGACATCTTCGTTTAAGAACTAGATTTAGATAGACGTAGAAAAGTTGTCTAAACTTTTGTTGCATCTATTATATTGACAATAAATCTTAAATCAATTACCTTTTGCCTTAACTAAGTTAAATTGTGATATTAATTTTTGATTGATGTGTCCCAACAGAAATAATCCAATTTACCTCTGTACAGTTCTTACACCATCTACACGTGAAGTTGTCCGTTGTATTCTCTTTGACGTAATTCACGGGGCATTCAAATACACACGTGTTCTCCCATTGCCATCCTCCTATCGACTTGCATTCATCATTAGTCAAACAAAATGAGTTGACAGGTAACACGACTCTGTTAATTTAAAAAATAGTACATTAGAAGGACTGTTCTTGTTCCAGACTTTTTACTTCTTAATGAGGTTGCAGAAGCATGTAGGGAGACGCAGATTCCCTTCTTTTATCACTGTATTCGTTCTGTCTAAGAATAACTGACAAATTTAATGTCAATTCCAATTAAATAAATTAAAATACCAAAACGGACAGTTGTTTCTAACTTTTTGGCGTCGGAGATAGTTTTAGAATCTACAGTTTACAACACCTGTTTTGAGTGAATAAGATATTAAAAGATAAATATTGTCGGGAGGTTCGTATACATCTTATATAAGTTTTGTTTTTGTGAAACTTTTTATTAATCTTAACATACGACTAAACAAAGCAACATTGTTAATTGGAAGTCAAAATGTAAGAGCTTACGTTCCGTGGGGGCAGCTGGTCACACATTGCCCTCTAAACGTATTGTGCCGGCACAAAGTGCAGTCACTACTGTTCGTCTTACGACAGCCGAGACATCGATCGTCACATTTCTCAGCTTCGGGGCCTTCAAGGAAGCGTTGACACTTTCTGCAAGAATAGCTTAATATAAACAGAGCTTTTATGCAATATCAACAAATAAATTAACAGTTTTATTTCAAGAGGACACGTATTTACTGTATCAAAACAAAAATCAAGCATACCTATAATTAATAAAAGTTTGGACGGAAAAAAAACTAGGACAAATTTCTTGTCCTATCGGAAACAGATAACGACTTTACCTCTATGTTTTACAGTATTAATGCACTTATATGTTATTCCAGCAGTAGTTCGTTGTAGATAAAGAGCAGCAGGTGCAACGCGTTGGACAAGACGTGTGCCTGTCTGAGCTGATGACGTGCCTGGACCCAGGAGCTTAGGATTGATCTGTTTTTTTATTATTTATTGATCAGACAGGTCCATGGTTAATTTCAATTAAAAACAAATCAAAATGTTGACACGTTTCATTGTACTAGCGCATTTAGACGGTCGCTTTTAATATTTTTTAAAAAGACCTGCCTCGAAGTTTTTGTAATGAATGATTTATATTATGCTTTCTATAAAATAGATTTCTAGCTACCTTTTGACACTAATAAACACTTAAAAGTACATGGAGTTTACAGATAAGGGTGCAGGGGGTTAAGATGACAAATACATCAGAAGAGTTTTTATTCTTTATCTTTCAATTTATCACTCTTAACCTGCCTGATGTAAATGTTTTACCTTATTACAGTTCCTCCTTTTATGTTTTTATTCTTGTGAGACTGACTCGTTTTAAAATACAAAAAGCAATATTCATGTACCTCTCTAAGATTCGGCATATCATAGACAATAAAAGCATTATTGTTCAGAAGTTGTGCTCCTCGAATTCTTGCCACATTCGGAAACAGCTGAGCGAGGCTCTGCAGGCCACGCACTCTATACACGACTAGGAACCCTGTAATCTAAAAAAATCATTCAAGCTAAAACACCTAAGTAATTGTTTAAATTTCGTCTTGCTAGAGCCACCCGTTTGTAACACACAGACTGCCATACGAGCAGAATCTTATATATACTATAACAATTTTTTAATTGCGACCTCAAAACGGAAAAAATAGCAACGTTTTGTGATTTGTCATTAATAACTTAGTATTTTTACGCGAATACTACACATTTATGAATGAAAGTACTTTTTACGTAATATACCACGTTAATCTTGCAGTCTACCCCGCGACCACGGCCGCTTGAAAGTGTTCGAAACGTCTAAAATTTAAAATAAACGCGATAAAATCCATGTAAAGTCATTTTTCAATAGTTTCATTTAATTTTTGAAATAAGGTAATCTATAAATAGAAGCGTTCCTTAAAATACTCAAAAGAAAACGGTATATAACAAACATTCTCAACAACCTCTCTCAGCTTGGGGTAGGTGACATTGGTGAAACTTTCACGCGTCGTCTTGTCCAATAGCAGCACGTGCAGATTCCCTAATAGCATCGTGCAGTTCTCCAAGTGGCCAAAATAGGATCTACCACTTCCCTAATTTTTTATCAGGAATTGTAATGCTTTAACATTTAATAAAGATATTTGACTTTTACTATACCGAAGGCACATAAGGCTCGGAATACAAAACGGAAGACTGCAAAACTAAAATTGTATAATGAAAGCACTTGAGCAGACTTCTATCGGGTAACGTCAGAAGAAGATTTCTCACTGTTCAGATCTAAGACATAAAGTAAAATAGGAACACGATAATATCTAAATGATTCAAATACCACACGTTTGTATGCTCTCAAAATTTTTTGAATGAGGTACAGGTATCGTCGTAAAGCAAAAAAAACAAGGGTCATCAAACATAGAAATAGAGATGTGTGCAGCAAAGCATTTTAGGAACCCATGTGTAAAATGTATAACAACTTACCATGTCACGGTTTTCGCCATCGCTTTCAACTTCTTCCCGCCAAATCTTCTATATTGTCTTTAAGATCGTGCTTTTGTTTTCTTAATTAATAATCGTGGAAGTAACAGTTTCATGAATCTGAACCGTAGTCCAATAATCGGGAAGCACATTTTCTGACGTTAAATTTTTAACTTTCTCCACATCTGTAATAATAAGTTAAGAAATACAATTGCATAAAAAAGAATCCGAATAAAAAAAACAGTTCATTAATAATTTAGGCGTTTTTGCGTATTTTATTTAAAATTGTTCCATTTTAATTTGTTCAATTTAGGTATTCTTTTAGCCTTCATCGTTAAACGTTACTTTTGTCTTCATGATAAATTAGATTTTTTTCTTAATGCCATCCAATAAACAGTTGAAAAATAGAAATGTACGTAAACTTAAAAATTTCTGTAAACGTTTGGATCACGACATCTGCTTAAATTTATAACAGCGTTAAAAAGTAATATATATTAATTAAAAATTTTGGTATGCAAACTTTATTTGATGACGTCTATTAAATAGAAAATTGAGAAACGGTTTAAAACAACGTTAAATTGAACATTATTAACGGTGCTTCTATTATTCTTCCATTAAAATATCCAATTAAAACAAAGTAGTTAATATTCTTAACAGATTTTGTTCATTTATTATACATTTCAAACTCATAACCTTTTTATTGTTTAGAAAACTGGGAATAAGCTAACATGACAAATTAAATCATTATAGTCTTTAGAAAGAAAAATTAAAACGATTAATGATTAGTAACGTAATAACGTACTTCAAATATTTTTAGGTAAAAATGTAAAAATCTATAAAGTTATTTAAATTAAAATACGAACCAAATGCACCCATATCAAATTCATTTCAATTATTTGCGAACACTCGTTGAACAGACGTCTGAATGCGATAACACGAGAGTGAAGCACTAAGCTCTTAATTGGAACAATCCCGAATTATTAGCAAGGAAAAAGTGCGTCGAAACTAAACTAATAAACTGCTAAAAGACATCAAATGCGTTCAAACGCTGCTGTGATTGACACTCTGAGTTATTTAATTATATCATTTCGATGGGCTGTTAAATTGAGATGTCGTGTTAGACATGGGTTAGCTATACGGTATGCTATAGTTTTTAAATGTAAATTTTATAAATTTTGATTGGCTACCATATCAACTGACTTGTGCTGTGACTAAATTCATGTCCTTTTTACAAATACATTCACAGACGAATATAGGGTCGAATACTACAAATGGGCAACAGACTAATCCAAATCTTTAACCTATGGATCTTGGTGGCCTGGAGATATGCTATAACCCTTGCAGAAACAAGCTTCCTCCAGTGGCGGCTTGGATGTTAGGCTTCAGTTCTTGCACAATTTCGGTCTTAAAAGGAAGATGCGTACAGCCGAGTACACCTTACCGAATGTCCACTTCTCCTAAACCTCTTACACACCGTATCCGGATTGCGGGTTCTACGAAGTTCTGAAGGATAGGGTAAGCGGTTATCGAAAGAATAATACTTCTCTTTTCTGCAATTCCACCTTGGCTGCGGGTAACCGGGACTGCGACACCTGTACCATTTACTTCCGGTCTCCCGGACTCTTCCAAAGTGGGCTTCTTCTGATTGTTTGAAGCAGCTACCATGGCCAGCCTTGATGCTTAGGAGGGCCAGCTTCCCATCGACTAAGCCACTGCTAAACCTGGCAGCAGGTACTGAACACTAAAATGACAATGTGGTAACAAATCGATGTAAGCTAAACTTTTATTTTGTTAAGTACTTTAAAACTTTTCGTTTAGCATCTTAAACATACATGTATGACTTTTAGTACATTAACGGAACTACTAAATGTAGTTAATAAGGTTAAATGTAAACTTATTTTTTTTTTCATTCATTCATTATCAGCCTTTGATAGTCCACTGTTGGACATTGGCCTCCCCTAATACACCCCTATCCCATTGGGGGTTTGGACCATCCACCACCTGGTCCAATCGGGTTGGTGGGTGGACCGACTTTTTCAATGCCCCATCCGACATGGGTCTTCTTCTTTTCAGGCAATTGGGTTCAACCCAAATTGCCCTATCCAACCTAAGAAAAACAATGAAATTTGGAGTCACCCAGGATTCAACCCACGACCTATTTCAACAAACGCCCATACCACTTTAGGCTACAGGGCAGTTAAATTTTTGATGCTTTTACATTTTATTCCTCTCGAACCTCTTCCCTAAGTACAATTATTACAAACATATTATATTAGCCATTTGGGTATTTAATTCCGTTTTTTCCCTTTTTATTTTTTTTTTTTTAAATAACATTAGTAAAGCCAATTCCAAAACATTTACTTTTAATTATAATTATCCTTTACCTCTCCAAAATCAGCATTATTTAAACACTACCTTTTCCCGATTTGAAGTTCCCCGTAAGGGTCTTTTGGTAGGGCGACACGATCTTTCCCAGGTTGATCTTACTCTCTTTTTCTTATGGCAGATCAACAGCATCAAAGTAAACAGCCTGTCCAATATTGTTTTCCAATTAAAAACTGCTTAAGTAACCCTATTTGCGATAAGTCTGAGTCCTATCCTATACAATACGGTTAAGTAATTCCTTTGGGTTGCCGGTTGTCTACTAGATTTTTAAAAACTTTAAAAGTGAATTTGGAGACTGAAAAATTCCATGAACGGAAATCCCCGGGATGGCGGAATGTTTCCCAGGAGTCAAGCACTCAAGCGTTTAAAATATAAATCATCTTTAATCATCAGCCTGTTGAATCCCGCTGTTGGACAGGCCTCCCCTAAACCTCCCCTAATCCGTTACCAAAAAACCCCGGAAATAAAAAGCTCCATTAACGTCCAAGATCAAGGGTCAAGTTGGTTTAAACAAATATTAAATTTTGGGCCTGCTTCTTGTAAAGGGGAAGTCAAGTACCGTTTCTTGTTCGGGTAACTATTTCTACCATAAATGCATAATTAAACATTTTTTAAGACATTGTATTCAACGAAATATCTTTTTTGGGCACGGCACCTTTTTCCATCCCTCTGTTACCAAAAAACTAGAGCGTTTTGTATTTACAAAGAATATGAGGCCAAAGTTTTCCCTGTCCTCATTCAATTTTATTTTCATTAGAAAAAGTTTGGAAAAGTAAAGGTACTCACATTTTTAAGTATATAGCATTACAAGTGACAAAATGGGGTTATTTTTTAGAAGAACTTTGGAAAACTGGGAGTAAAAAATATTTCCTGTAATTCTATTTTTTCCAAAATTTAAAACAATTTTTGGTTCTTAATTACTAGAACTAATATTCGCGGTCTTTAAAGCAACTTTCAAATTAAACCTTCAATAAAAATTTAATATAATCAAACAGTCTGGTTTCCTAAAACTGTTTGATGAAATATTTTCGTTGAATAACAACGGGCAATGTTTTTTATTAAACAGTTTAATTATCAGCCAGCGGATCGTTAAACACGTAGAAAGCTTACATATTTCAATTTATTAAAAATACAATATACGCAAGCTTTTCTTTTGCAATTGAAAACAGTGTTTTATTACTAAAATCGTTATTTTGTATTAAATCGTTACCTGATACTAATAATCTTTCCTGATTTTTGGTCGTTGGAATATCTGCATCTTTTTATCCGTGAAAAGATATCTTTTTTCAGTTCTATTGCGGATACACCTAATTGAAACCAGAAGTTTTGTTCTTCAAACAAACCAATAAAGCCAATTTGGATCAACCCGCTAGCCAAAAAGGGTTTTTTATTATTTTTAGAACTTATATGTGAATTTAAAGTCATCATCATCAGCCTGTTTAGTCCATTTGCTGGACTTTGTTGAGTACAGTTGCGAACCCGACCTGTTTCTAAAAAACGCCCACCACTGGGCCTATGGAGGCAGTTAATTAAGTTAGCAATTAAATAAGTTTAATTAAGAGTATTAGTCATAAAAAAATATATAATATTAAGACATATTTAGGGAGTACCCAAAAAACTTTTTTAATTGAAACCAACTCATTAAGGCATTTTTATTATTATATATATATATTTCAGGAAGGGGGTTATATTAAAATTAAACTTTATGCCCATCTTGGCATCATTAATAAAGACCCTCTGTTTTTTTTTCATAAAAGCTACATTAAAAATGTGATCCTGTTTTAGGGATCTGCAGCCAGTTATAAAACAAAATGTTACTGCAAAGACTGACGGCTAGTGTCAATCTCCAATCATAGACCATTGACCATTTCATTACGTTTTTGATAGAACTTGCATTTTAACATTAACTTTACTATACGTTTTCAAAAACTATAAAGTATTGATAATTTATGTTTTTTTCTTATTTTCACATAAATTATAAATTTTGATTTTGCACCATTATTAAAACACTCTTAGCTTAATAATAGTGTTAAAAATGGTTCACTATTGGGTTAAACTAAAATATGTTGAAAGTTTCCTCATCACTCACGCTATCCAATTACATAAAGTACACACCTTCTTCTTCAACCTTTAATTGACATGGAATATACCATAAAGTGAAATTTATATATTAGGTGGTGTTGTCCTGTTGAATAATTACCAAATTGAGAACTGGCCTTTGGAGCTTTTCTGTATTCATACCCATTTTAAAACTCAAACGAAGTTAATATATCAATAGGCTTATCTTCCTATTCTCTAATCTTTCTTTAAGGAGTTCGGTTAAAATTTTCAATATTTTGTAGAATCATTAGAATAAAGTACATCGGTGATAAGTCAAGCTACTTTCCTTAACAACTTAGAATTCCGGCAATTCTTAAAATTAAATTTAATAATTCAAGGCATAAATTTTCAATTTCTTTATAATTTGATGTGATGGAAATTCTACCCCGATTCGGAAAATTATGTTTTTTTATTAATATAATCTACAATTTTATTATCTCCCCTAATTTCTTCGATAATAAAGAATTGAACAAACAAATTTAATTCAAGAACTGAATATATTTTCCACAACTACCGCTTTCAGTAAAAACACCTGCGCGATGCTGAAACGTTGAAATGCTACATAAAATATTCCATCTCGTTACGTGAAACATATTACTCATTTATGCATATATGCGAACAAATTAAAATAGCGGAATGATTCAGTTCGACTGATGTAAGTTTATTAACAGTAGAACTAATTTAATTTCAAATTCTCGATTTCGATTTATTATCTTTTATTATATGTTTCTGCCTCTGACCAGGGGTATGGGGTGTGCGATACCGGGGTCGTGGGTTCAAATCCTGCGGTGACCCCAATTTTCATAGTTCTTTCCCTATTGAGGGTAATAAAATTCCCGTCCCCCTTTCCAATGGTATCATCGTCGGTGGGCATTAAAAATAGTTCATCCAAATCCGATTGGACCAAAACGGTCCAAAAATCCCCAAAATCCCTGGATATTATTAAACCCTATGTCCAGTTGTGGACTTCCGCGATGATGATGATTTTTTTAAACCGAATGCCTGACTCGCTGCAAAAAATTTCGCCATCCTAGCATTCGTTCAGGGTTTTTCAGTTAAATGACAATTGGTTCTTTCCAAATCTGAATTCAGGTAAACAATTGTTTGTATTAATAACGTAATTAACAAGGGTACCAGGGGTTTTATTCCTCAGTCGTTTTTTCACATTTTTGAAATAAACGACTCATTCAATCGTGCAATTTTTAAAAATTCTTATTCCTATTGATGACTCAAACTTATCCCAAAATGTTTGTATGTACAGTTTTTTTAAAAAAAATGATACGGAAGGACGTTTTCTTGATGTAAGTTGCCATAAACGGGTAAAGATGCTCACCTGGGTCAAAAAGATACTGTGCGTACTCCTTTTTGCCAATGGGGACGCTGGCTACGTTGAACCAAATGGAACAATATGCTTACTTGCTGATTTGGATAGATCACAAAGGTGAAGCCATATTTTTTCAAAAAAACTGAATCACCCACCACTTACTTTGTTTCCTTGGCATCCCGTATAATTTCAACCATCCACTCAATTTGTCTCCGGGTTCTTCAATAATTAAAATTAAATTTTTGTTTCCTATAAAAATCTTACAACCATAATTTTGGTTAAAATCTATTCTCCTTACGGTCATGGCCCAGGTCCTTTTCTCATCTTGGGTTGATCATCCACCCCTTATTCTTGTTTAATGATGAATATGGACTAATGCCTAATGCTCTTAGGCGAATAAGGATTTTTACTGTTTCTCATTTAATAACCCAATAACTGTTAAACTATGTATAAACCATAAATTTCGAAAAATAAGATTTCAATATTGTATTCGCGGTATTTGTAGTGTAATTCCGAAGAAATCACGTGCTATCGGGGAATAAATCCTTTTTAGAAACCTGACATAAATACATTTGCTTTTCTCCATTATCCTCTACCGAGGGTCCGGTTTAGTTTTAAAAATTTTAGTCAGGCGCAATAAAATTTCAACAAAGGGGGATTTGCACTCAATATAAAAAGTTCTGTTAAAAAGTTAGATTAGAAAAAAACATTTAGGATAATTATTAATTGTATTGTGGGGTTTTTGGTTTAAGGCGGATATGTTTTATTTTCCTCAATACAAGTTTTAAAATAAATTTAACCAAAATTTTTTAATTCGTAGGAAAAAATTTTAAAATTGATCTCTATAAAGGGAAAAGTTGGGCCACCCGAGGAAGTACGCATCTTGCCAGTGGTATCCCAACGTATTAGGATGTTGGTCTCGTTTTTCAGTAAATACCTTTGGCTGGGTGAAACCAACCCGTGTTTTCCTCTGCTTTGCGTCGAAATAAACGCGGTGGTACCCGCAGATTCTCCAAACGAAGGGACCCCACCGATAAAGGGACCTACCACCGGTAGTAAGTGTTTTACCAAACCCATTTTATCTTATATTATTTTTGTGACATTAAAAACTTTATTGTCTTTCGCTAAAAAATTAACTTTTTAAAATTAACGGTCTGGTCCATGAACCCTGAATTTCCCACTTATTGCAACTATTTTATTACTTGCCTTATTCTTGTTTTTTTACGATTTGAACTCTGGGCCGATTGCCCTGCCGGTGGTATGGGCGTGTGCGAAAGGAGGGGTTCATCCGCAGGAACACAACCAATTTCATTGTTTTCCTGTTGGTCGCAGCAATAAGGGATCCCAATTACTAAATAAAGATGATCCATGCGTCGGATGGGCATGTAAAATGGGTTGACCCGTTGAATACGGTCCAAAACTTAGCCCTATCCATTGGGTTTTTTGGAAACCTTTTGTCCAGCGTGGACTATCACGGCTGATGGATGATGATGATGAACTCTGAAATCAAACCATTATTTCTTTTTCATCTTAAAATAAATCTGCTTTAAAAATTTTTACTGCGTCCCGTAAAACATTAACAATTGCCTATAAACGATCTAAATGGCAGAGACCAATTATCACCTAATTTTATATTGAACCGTTCGTTTTCATTTATTCAGAATTTTGTCTAACGATATCGGTTTAAAAGTTTTTTAACGTAAAAAATATATTCTTTAAACTAAAACAATTTAAAAGAAAACATTGGGGATCATTTAAATAGTTAGCTTTTTTAAAATATCCTGACTGCCAACAACAATACATTTTTTAATAATTTCCTTTATTATAAAATATAGTATTATAAATTTTACTTAAAATATATTTGCTTCTTTTCTAAAATTTTTCTTCCTTTTTGTTTTTTCAGGTATTATTTAATTTTCAATTAAATTCACCAAACGTAAGTATGTTCAAAAAATAAAATAAATTCTTCCTTTCTTTCATAAAAAAACTTTTTGGTTTTTTTTTTTTCCTTGGCTTCATCAATTTAAACTTATTGTTGTTAAAAAAATTCTCTTGAATTCCTATTCCGTTTATACAATTCTTGGGATCTCATTTCGTGATCATAGCTTTTAAACTTCCGAAAACCTTCATTTACAATAGTTTTGGACGTTTAAAAGAAATCTTATTATTGTTTTTATTACTTCCTCTATAGAAATTAGTGTTTTATATTTTGTTTTAAAATTTTTAAGATACATAATCCAAAAGAGTAAATTTTATCATATTTTTTAAAATAAAAATTTGTAAAGTTTCTAATGGATCGTTTAAAAAAAACCGATATATTTGGTTTCAATTAAAAGTTTTTAATATTTGAAAATATTTGGATTATACGTTTTGAAATCTTAATTATCTGAAATCGTTCAACAAATCGATAAATTAGTCTATCATAAAACCTTCCTTATATATAAACGATATCTCAATATTGTTCCCCGCGAACTATTTTAATCTGATGCGCAATTGATTCTCTGGTCCTCTTGGAAAGCATAAAATTGATGCCGAAAGGGTTGATTCAGATCCCAATTAAATTTTAATCTTGACATTAACACCCAAAACAAACTACATTTTTAGCTTCAATCTACAACCTGAAAAAATTCAATCTTGCAATATCCCAAAGAAAACCATTGGCTGCCCCGCACTAAGTAAAGTTCCAAAACAAAGTATTTGGGCGTGATGACGGATCAGGGTTAAGATGGTACCCCAAATCAGATGATTTCGTCAATTCGTAAATTCAATTGGATGTTTCTACCAAAATGTTGGCCACTGAATAAATCGGGCCAAATATTTTTATCAAAAGAATTTCATCGCGTTGACAATCAATCTGGTCTTTTCGCCTCGATCGGGAAGGCTTTCGTTTAAAGTTGAAAAACCAAAACCTTGTTGAAAATAATGTATTTTTTCTCTATCCTCAAAATATTTTAATAAGTGATCAATTCGTCCAATTCATTTCCACTGTTTTTCCCAAAACCCTATTTCTCCCTGAAGGAAAATGTTGTACTTTTTCCTAAAACAAAAATCCGTTTTGCATTCATTTAAAACGGTCCCCATCTTTATAATAAAATAAACCAAAAAATCAATTTATTAATTCAAAACCGTGTAAAAAATTTTAACATATTGGCAAAACATTGCTTTAAATGAAACCGGTCCTGTAAGTATATCCTGTTAAATACAACAAATCACCACTCTTTTCCCACACACACACACCGTTTTTAAAGTGCAACAAATTGCCGGGTTTCTTTTGTCGAAAATCCTTAAAACATTAAAACTTCTTTAAAAAGGGTGATACTCTTTTCCAAATTCATTTTAAATTATTTAAACAGTATATTAAAATAAAAAAAAAAGTAATTAAAAATTTTAAGTCTTCCTGGGTTTAAATTAAAAATATGCTCAGTGAGCAAAACTTTAAAATTTTTTTAAATAAGTCAGATGTAATTTCAAATTACAATGAAGTGAACATGTTCCTATAAAATTGGAAATAATCTATCTCTGAAATGATGAGGCAACAAACACATTTCAGTATACCAAATTAAAGAATCATATTTTTGCTTTTTATATATATAAAACATGGGTATTAATGAACAAGTAACGTTTTACCAAAAACGAATAAACTACTTTATAACTGAGGAATGGTAAACTTGGCAACGTTATATGCTGTTTTAGTATGGTTCTATACAAAAAGGGCAACACATGATATAACTCGTTGCAAATTGGGTTTATGCAGAGCATTAGTTTTTTTGATAGTTATTTATACATGAAGGATTCAGGTCTAAAACTTATTAATACAACACGATTTCGGAAGGATTTTATACATCACTCGGTATAAGTGACCGATTCGATACCCGTCGCAATGGTCAACCATTGACAGATCTTTAATGTTGCCATTACACAAAAGAAAATAACTTGATATTTAATATCGATTATGATTATAGTAATCGATTTAAAAATTTATGTTATCTAAAATAAAATCATATTAAGCATAAATATCATTCCTAAATATACTCATTTTCTCCATTGGCTAAATAAACCTTACTTATTAGAAGCATAACGTGAAAATGTACTAAAGCCTTTTAAAAGTAATAATTTGAAGAGTAAGCGGATAACAACTTGCCTTTTCTCTTAACAATGCGGTTTGGTTACTGCCGTTCCACTCCAAAACTCCGATACGTTTTAAATTATTTATTTTATCAAAACGCTGCAGAGGACACATTTATTAACAAATGGAGTTTAACTCTGAGTTGCTTATCCTTAACAGCTTTATGGTAACGCGGATTTATTGTACATAATTCAGACTACAATCATTGTTTAGTTCAACTATTATTAAAAAAATAAAACCGAGATTAACTATTGAACAGAAAGAATAAATAATCGGTTCATAGGAGCAGAGTAGGAATTATCTATGTATATTTTGTCTTGTTAGCTAAATAATAATAACAAGAACATTTAATCAAACATTAGTTATAACAAATAAAATATAACTCACGGAAGACGATCAAAAGAAGCTTGCATATTAAAAAAAGCAGCAAATTCATAAAGTAACATAAAAGAAAATTCTGTTTATTTATATGAAAATAAATAAGCTAAAATATTATCGACTAAAATCATATCGTTCCAAACTGCCTTGGTTACCTATACGCCAGAGGTGGTCATAGAGAGCGTTGATGACGCTGTTTTCTTTCTTTAGTTCTGCTACCACTACTTCTTATTTAACTTCCCATTTTCAATATCTTTGCTCGCTTAACAACAAAAATCTCTACAAATAACCTGATCTACTTTCTTATCCATTCACATCGCTCAGTAAGTCATGCACTCCTGTTTCTTTGTTCAATCTGTTCTTCTGTGGATTGCTGTTACCTCTCAAAATTAGGATGGCAGAGAGTCGCCTCATTTTAAAAAGAAAGTTCGAACACTTGACTCAAAAAGCTGTCACCTGACTAAATGGTCTGCTTTATTATTATTTTTGGCGGATAAAGTTCAAAGGCATAGTATGAACAATTTTCTTGTACCACGGAAAGGTTGACTGGTAGATAATGATAATGCATTAAGTTCGCCTTTGTATTTACTTGTGCATAAAGCTTTAATAAATAAATAAAATAAAATCATCAGCGATAAATTTAATAACGAAATTAAAATATTTAAAATAAAGTAACATCTACAAACTGAATAGAACCATGAAATAAAGTTAAAAGGTGAAATTTTTACGAAACAATCATACTTCATAAATAGGACACATTACACTATTGTATAATCTAATGCTGCCCACTAACTGAAAAAAGTGACGTTACAGACCACCCACAAGACGGAAAAACAAACTTCATCGCTACAACGACAATTGGCAGCGATTGGCACAAAATAGGCAACGATAGAAAGCTTCAAGGGGGCTTTGCCCAACAGTTGGACACTAAAGGCTAGATCATTCATCATTCGTTCATTCATATTAAAAAAAGACTTATGATTAATTTGAAAATTACAGTATCAATTACAGTATATTGGTTAAAGCGGCAGGGACGCTCAGGACGTTTATCTGGTGGTAAGTGATAAGCCCTTCCCATAACGTAGCGTACGAAATAGCAACAAATCCACGCACAGCTCAGAAACAGAATTTTACCTCTCGTCTACTTAGTAATTACGCTACTACAGTGCCCTTCAGACAAGAAGACAGTAGTGTTTACGCACTACGATTTTGCTGAGATAGATAGTACCAAAATTATGAATTATTAATCGTGAATTAATGTTGATTTTACATTTCTTTTATTGTTGATATTTATTTTATCAATTGATTTTTATGCGTGTATATATGCCTTAAAGAAATAAGATCTGACATTTGTTCAATATGGCCAAGAAACTCTTAAACTTGTAATAGTTTTATCGGAAAACTGACAGATATCGAAAGTTAGTTTAAGTACATAGACAAGTTGGTTTTCTAAATATTCATGGCATTAAATCAAACACCGTCTTAATTTGAGTTAACCGTCTTAAGCACGCGGCTAATTTGAGATACATTTTTTTAAAGGCAGCATTTATATAAAGAGACAATAATACGCAATGCCACATTCCTTTTGTTTTGGAACTATTAGTTTCAAAAAATATTTTAACAATAGTTTTTTACAAAACCCTTCCCTTATATCCTTATATTTGGCACATTATTTTGATTGAAAAAACGCTTTAATATTAACGTTTATTTGTTGTCTGATGCATTATAAACTATGTTGTAGATTTATATTGCAAACATATTAATAACTGTTTCTTTGCAGCATTCATCATCATCATCAGCCTGTAATAGTCCACTGCTAGACATAGGCCTCCCCTAATACACCCCTATCCAATAGGGGGGTTTTTGGACCGTATCCCACCACGCTGGTCCAATGCGGGCTGGTGGGAGGACCGACTATTTACATGCCCATCCGACGCATGGCTCATCTTACTTTTCAGACAATTGGATGATCGGCCCAAATTGCCCTAACCAACTAGGAAACAACAATGAAAATTTGTTGAGTCCCCGCAGGATTCGAACCCACGACCACCGGTTTCTAAAGCACACGCCCATACCACTAGGCTACGGAGGCAGTCTTTTTGTAGATTTATTTGTGTAGGTATTTAAAATTAAACCGACAGGTGTAGGTTTTTCGCTTTTATTCGAATCTAACCATTTGCAACGTTGAACCGCTAACAGGCGGCCAATTGAGAACTCGCTTAGGGAAATCGCTGTGTGCCCTAGTCGTTTCGTGTTAAGCTTCACCAGAATTATTTGCATCGCGCCGTGCAAGCAATTCAATTTCCCCGGCAATCACACCCAAGTGCTTATGTGTGTTGAGCAATTTAAGAGAACTTTTATGTCTGCAAATACTTTAAGATGTTTTCGTAATTTGTTTTAGCAATCACAGATCATGTTTGTGGTGTTGTATAAATTGATCACGAGACAACCTGTTGAGGTATTTGAGTTACGTCATTTACGAAATTACTCATGCACTAAATCTTTCCGCGAGATTGACGTAGACAAAGAAGTCCCTTTTTATTTCTAAATTATTGTATACCTCACCACCTTTATATTCTCGTACAGATGCCGAAACACTTTATTAAAGAATCACCATGAATATATCAAATGTGTATTGTGTGTCTCATGGCTGAGTGTATTAATAGCGATATAAAATAAATGGAATTAAAAAATGTATATGGGGAATACACTTAGAGGGATCTGTGTTACGCCGACTAGTTCCATCATCGTTTTTGAATAATCTCGCCCAATTAGCATAACACTAACTTTTCTGCAAAACTACAAAGGAAAATCTTTTTTTACTATATCCCTATAATGGGTTATGAATTATAACTACTCCTTACGAAAGTTTCTAGAGTTCGATTTTCTAATATTAATATTATTATAAGTATCTCATTGGCGAATCTGTTAAAAAATTAAAGGAATGTTGAGTTTAAATACCAGTAAAAAAGGTTTTTTCATAGAAATTTCTTTTTAAATGATATTTTAAAGAAGTGTCTGATAAATTATTGTTGAGCATTTTAAGAGATAAATTTCTCGTATCTGTAACGCAAAATATATTAAACTAGTTGATTTGAGGGGATAACTTATCAAGTGACAATAATTGATGTTATTTAGCGGGATAAAAAATAATTAATTATTAAAATGACTATTATAGCAAGGGTTGGTTAAAAAAAAAAAATTTCAAGTTTAAAAAAAATGCCGTTTTAGAGAAGTAAGGGAACGAATATTGTGACTCATCATCCATTGTAAAACAATTATTAGTAGTTACGATTGCTATTCACAGTTCTATTTTTCTTTTACCTATAAAACAAAAATTAAATTACTTCCACGGTGCGGTGTGAATGTTTAGGTGAAGCTTTCTCGCACCGATAAACGTGCGGAGCAATTTGACTAATCGGGTGCACGATTGTCGGCGGGTTAACATGTTTACGCGAACATGTGCTAATGCTTGAATAAATTACATCCCTTCTGTAAACTTGTATTTCGTATATTTATTAAATAAAGTCAATAAGAAAAGTATATGCCATTTTATTCATAGCCTTATCTCTAGCGGCGTAGATGAATAGCATTGCAGAAAAGTTACATGTTATGTAATATTCACTTATAGGATTCATCACTTACATTATTAACTACACAAACTTTTACTTTACATTAGATAGGTTTACCCATAAAAATTAAAAAAAAAACTGCAGAGTTGCTTAAACCTCATCTATATTTTCGGCTGTTAAAGCAATATGGTTCCTTTGCTTTTTAAATAATTTAAATTAAATAGTAATACAACTGAAGCTGTCTGTAGCAGAATCAATTATTACAATTTGTAATCATTAAGAAAAACAATAATGCCGTACGAAGAAGTACAAAATAAAAACCAGTAATAAAATGCTCTCTCTAACGTTATATATATTTTTGAGATGTTTATGACTCTTGCCCTGGCCGCTTGCATTTTTGCTCTAGGGCATACTGGGAATCTATAGATCAGAAATATTTAGAAAATTTGAAGTCTTGTTACAATTTTGTTTAAACTTTAAAATAAGTCCATAATAATAGATCATACTCATATGTAATATTTATATTTTAAAGTTAGTTATTATTACGAGTACCGACTGCAAGAGCCTCAAAAAAACGGTTTTCTTTAAAATAAATTCATTAATACAAATTATAAAGTCAACTTATTCTATAGACAAGTGACTGCTTTCGAGGTGTGAAAAAAGTGAGTCATCCGTTCACGTATGTTCTGTCGCTTGAGCCCCGTGCTGCAGAGTCAGCGTTCTCCCTATTGCGACATTTGTCGGTGGGAAAACATGCGATCGCTGTCTTACGCGTGTCGGATTCCATAGTGCCGTTGTATGTAGCAGTGTAAGCTTTGAGTAATTGCGATATTTGTTGATGATGCAGCATGCGCTTGGTGCGTGATGCTATGTCAGCGTTTCCATAGTGCCGTTATATGTAACAGAAGTCAGCGCTTTGAGTCATTGCGACATTTGTTGATGATGACATGCATGTGCTCGGTGCGTGATGCTATGGCAGCGGATTCCATAGTGCCGTTATATGTAACAGAAGTCAGTGCTTTGAGTCATTGCGACATTTGTTGTTGATGACATGCATGCGCTTGGTGCGTGATGCTATGTCAGCGGATTCCATAGTGCCGTAGGATGTAATATACTGGATAATATAAGAATCTATATAACTAAGAATACTAAGAACGGTATTGACTGATCAAATGGGCATGAAAATCACAATAGACATGTGTATAAATTGTGGACACACTCAAACATAACAAGTCATTTATATGATTATTATTATTCATATATGACGACAAATCTTTTTAAGCGATGTTACTGTGACTTCTGATTTCGAAAGATATTACATTTGACTTTGTGCATTTTGTTTGCAGAAGCGTAATAATAAAATGATCTCGTTGGTACATTTTAAGAAACATCTGACGGGCAATGTGTAAGCTGTGGTTTAATAACAAGTAAATCTAATCCAGAGACTAGCAACCATCCTGACCTCTTGCATCTCCAAGTATGGCAGGTCACGCGGAGACATCGACCCTCATCCAAGATTAGAGACAAGATGCATACTATAAATGTGGAAATTTACCCTAAATGTTAGATCTATATCAACAGAGCTGAAATTAATTAAGCAAGTCAGCATTAAAACTATTAATTACGACATCTTAGGATTGTGTGAAGTTCGTCGTCTAGGATCCAATACAATGAGAGAAAATCGTATAATAAACTCATTAGCGAAACCAAGGCATTCATGGTGAGGGACTTGTAATAAAGAAAAAAAAAAGAAAATGTAAAAATACAACTGCCTCCATAGCCTAGTGGTTGGGCAGTGCCTTAAAACTGGAGGTCGTGGGTTCCGAATCACTGGGGACTCACAAATATTCATTGTTCCCAGTTGGTAGCAATTTGGGGATAATTGTCTGAAATAAATGATCCATTGCTGGAGGCCATGTAAATCTGTACCCGCCCATTGGACCAGCGTGGTGGGATACAGTCAATCCTAATGAATGGAGGTGTATTAGGGTGAGCCTATTCCAGCAGTGGACTATCACAGGCTGATGATGAAAAAATCACTAAAGAATTCAGAGTGCGTTTCTAGAATTGTCTGGGTGTACACCTTTCAATAATTCAGGCTTATGCACCTACTGGCTACGGAACGAAGACATTGAAAAGTTTTAATAATGACCTCGTGAGTGCTCACAGTGTATTTCTACGACAAACATAATCACTATAGGATTTCAAGCACAAATTGGAAAACCCAGGAAACCATGAAAGTTCGGTTACAGGTGTTCGGTTTCGGAAAGAACTGTTCGAGGTAAGAACTCATTCAATCCTCAACAATACAACCTTAAATCTTAATTCCTTTTTAAACTAAAACCTAAGAATGATGGACATGGATGTCCTAACAAAAATATTAAAAATGGATCGATTATATTATCCACAAAACCAAATTTATTTTCAAAAGTACAACGTATTAACTCATTTCCATTTGGATCAGATCCAGATTTCTGGAGCTCCAATAAATCTAAAACAATAAAAATGTGAAAAATTTTTCAAACTTTGAGCAAGTTTCGTTGATTCTCTCCAATAAGTGCATCCTGACCTATAACGACTTACAAAAATTTTAATGCAGAAAAGTTCCCAAAACTTACACAATCCATACTAAGGAAGTGTGAAGCAGGTCAAGGTCAGAAGCGCAAAACACTAACAGAAGAGGCCCAAACTAATGAAAAAACAAATTACAAATTCAATCCAAATTGAACAAAGCAGACGAAAGATTGAAGGGTTTTTAAACAAAGCTAATAAAAAATCAAAAGATGTTATACTAATTAAAACTAGAATTCTCAAGATGGATTTGCAGATCTTGAAATTCTAGATCTAAAGGTTATAAAATTAAAAAAAACATGGATTCATCCCACGTAAGCGCTACAAATGTAAGTCTATAATAAATTATCAATATGCAACACATTTTATTCAAAACTTTACATAACAATACCAGCCACCAACTACACTATTGCAATAAACAAAAATCAAAACCTATCGAAAATTTCCGAGTCAGAAGTCTAAGTTTATTGTCTAGTTTTACAAACTTCTTGCATCTTCCTTGGCAGAAAAGTCTCAAGTGATATTGACACCCATCAACCTACAGAACCTAGTTGACCTGGTAATCGAAAAAATATCAAAATTTCGCAGACCACTATACATGGCATTCATGGGTTACAAAGCTTTCGACTCTATATCTCATGAGCATTGACCGAGCAAAACATCGATAGCAAATACATCAATATTTTAAATATATATATATGTAAATAGAAATAGCATAAGCACAGTAAAAATAGACAGAGTTGAGAAATTCAGCATGAAAAAGGTAATTATTTCTTTATTTACGCGATTATACATATCAAATCCACTTATTTGCGGATTTTTTGCGTTATTTAAATATATTTAGTTCCGACGTTTCAGTTCTTTTCTGCATCCATGATCACGGGCAGGACTGATGGTCTAGACAGACAGATGAGACTGATAGTCTGCCGTGTTCATCCATAAATAAGTAGATTTAATATGAAGAGTGTTAAACAAGGTGATCCCTCTCCATAAATTCTTCAAAGCTGTTCTAGAATATATGAGACACCATGGTCAGCAAAGCGTATAATGGCAACTTTCTTGCTGTCAGATTCAGCCAGACGACATAATTTTGTTTTCCAAGTCCTCAAAGAAATTCAGTCTATGATTAACGATCTCACAAAGTTACCTTAGAACTGGTAGGACTAGAAATGAATATTGATAAACGAAAGTCATGACTAACCACCACAGGAAAGAAGTTTCATAAATAAGTACCCCTCTTGGTTTGTGGATAAGATATATATTTAGGCAACAGTTACCTAGCATAAGATGGAAATGCTGGAAATAGATCACAGAATAGCACTCACATGGAATAAGTTGGGCCCGAAAAATTTTTAAATCACGACTACCACTGTCTATCAAAAACTTGTATTTGATTGTGAATTTTACCCTGTCTCCTACAGCTGCCAAACATGGTTCTTCTGACAGCAAAACTAAAAAAAAAAATCAGACTTCTCCAACAAGAATGGACTGGAGCTCTTTGCGCTAAATTGAAGACAAAGTAGAAACAGAAATTCAGCAAAAATAATAGATCATAAATTTTTCTTGAAGAAGAAAATGGAGATGGGCAGGACATAGCTGAACATGAACAAGACAGATGGACGAAAAGGATAATAGAATGGTGTAGACCATGGGTACAAGAGCGAGAGGTTGTCACATGCTAGATGGCCGGATAACACTAGCAAAGTGGGGTCAAAAGACAGAAGAAGAAAGGGAATTTTACCCATTAGGGTTCATACACTATGTTTTCTATTTTTTACATTATATGTTTACTATTAAATTGTTTTTTATGTTAATATTGCTTTTTTCACAGGTTTTGTTTTTTAGTAATTGTCATTTTATGTACTTTTATATGTCATTTATGTATTTTGTGTGTATGAAATTAAATAAAGCTTTATTATTATTATTTTTATAAGAATAAAATGAAATTTTTAAAAATTCACCGTAGGAGATTATATCCGTAAGGATGAACATGCAGTAGTAGCTAACCTTTCACTTGTATGAACTCCGTTTAACACCACAAACATTTCATTTTTTAACAGAGTTTTGTTAAAATTTCAAATTTTTGTTGTAACTGAAACATGAATTGAACAAATTGTGTTTCTCATTTTTAAATCACGTCTCCTTTTACTTACTTCTTTTTCCAATTTTCTTTTTTCTTCGAACCCATAAAACTATCTTTTAGTTCTAAAGTCAGATCACTTATATTTAGCTTGCTGGATACCCAACCCTAAATGAGACTAACAAGCCGGATAGACCACAAGCCCAATGCTCTGTCAATAGAAGAGTACTTAATTCGGAGAAATTATTATGATGAGGATTGATATTGTAGGTATATTTCTATCACATAGCCCCTAGAGCTAGGCGGGTCCCTGAGTTTTATATTAAATGAATACCAACATGCCGGGTTACAACTTTTAATTTCGTGAAGGTGAATGAAAGAACATGAGTTAACTGAATTAAAAATTACTGCTGCCGTTCTAGTATATAACAGCTTCAAATGGTAACTCGCTCGTGACTCTGACTTAAAAATATAACCAAGATATACAAATAACAAACTTCTTGTCAGGGTGCAAGAAAATACTAATGTAGACGTGAACTCATTACTTTTCATCATTATCAGCCTGTGTTAGTCCATTGTTGGACACAAACCTCTACTGCCTCTATTAGGGTTTCCGGACCGCATTCCACGCTGTTCCAATAAATATGAAACTATCTCTGTTATGACATAATTTTAGAAGAGTAGTCTTTTAGTCCCTAGTGGTGGCCTAGATATTCATTTCCACCGCTCTACTTCAGCCACCAAAGAAATAGAGATCTATTAAACCATCCGAATCTCCCTCCTCACGGCCCTCACACCCATCCATCCGCGGTGAGGCCATTGCAGTGAAAAGGAATAGTGACCTACGACATGCATGACACTCCTCTTGTCCTTCCACATCTTGGCTGCATGAGGACAGGCACTCCTACCATTTTTGAACTGCCCCCTAAGTATTTAAAATGTTAGTAGAACTTAAACTAAGTCAAAAATACCCTGGACGACTATGTTTGGGTAATGAGAAGTACAACTCTAAATATTTCAACTCCAAGTCACGCCACGAAAATTCACACAAAAGAAGACACACGGACAGTCGGCCACCTAATAAAGTGGTCACTGATGCCTTGGACATCAACAATACCAAAGTATCACGAGATGCACTGCATTAACAATAAATATCGCTAGCTGCGTATTCTTCAAATCGGACATAGTAAGCGTTTTCATGCTACTGCTTTGCGGCAGAAATAGCACGCGATACTCCCCCAGAAGACCCTCTGTACATGGGGTCTACCACCTTAAAAATATTCTGAAACAGAACAGTAAATATTAAACAGTAAAAATAGATTTCAATACTTTTAATTTTTTTTCAATAGTTTTAAAAACAAATCCTGTGAAAACAATACTTATTAAAATGCATGAATGTTTTGGTTCATCTATATTTTCACAACAACAATATAAATTTGTATTACGAATCATAGACATAAAAGAATAGTTTAAATTTCTTTGGATACTGTGCCGAGCACGTTTAAATTTTGATATATAGAATTAAATTTGGTTTCCTCAAAATAGCTACTGTCGAATATGCAATTTTAATACTTTAAAATTGAAATAAAATTACTGAATTAATTATAGTAAATATTTTCATCAATGATTTTTGTATAAAATCTAGAACCCGTTTATGCGGTCCGTCCGGGTAGTACCACTGCGGTGCCTATTTCTGAATTCAAGTATTCAGCACGCCTGTTAACCATATAAAAGGACGTTTCATCGTAGATCATTATCCCCTGTGTCGGTCCACCACGAACGCGACCTCCTAATACCGACTAAGGACTATATTTAACGTAATAGGCGATCCCTCAATTTTTATCTTTTTATTAACGTGAAACCATTACTGGGTCAGATATTGTAACCCACACAATTCACGCCTTCTGGGGAAATGCCTACGCTACTCGTCCTCGTGGCGACAAAGGCGGGTTATGTCGGACTCGCACCAACTTAACCACCACGTTGTTCTTTCTTGGCGCCTTAGAGATGGGGTCACAGAAACTCTTCGGTAGTCTTCTGCGTCCCCACCAGCGCTAGCCGCTGAAGCATTGGAGGAAAGAAGAATTTAATAGTCACTTCCTGTAGGTAGTCATTCACGCACACGTCAGTCAATTAAACACGTAATCAGAAATGTAAATGAACGAACCAATTCAGAACTACATCATTCTCTGTAAAGAATCTAAAGCGAGCAATAAGCTATCGCTACATCATCATCATCAGCCTTTGCATGGATCATCTTACTTCCAGACAATTGGGTGATCTGCCCATGCTAACCAACTGAAACAACAGTTAAGTTTGTCGAGGTCCTCCGGATTCGACCGACCCTCCGGTTTCAAAGCACGCCCTATACCACTGGGCTGCAGGCATATCACTACCTGAATTTTTATTATTTCTTAAATGTCTTTAAAAATGGTCAATTATCCCTTGATGTGGATTAACACTAATTTTCTTTGTTGAATGTAACAATGTTTTCTTAAATATATATATAACATACGTTGTTTTTCTTTAAATTGGGTATCTTTAAAAACATTGTATTTAAAAAAAAAATTAGTATCTAAGCAAAATTTTCAGGCAACGCAACAAGGGAGGGTGATAATGGATCTAAAAGCAACGTACATATTTTATGCAGAGCTCGTTGGAGACTTGTGATAAATTAGTCTGTTATGGAAAACTTAGATAAAAACTCGTTAGTATATATTGTAAAGTGCAGCTAGTATTAAACAAAAAAAATGGCTCTGACAGCTTTTGTTGAAAGCCATATCCATATCAAATTTAATAATACTTTTACCAATAAATATTTAAAGAAATTACTGTTGTCCAAAAGAGCACACTTTAAGTATTACACAAATTAAGTATTTTATTACAACAGTAAAGTATTAATCCTGAAAACAAACTGTGGAATGATAATGATCATACCAAATCTGACAAATATCTTCTCTCTTTCATAAAACACATTCAAGCATATCCTATCCTTGTATGTGGACACGCACAGAATCTTATTAATAATATTATAAATGCTAATTTTGTTACATTGTTGGATGTTTGTTATTATTTCGAAGATTTAAGAATTTTATTTCAGCTCTTTTTCTTAATTGCTGCACTGTGTACTGGGTGTGGGGGAGTAATGGAGTAAAGGAATAATGCTACTGCCTCCGTAGTCTAGTGATAAGGCATGCTTCAGAAAATGGAGGTCGTGGGTTCGAAACAAATTTTCATTGTTGAGTCCACTCAATTATCTGAAAAGTATGATGATCCATGCGACGAATGGGCTTGTAAAAAGTCAGTCCTGCGCCTTATTTCTCTCTATCGTATCAGCTATCTATCCCATCGAGCGGTGTGTTTCCGCTACCTTGTACTATAATATCTAATATAGATCGACCGTTGTAGTCGTAATCGACTAGAGAATATGATTATTATTATGTTAACACTGTTTATGCATTATTCGTTAGCTCGCTAAAGTATACGAAATATATTACTTATTTAATATTTTCTTTAAAGTTTCTTTACTCACATTTATTTCCTTCAATAAAAGTTTTTTTACAGTCTGATAATTTTTATCCAAGAAGCCAAAGTGGCTTAAATAAGCGTGTATATTAAAATAGAAGAAGTACCTACCCACATTATACTAACCAATGCCTGTATTATACAATAATTGTCACTACCAAAGATATTTAGATAGGTTCATTGGCAGTTCTACGTAGAGCATAAGTACTACTATACAAATATTTAATGAAATACTATATAAATGTTCGTTACGCTTCTTAAAGAAAACCACTTTTACCTATTGAGACGAACTTCTCTTCGCTAAGAATACGAACCAATTTAAACTCTTTTCAATACGGATGTTGGATTATGCACAGGAATATATGTTATTCATATATTTATTGTATACTGTACCGTTTTATTTCCCTACTACCCTTCATCACAAAGAGTAACGCGGTCCAGAGACGGGGTTGCCAACACTG
Source organism: Lamproptera curius (assembly GCA_029286875.1). NCBI lineage: Eukaryota > Metazoa > Arthropoda > Insecta > Lepidoptera > Papilionidae > Lamproptera > Lamproptera curius. The sequence goes on along the minus strand of JAGSMT010000335.1, from coordinate 180,054 downwards.
GTGGAGTTGCTATAGAGTGTGAAAACGTCTGTGGAACCTCGGCCATAGGACGCTAGGAAGAAAGAACGTAGTGATTTTAGTCAGTGCGACTTTGACATAACCCGTCTTCACCCCAGCGAGGAGGGGTACGCGAGCGACGCCATTTCCCGAAGTGAAAAATTGAATCTTTATTAACTTTATGGAGATTATTTTTTATAAAGATCATTAATAAAAATATATTTATTTTGAATGTTTTACATTCAGTAATTTAATTTTAATTTCAAAGTAATAAATTGCTCATTCGACAGTAGCTCTTTTGAGTGCAATACCGAATTTAATTAATTGAAATTCTATACGTGCTCCGGCGTAATATCCAAAGAGCAATTTAGACGCTATCCTTTTATATCTTTGAAGGGATTTCGTAATACAAGCGTATATTGTTGGTGTGAAAAAATTATATTCGTAACGCATTTTCATAATAGTTATTATTTTCAATGGGATTTTTTTTAAACTATTGCTATCAATATTTATCAGTTCTGCTTCAAAATATTTTAAGAGGTGGTTGAACCCCCATGTACAGAGGGCCGTCTGGGTGGGAGTATCGCGGTGCCTATTTCTGCCTGAAGCATGTGATAGTTTGAAGGTGCCAGTAGCCAGCGCATTTATTAGGTAAGCACGGATGCAATCGTGATACTTTTGGTATTGTCGTTGTCCAAGGGCGTCGGTGACCACTTTCCATTAGGTGGCCGACTGTCCGTGTGTCTTCCTTTGTGTGAATTTTTGTGGCTTGACTTAGAATTGAAATATTTAGAGTTGTACTCCTCATTACCCAAACATAGTCGACCAGGGTATTTTTTGACTTAGTTTAAGGTTGCTACTAGCATTTTAAATAAGATTAGGGGGGGGGAGACATTTCAAAAGTGGTAGGAGTGCCTGTCCTCAGCAGCCAAGATGTGGTAGCGGGGAAGAGGAGTGTCAGTATGTCATAAGCCACTCTTCCTTTTCAGTGCAACGGCCTCACCGCCGTATGGATGTGGTGTGGTAGGGCCGTGGAGGAGAGAAATATTCGTATGTCTTAATAGATCTTTTTTCTTTGCAGAAGAGCTGAGGTGGAAATGAATATCTAGGCCACCACTAGGATAAGAAGACTTTTATCCTGGATGGAAGACGTCAAATGACAGTTGCTCAGAGTTAAAACTTATATTCAGGTAATTCTGGGTGGATAAAAATACGACCACATCATTACTTCAGAATGCTTAGCGACTGAAATTCATTTCAAAAAAAGTTTATTTCATTTTAATAATATTAAATAATTACTTAAGATTTTTCCGAATAAGAGTTCTTCTATAAAATAAAAGTATATTAGGCTGTATGTTATTAAATTTAATATGTTGTAAAAATAAATGAAGACTATTCAGCTATCCTTGACATTCTTGTTCTGATTTTTGATTCAAGCGTAAATAAAAGAAAATATCCTCAATATTCTATTTATATTTTTGCAGATTAAATTTATAACTTTTATCTCTCATCGTACAGGTCTGAAGAACTATTAAACTAATTTAACCAAGTCCGCTTTGAATAATATATGATATTCCTTAATCCTCTTTGGATCGGTTACTGGCGTGTTAATTGAGCTTTAAATAATTAGATTCGATACCCAACTCAATGGAGTTAATTCTAAAGAATAAAACAGCTAACAATTTTAATTAAAAACATTTTAAGTTCACCTTTTATAAAATATGCAGAGTTTATTTTGTTACGCTTACACGTATTTAGAGATTGCTAAATATCACACTTATCAAGTGAAATTGTATGAAAAAATATGCTCAACTTCTAATAGCGTATAACTAATTTACGAAACATATAAAGCAGCAACAACATGCTCTCCTTACTCAAGCGCGTTTTCTGCCACCGCATTTTAAATCTCTGATAACCTTTAAGGTATTTCATTTCATCAAAATATCGTCTACTAGACTGACCAGCAACTTTCATCCGCCTTAATGCAATAAATAAGCAGATTGTGTTTTTTATTGGAAAAATACAAAATTAAATAACTTCATTGATCATTCAATATTATTTCTGTATTTTGAGTACATAGAGTTGATCTTCCAATAACCTGTTGATACACGACATTTTTGTTTTATTATCAGGCGAAAAACAAACAATGCAAATGGTCTTCCGACCCGTGAAAATGCCACGTATAATTGACCATGGAGAAACATGAATGTTCTAGATTTAAAACACAAACTTTTAAGGATTGGCTTTGTGATTTCTTGATGGTCATGGTAAATACCAAGAACGTATCGGAAATTGAAGTCTTTTAAATTGAAACAGCATATCAGTTTGGGATCATCAGGATCCTCGAAATGAGAACTTCCTCACCTTTGAATTTTCCTATCATTATCGTAGAAGTAAATTACATTGTTCATCAATTTACTAACCACCAAACGCGTACCGTTACTACAGTTTAGGTTGGTTTATGTTTCGAAGCTGATTACTACGGAACCAACCTTTAGGGCGTAAATTGTGCGGTGGTAAATGAGGCACGTCAAAGAGTTTAAAAATTCAATTGAATAGTTGGTGGCTTCATCTTCATTTGTGACATTTGAATGAATGCATTGTTCCAATGATCTTATTTTGAATTATCAGTAATTATCAGGTCATCTACATCTTTATTCTTAGAACATTAATGCTCACTCAACCATTCATTATTTTTTGTAGTTAGAAATAATATTTGGAAATACATTGTTGATAAGTTCGCCTTTTGATGAGACAAAATTACAGAAATTATTTGGAAATGATATTAATTCGATCGATTCATCGACAGGTACTTGACCATTACCGATAGGTCAGCAATTGCACCGAAATTTTCAGCAGATGTATCATTAAGCAATTAACTCTCATGTTTGTGTAAGCTGCATTTACTTCACATGGCGCCATAGATTTGATGATTTGAGGCAAACGTTTATTTCGTCGGCAGCAGTAGATCTTGGAATTACTCGGTTTTGGCGGAAATCGCGGTTAAAAACAACTCCCAAAACATCTCAGTCATTTCATAAATCTTTTGTTCGGTTAAGTGCTTCCAAATGCCGAAATGCCCTTCCATTCGTCCCGGGTTGTTTTCGATGCCCTAAAACTTTGGCCATTGTGGGTGTTTTGCAATAATACCACACGTTGGTTTCTTCAAAGTTTGAAAGATTTAACTTTGGTGAATGCTGGAAAATAGGCCCGGCATTCTTCTAACAATGTAGCTGCTTATTCCAGAAAAAACAACTGCAACCGCTATGTTGGATCTCCGCCCGAAGTTTGCTAAACTAATACGCAGGAATGTCTTCCCGGGTTCCACCAGGGAAACCCAAATATAAAACCACCATTTTCATCAGCGATTTGGCTTCATTAAGTATAATAAACTTTGTTTTGTTCCGTTTTGTACCTTTAACTCTTAAATCTAATTTTCCTGGTGATCATATTCCTGTTCCCCTTCCAATTCTCATTAAATGGTCGCCCATTTCCGGTTTGGGCTGGCATTCAACCTTAATTAATAAATTCCGCTTGAGGAAACATATCTTGATCAAAAAGTTTTATGTTCTCCTCATTTCATCCTCCAAATTCGTGATTTTCTGGAAGGCCTTTGTTTTGATTAAAATATCTTCCTAATACTATCCTTGTATTTGTGCCACAGGTTACATGGGTTTGATGGAACTTTGTCGAAATAATGAAGAAAATGTGCGTTCGGGAAATTAAGAAATGTGCTTTTCAGCGATTGTCGGCCCAATGGGTATCGTTTTCCCTTGGTTCAATTCTTCACATCAGCACGATATTTGGGAATAACCCTTAACCGTTCGTGGTGTCTCAAATGAAGTTGGCCCACACGTTTACCAGCAACAACCAAAATAAAAACATTCATTATTCTTTGGATGGAACTGTACAACGACCAAAACTATTAGAACCTTTTCGGATCCCAGGAATCGCATCAACCTTGCTTATATAATAACGTGGGCAGCCAAAGGGTGGTGCAAAGCCTTTGGCGGGGCGGGTGCGTTTGATGATTGATCAATGTGGTTGCTTTGGAAGGGTTGTTTCAACCTTCGTAACTTCGAAACCGTAAAAATTATCCGTTGAATTCTCCAGATACCCGCCAAATGTTAACGGTAAGGATGACGTTCTGTGGGAAATGCAAATATCGCCTCGGCCTTCCCATTTGGTTAAACCCAACCCGGTGGGCGTGAAATTTCATCGTTGGGTTGTTGAAATTCCAATCCAAAAACCGCCCGCCCCAACCTTTGTGACCTGTTGCCTATATTTATGGACTTCCAATTCAGGTATTCAACGTTGCAGTATTAATTTGAACGTTTTTAAAATAAGTGGCGAATATGGGAACAATCCAACCTGTTTCGACAACGAAATGCATTCCTTTTTCACTTTCGTTTGTGGAATTCGACCGTTTCATCTGGTGATCCGACGCCCGATAAAGCGGATCCCATCGTTTGCCGGCTGTCCCGCCGGTTAATTTCCCGGTTGATATCGTTTAAGGCCTTTCCCACCCATTCCAATTGATTGGGGATTGATGGCCCCCACGGTCCCGGAATCAATTAATAATAAAACATCATATAGGCCCTGGATCGACTTCATGATCAGGAATCCCGGCCCAAGTATCCTCCTATTTGGTCAGGCTGAATTCCACAACCAAATAAGAATATTGTGCGTGCAACGGGCCCTCGATTTTGCCAAATTCGATTGGTGCATCCAGGCATCGGTAATCTCAAAGGGCGTTTGGTTAATAAAGTTCATCAGGGACCGGTTTTGCAAATAAATTCTGTGATGTCGGTTCTTCATTTGATGTTTGTCCGGGGAAGCCAGGAATTAATATTACTATCCATTTTGGAATAACGGTAAAATAATAAAAGTCTGGCCGGCCTTGGAACCAATTCATTGCATCTTGTGCATATTCATGCCCATATGACGTGGGCTTCCTGTTGCGTCCCCGGCGAATAGTTAATTAAACCAATAATTGGCACATTTTCCTTCGGTTCCTAACCATCCGTAAATGGATTACTCCTCAGAACGCAGTTTCTTTGGTTTCAAATTTAATCAATTTAAACGTTCCGTTTCTTTTTTTATTCAACAACTATTACTGCCAAACAATCGACGAAACCCGCAGCAAATGGTTGGAGCATTTTGATGAATCATCCGCGATAAATAATAATTCATTTAATTTTTTTGTTTTTCCCTGGAAATTAAAAATTTGATAATTTTCAATTTCCAAAGGCAAATAATACCAACATTAACCATTATTAAGTTATTGCTTACCATTCCAATGGTTTATCATTTAAATAAAATAAATCCATCTTCTCCTTCCAAAACATCTTGGGTATTTGCAATGCGTCATATGATCGATGAGTTTCAGGATTTTTGAGTTGCTCAGTATTCGCGACGATTAAACAATAACCGTTTTCCTTGGTTCCCAAAATCGGGATTCCTTCCGTTCTGTTGGGCATTTGTGCGTTCGTGTGTTTCCAGATGGTCGTTTATCTGCTTTGGAATCTTTCCTAGTCATCATTTGGCATGCGCTCTAAAGCACTCTTAAACAATCTGACCAACGCGCATGATGTTCATGAAACGAACACTGCAAGCCTTGAAAAATTGCTTGCTTCATTCTTGCATTGATTCCTAGAGCGTCGATCAAGTTGTTCTTCCATGTTGGCCATGAAATATATTTGTAAAAATTGTTCTGTGTATCTTCGAAATGTATAATGATCCAATTCGATGGTGAATCTGTCCTTGTATCTACAAAATAAAAACCAGACAGTATTGACTGGGTTATAAACACTTTTTCTGTGGGAGAGTAGAGGTTCAATATAGCAAATATAATACCATACCAATAGATAAAGTAACTATTCTTTAACTACATTCTATGTAAGTACAAAAATACCTTAAATGTCGGATTAAATCCTCCTTTCGATAATGTCTGCCCCAAATGACGTCATTTGAAAACAACTATTATATTTTCGAGTATTTGCAAAGAAAGTGGCGTGATTCTTGTGTTTCATACAAAGCAATAAATACAATGGCTCATGTGGCGGAGTCAACACTAGCAATTCACTTTACCATTAAGGCAGCATAATCCAGGCGTTTCTCCGGAAAACTTTAATGCACCACAATGGCAAACAACGCCCATTTTCCCAATGCAAACGCTGAGGATGCAAGCTGTAATCATTGCCGCAGAGTTTTGATACGATTATCAAAACTCCGCTCGATTCAAATCAGCTAAATATCTTATTCTGCGTCCAAATTATCTATTTGTTGACTTCTGTTGCTTCGCTCGACGATTCTGCATTGCCGACCGAGCTGTTTCACGGGCTGCTTCACTTTGCTCTCGTGATTGGGAAGCACTAAGTCGAGCCTATACTATCACGGCGCTGTTAACGTGCAATTTCTTGTTCTTCTTTAGTCCTTTCATTTGCAGTATTTTGTATTCTTCATGCATTACGGCTTTGTCGGGAAAGATTCGATCTTCTTGGTCGCTGGTATTATTAATTAAACTTTAATTCACTTCAATCCACTTGTTAATTATTTATTTAATAGAAGATTTTAATTTTGATTTCTTACAAATATCAAATTGTCATCCATACGTCATTACATAGCTGTCATTTTACGTCAATTACACTAGCTGTCATTTGCGTTTTGTTATTCCAAGTCTGATTCTTTTTTGTTATACCACGTTTTATAGTGACTGACGTTTCATGTCAAGTCACACGGGAACATTCAGAACAGGATAAAAGTATCCTATGTCCGTCTCCTGGCTCTAAGCTACCTCCTAACAATTTTCAGCCAAATCTGTTCTGCGTTCTTGAGTATAAGTTGTTAAATAACAAACTTTCTTTTATATATATATATAGATGACTCGTTTTATGATGACACTTTTATGTGAACTTAAACTGATTAATTGACTGAACTAAATCTTAAAAAAGATTTGAATGTGCCTAATTGCAATTTTAAAAAATGTTTACATTATAATGCTTATTGTGCGTTATTCTTACAACAACATAGATATAAATAAAATTTTGTGATAGGGTCATTGATGTTTTATCAAATGATGAATAGGGATATGGACTTTTCGCTAATGTCAAAATCTCAAAAATGATACACACAGCAGGTTTTGGTTTGACAACGACGATATGCCGCAAACAAATGACACTTTCCCTGATAACTTAATTACTTCGTCCTTTCATAGCCTAAAAGATAATTAACTTTTGAGACTCCATTAATCTGGATACTTTGATATTTCTACAGTTAATATATTTCATTTGAATAACAGAATTATTCATCCTTCTAAAAAACACTGTCTTTCACAAGCAAAGTACAAAGTGCCTATTGATATATAACTAGCGTAATTTATAGAATAGTCATTTAATCAGTTTAATGAGATGGAAAAATCCGTGTGGTTGATAGATAAAACGATCCGCATTTCAGTTGCATTTGAGTAGTAATGATAGTATTAGTAAGTCTATCTGCTCGTCAGATTTATTTTTTTATTAGTAATATAACGCGATTATTTTTTTATAATTTTCAAATCGTTTCACTATCGCAGAATTTCTAAATTAACTTGTTTATTTACATTGATATCGGTTAGTTAAAATAGAGAAATTTAAAGGTAGTATTCCGTTTTATGACTGACGTAATTTCTAACTTTATCTTGTCGACGTAGATTGTCTTGAAATTATAATCCCACTGAGAGAACATTTTACTTTGCCACCCGCACAAATTTCGAGAAGGAAATTGCTGTATTTGTAGATACCTCTTATTTTAGCCCTCACTTTAACAACTTCATCCGCGTGCAATTTAATAATTTCTGCCTCCACGATCTTTATCTACTCATGGTACTGTATTTATTCCAAAAAAAAACTGTTTAAACACGTTTTGTTATCTGTACTAATGTACTTTCGTTTGTATGTTTGTATGAATGAATTAACTCAAAAACTGCTGAGCCGATTTTTAAACTCATTCACTCTCAGAAGGGTAAATTCAGGCTCAGAAATATAAGGTACGTTTACTCCAGAAAAATACAAATTAAAAAACTGATAATAACTCGGTCGGAGCCATGGTCAGAGTACTAGTTTAATAAACAGTAATTGACATCTATTTATATTATAGTAAGAATTACATCAGGTAATTGTCTTTTATTCACCCTTCTTTTGAAATGTCCCAAGGTATAGTATATGTATTCTGTCCTCTAATGAACTCAATTTTCTCAAATGGGTTAATCTTTTCTACAGAGTTGCTGTGGGCTGATCATTGATTGTTGGGATATTAGATAATTACATATGAAGTGCATATATTATCTTAATTTTTATCGTTTTAAGCTTAGATTATAATAATAAAACTAAAATGTAAAACGATTTTATTTTTCGACGTTCTTTTAAATTAAGAGAAATAAACCGTTACTTTTAATATTTATGCATAGAGAAACCTTATAGGAATTGTGGACAACGATTTTAAGGTTCAATGTATTTTTAAAAGAATTAAAAATTTGTTTTTTTATTTTGTAAAACAAAATTTAGTAATGTAATAAGTATAAACTCAAAAACATACTGGTAAACATCGTTCTGATTAAATATTCAAGGAACATGTTACGACATGTAAGGACATGTTACGAAAACTATTTCGAGGTAAATATAATTATTTTAACGTATATGTTAATTGTATATTTTTCTACTATGTGTGAAGTACTAACTTTGATATGCAAACAAACATAATAAATATTTACAGCAACTATATAAGTGTGTTTTAAATATATGTTACAAATTTAATAAAAATAAACTTTTATTACTTTACATTTTTTTAAATAAATAAAACGACAGACAAAAATCAATTTAATAATTACCTTTATAAAAATTAAATAGCTTACTAATAAAACTTGATTGTGTTTTTCCTATAAAAATAAGTAATGGATTAAAAGAAAGTATAAATTGTTATATTTTTGCGAGGAATTTGTTACTGTTGATTTTAATGGTGCAAGATAAATCTCACCCACTTTGTCTTAAAATTATATATTTTTTAACCATAAGATAAACGGGCAGAAATAAATTAAATATATATTATCGATTGAAAACAAAAGCCACAAGCAGGAATAAAACCAAAGCACAAAACGTTACGTAGAGAGTGTGATACATACTTTTGTACTACGATATAAATATTACATTATACTAACTAACGCTATAAATATTCAAAACATCCATAAAAAGTTTACATATTATATCCTTTTTTTTTGAGCGTTTTAGCGTTTATTTTTATATTTTATTTCTTCCTACTACTATTACATTTCTTATGCTTTTCCAGCATCATAGTAACGTCTACTGTGATGCTGGAAAAAGTCCGAAATATTAGGAATACATTATGTAGAATAAACGCAAAAAACATGTAAAAAATGAATTTGATATATCCATACCTGAAAACACATTTTTTTTTGATGCCTCGAAGGCAAACAAGCCGTCAGGCCACTAGACGAAAGTAGTCACAGACACCCATGGACATCGGCAATAACAGAGGTGTCAACAATGCGCTGTCTACGTGAGACATGGATGTAAACGTCTCGTTTACCACGTGTGTCTTTAAATCTTGGGCTATAAGTAAATTCACATTTGCTTATTGATTGTAAAACACACTATCTCGTTATATGTCGTAATAAAACGCTTCAGATTTGAGAGGAAAATTTGGTTCCTATTCTTTGAAATATATTTTTGCTATAGTTATTGTTTAAGACGGTTGGGCTTTTTATCTGATTCATCTAGTCATCTGGTAGGATTATATTGAATTCTTTTTCCGCTGTACGCATCATCAATTGTTTATGTAATCTCTTCGATATGCAATTTATCCATTACAAGCAACTTTACTATCGCACAAGCAACTTGTCCAGAGGTCGAAACCCAATGAAAGTTGAAAAACCCGTTAATAAGGTAGCACTACGCGAATTAAAAACGAACACCCTGTCATAAGTACAGATTTTTTATTGAAAACGATATAATGTTTATATTGAATATAGCTCTATCAAAAGTAAATAATATTTTAAAAATAAATATTTTCAAGATACAGCATCAAGTAATTCATGCAAATAAATGTGAGCTTTTCATTGATTAAATTGTAACTTGTTTCAAGTATACCGTGATGTTTTTTAAACCAAATAACCCAACCAAATGAATGTATTATTTATACAAAGCTTATAGTAATGATTTATCATTAAAAATATCTGATCAACCATTAATAATTTGCAACTTAAAATATAGCAAAGCCCTTTTTAAGTAATTAGATATTAAGTTGGACTCATGAAGTATATTATTGTTTTCTTCATAATAACATTTACAAATCAGAATATCCGATAGATTAAAACGTTTTTTTTTGTAGTGTTTAAGTAGAAAAAATTTGTAATTGTGTATTTCAAGCATATTCTTGTACAGAAAGTGTCATCTATACTTATATTATTAAAAGGAAAAACTTATTTTTTTATGTACATCTTTTTTTCTATTTTCCGTTATTAAAGTTACATACAAAATCGATAGATAATAAAATAGTTCGCCCAGGAACCTCTTTCGCTATACGGCGTTAAAAAGGATGGATTTAAATAAATCTTTAACCCGAAAACGTGAGCCTTAGCGTAATAATTTTTTCTTTTATCTTTAAACCTTTTCTCTCAGAAATAGCGTTGCTATTTTATAATAAAGACTAAAATACATAGCTCATCTTGAGAGTAAACAACGATTTAATTCGAAAAATTACCTTTGGAGAATCCGTGGTGTCTGTTAAATCATACCTAACCGGTAAGTCAGTCCACGGCTCTGTCCCATTTATTTTTAGATTTTGGGAAAGTATTTACTTGGGATAAAATGTAGTAGAATAAAATAGCTTACGAGCAGTTAAAGAATATTTAAAATCACTTCAATAGTTTTGGAGTTTAACAATTTTTCACCTCAAGACTATTTCTGAAATCTGTCATCTTCAATTTGCAAGGTAAAATTTAAAACTAATATGATACGAATGTAAATATATATATATCGTTTGCCAAGTTAAAGCTTAACTTTAGTGACTAGCTATAAAGCAAGACCTTTGATACAATAGACTTAACTTGATTGACTTACAATAAAAGCAAGGTTAGTACATCTCGTAGTCATAACCCTAAACAAAACGTTACTGTTATTTAAAAGCCGTTTGGGGTTACATTTCAAGACTCTATATTAACTTTTCAAAACTATTATGTTTTATTATACTACATGCGATTTAGATAATTAAAATAGTTTGCACCAACAACTGTTTATAATTTCTCATCTGGAAATATTTTTGTATTAATTTATTACGTCAAAATAAATTACACTTCAGTACAACGTATGCTATAATTAAATTGCACTTTAAAACTTTACGTAATCGAACTTACGCTGAAGGTACTTCATTTAATGATTATTTAAGTGATAATTAAAAACTGACTAAAACTGAAAAGTAATAAAATCTATTTCCTTTTGTTGCCATTTAAAATTATACGGTATTTGCCCATTAACCTAACATTTAATATAAAAAAAGCAGGGACTTTTTTTAACAATATTAAATGTTATGTTTATCTTTACGAACACGACAAACTGTAAAAACTAAAAAAATACCAAAGATATAATAAAAAAATACAAAGATTTAGGCATTAAAATACCCAACCCCAAATAAATTTAGTAACATTTTTACTTTTGTGTATTTGAACATCTCGTCTTAAAAAAGACTATTTTTTTATTTTATCTGCATATAAGGTTTTTCTTTAATTTTAAACTTTTCCTGAGGTAACCTGCCAGAATAGAACCTTGTAGGTTCCAATGGTAATTCTGCTATTGTTTTCAGTTTAAAATTCAGTTTAATTATGCTATTTATAATTATTTCTTTTATTTACGCGATTATTATACATATCAAACCCACTTATTTACAGATTTTATTTATTTTCACTGCGCTACTTAAATGAGTTTTAGGCCTCCTCGGTTATTTACCGAGGAGGCCTTTGTCTTTAATCTACTGAGTGAAAAATTTTACTTTATTTACCTATAGAGTTCCGCTTAAGAGGTTAGATGCACTCAGAAGCGTAAAAAAAGGCCTATTGTAAAATAAAAACATACCTTAAATAAGTTTATTTTACGAAATAAATTATACAGAGTTTTTATACAATGCTTTAGTTAAACATTTATGAAATATATATATTCTTCTTCTTGGTCATAATACTTCATTTCTGAAGGTCGTGTCCATAGAAACCATAGCCATTGATGTTATACATTTCCTGTGTTCTCGGTGTTCAGCTTCTCTGAGAGCAGTTGTAACGGGGAAACCAGTAAGTGAAGTTATTTGGTCACACCAGCGAATAGGTAAACGCCCGCGTGGTCTTTTGCCGTCTATTTTTCCCAATACGATCAGCTTGTCGAGGGAGTCTGGTTGTCGGCGGGCAATGTAACCAAAATAACCCAGGATTCTCCGGTAACATGTGGTTGAGAGCTTAGTACGAACATTAATTATCCTTCTCCAACACCACATTTCAAAAGCGTCTATCTTTTTGCGGTCTTTAGCTTTGATTGTCCAGGATTCCGAGGCGTAAATAAATATAGAGAACACGAGCGTCCGGACCAATCTTATCTTAGTAGTAAGAGATACGTTTCTACTCTGCTATATTCGTGTAAGCTTGCTCACAGCAGCTTTGGCCATTTGTATTCGTCTCTTTATCTCCTGTTCACTGCCGCCCTGATTAGAAATTAGAGATCCAAGATAAACAAACTCGTTTACGAATTCTAGTTCCGAAAGTTCTCCAGTCCTAGTGAGTTGGCTAGTTCGGTCAACAAGCATTACTTTAGTCTTACACCGGTTTATAGTGAGTCCAACTAGACCACTCTCGTACTCTACCCTTCGGAATAATTCGGAAAGTTCTGTCTCAGACGCTGCGAATAGGGTTGTGTCATTTGCATATCTCAGGTTATTTATCCTTTTGCCTCCCACAGAAATGTCTCCCTCCCATTCTTCTAAGGCCTTTCTTATTATATATTCACCATATATATTGAAAAGAATTGGAGAAAGAACACCTTTTGCCTTACACCTTTCTCTGGCTTGAAGGCCCCCGAGATAGTGTCGTTAATTCTAACCATGTACTGGCCATCAAGATAGAAATTTGCAATTAGCACTACAAGATGACGAGGTACACCCATTTCTCGCAATATGGTCCACAGGCTATCCATTTTACACAATCAAATGCCTTGGAGTAATCAATGAAGCAATGAGAATTGGTGAATTGAACTCTCGGGTTTTCTCGATTATTTGCCTCACATTCACGATCTGTCTCTTGTCCTCGGCCTTTTACAAATCCTGATTGTTCGTCGGGTATTTGCCATTGTAAAAGATATTGTAGTCTGCTATTGATTACGTAGAGCATTATTTTACTGGCATGCGAAATTAGGCTAATGTACGAAAATTTTCGCATGATTTAGTGGAACCTTTTTTGTGTAATGGGATTAATAGGATTCTTTCCAATCAGCAATCCATATACCCGTTTTCCATATTTGATTGCAGAGATCATACATTACTTTAATCCCTGGTCTCCTAGTTTTATTAATTCTTCAGCGAAGATTTTGTCTGTACGGCTGATTTGTTCAGTTTGAGTTTGTTCAAGCCATTCGTATTTCAGACTCAAGGATTTCGGGTTCCATACATTGTTCGTCTATGTCTTGCTTGCTTTCTGATCGTGTTGGGTCAGCATATAAGTTCTCACAGTATGATCTCCACCTTTATGTGATTTCATCTATTTGGGTTAGTAGTTTACCCTCTTCATTCTCAATGGCCCAGGTTCGCGCCTTGAACTCACGAGTAATACTTTTGATTTTCAATAACAGGTCTCTTGTTTGGAAATTCTGCGCGTGGTTTTCTATATCCTGACAAATTGAGTTCAGGTGGTTATTGTAGTCCCTACGATACAGTCGTTTCTCATCGTTGGAGTGATAGTTATGTTTCAGTAGTTGTTTTCTTTCTGTTATGACTTTCCATGTCTCCTCCGTTATCCATGATTTCCTTGGAGTCAGTGTCCCTGTGCTTTGACTCTCCATTCGCGATGTTAGTATTAGGTCTTTCACTTTGTTCCATTTAGTGTCGATGTCATCATGAGCATTGTAAATAACTGTGCTGGCAATTTTGGATTTCAAGTGCTCACTAAATGCTGTTAGTTCACTGCCGATGAGACGCTTTGGTGGTCGTTGAACAACTCTATGGCACTTTTTGAGTCTTAAGCAAATTTCCGCTACAAGGAGTTTATGGTCACTACCGCAGTCAGCCCCGGGATAGGTTTTATTGTTGCTGATGCATGATCTCCATCGCCTGTTAATGGCAATATAGTCTATCAGATTACGTGCTCGGTTACCAGGCATAACCCATGTATATAGCCTCCTCGGGTGGTTCTTAAAACAAGTGTTCATAATTGTAAGGGAGTGTTCCGCAGAATTGTAACCAATTTCACCTCTATTATTTCTTTCACTGAGTCCGAAGTTCCGACTATTTCTCTTAAATGGTTATCACTTGACGTATCTCCCATTTTTGCATTTAAGTCTCCCATCAGAACAGTGATGTCTCTTCGCGGCATACTTTCCACAGTATCGGTCAATTGGTTGTAAAACGTCTCAATTTCATCATCTGTAGAGGTTGAAGTCGGTGCATATACAACTACCAAATTAACGCGACAAGGTTTTGTATTGAGTCTCAGCGTCAGTATGTGATCATTCACGGAATTGTATCCTAAGACTGATTTGCTTATTTCGGGTAATACAGAAAAAGCAACGCCATTTTTGCTCTCGTTCTCCGGGCCTGAGAAATATACCGTTCGGCTATTGGGTGTATTATAGAATCCGGTTCCTCTCATGTGGGTTTCGGTAATACCAAGTACGTGCAAGTTGTTCTGCTCTTGTTCACTTTCAATGATCTCCTTCTTACCCGCTTGAAGCATGCCCCGAACGTTCCAGGTTCCTAGCTTGATCTTCTTCCGAAGTTGTACACGATGACCAGTTGTTTTGTCACCAGTAGCATTCTGTCCGCACTTCGCCTGATGAGTCACGACAGTGTGGCCAGTAGCATATTTCACACCATGCGACCTGGACTCGACATGGCGCCGGGTGGTAACCGGATCGTATCCGTCTCGCTCTTTGTACTTGCTTCATTTTCCATGGATATCTTGGGGAATATAGTGCGTGGTTTCCCCTTGCCTTCTGCACCGCAACGATGTCATCAATAAGTCAGTACGTCCTGCTGCCAACGTCCAACATCCGGTTAAGAGAGTTAAAATTACCGGACCCCTTTTTCTCCCGTTTGCTTGTCTACCTACATCTCCAAAGGGATTGGTTACCGCAATCTCGACGATAGGTTGCTCGACGTAACAGGGTTCACCGCGAGTAGGTGGGAGAAGAGTTGAGGAGAGGCTTAGTGATTGTTCTTGTTATGCAATCATGTATTGCGCATCATTCACCCTTAAACCCCAAATATATATATATATTATTTATTAAAATATCGCCTTATTGGTTGGACACTCTTCCGCGAGTAGTACTTCGCGGTGGCCATCACAACAGCCATCTGGATCATCTGAATTTAATCTTAAAAAATCTTAGTTTTACAATAAATCCAGTCTTTAATCGAAGCTTTTCTTTTTTTTCTTTTAAATGGTAGCATTCGAAATTTTGGACTCCGATTTTCGATAAAAAGTTAATTGTTTAAAAAATATAGTAATTGTCAAATGGTTTATGAGTTATATTGATCACCGAATGGAAAAACACGGTTTTGATAAAAACGCGTTAAAAGTTTTTTAAAAGTAGATCTTGTTTAATTTTGGTGTTAAGAATGTAATTGAATAGAAAAGTAAAATTTTGCCTAATTTTATCTGTTAAATCCGAATTTAACAGATACATTATTTGCGAATAGCTTGAATATTTAATTGATTATAGCTAATTTTTTAAATAATTTCTGTAAAAAATTTCAGTTTTTTAAATACTTTTTTTATTTTCGTATGTTTTAAAAATTTTTGAAACGAAAATATTCTTTACAAAATTTGGTTAAATTGAATATGCATCGAGTTATTAAAAATTTTTGCTGCTTCAAAAATTTTATCTGACTAGCTTACACTCGTTTATCACATAAAATTTTAAGCCTAACAGAATTATTTAGATATTAATATTGAATAATCAATACCTGGACCATATAATAAAGCTTCTTCTTTAAACTTCTAAAACATCTGTTGGTGTTGTCTTCGATGCATTCTGCCCTCGTGGGTATTTGTGTTCGCCGACACAACACAATCGAGAGGTTTAATATTGCTTCAGTGATTACTAAATATCTTGAAAACTATTCATCAGGTTGACTTAAAATTTTCAGAGAATATTCTTGAAACATCATACTTTTAAAAAATAAAAATTGTTTTTCAAAAATTCTAAGTGCATCTACCCCCTTAAAGCAGCCTCTACGCTCTAGCCCTCAGTATTCTTAAGAAGACAGAGAAAAAATTTTGAAGAAATTTAATATTCTAAATAACAAAATAATACTTTTCACAAAATAAAAATACTAATAACCGTTTTTTGTATGGCTGCTCTGTCTCTGGATATCAGTTTTAAAACAAATTTGAAACCCCTATGGCCTGAGTCGCACTTGCAAAAATAATAATAATAATAAGCTTTTCCCAGCACGTTTCTGAATCCGCAATCTATGCCTAATAGGAAAAGACTGCTGCTATTACAGCCACTAATTTACTTGGTAACTTGTTGCCTACCTGGTCTAGAGAGATTAAGAATTTTAAAGAGAAACAAAACATATGAAATAAATTAATGAATTATTGGAAAGGAATTCAATGTACCAAAACATAAAAAGCGTAGTAGAGCACTTTGTGTTGAGCGTGAAACGTTCTGTATTTTGTAATTTTCTCGCATATAAAAGCTTGAACAGCGTTTTATCGACTACAAAACAAGAACGGTACAAAAGAAAGCAATATTTGGTTTTATATTCGAGTTCGCGTAAAATGAAATGTAATAAACTTCAAGCGATTTTTTGTACTGAAAACTGAGGTAATCACCAATATATTATTTAATGGGTATACTTAAAATTACTCATTTTATTAAAGTTTTTAGAACCTTCTGAAATAATTACCTGTAAATATTAATTGATCCATGTAGATATTAAATAATACAGGTTTATAGCTTTTGTCGCGTTCAATTACCTTACAATTATTTAAAATTATGGCATTTAAAACTGCTCTCAGGGTCCATCGTCACTGCACGTAGTACGACCTTAAGCGTCAAAATGTTATTATTGAGATAACAAGTTCTATTAAGTTTAGAAGTTATTTGAGTAGCAATATTGTTTAGTTGGAATATTGTATTTTATTTCCAATCCTTTGTTCGTGATAAGTACAGAAATAAATAATTTAATCGCTAAGATGGGCCAGAAATTAAGAGCAATCGAAGGCAATCGAGCAATTACCACGGCCTTCATATTTCGTGGAGCAAAAATAAACTACCGCAACCGACGAACCGGAAACAAGTCTCTAAACCCGCAACTTAATTTTATGCAAAATATCTGTATTCTAGCTCACATTCACGACTTTATAACGATTACGTAAATCAATCCAGATTGAGGTGCCCAAAATTTCGTTTTGGTGAACAAATTATAATTTTCATGAAATAACTTAACGTTTTATTAGGCAATGTACGCAGCAAAAATTCGATTAAAAGAATCACTAAAACACAAATGAGAAAATAAAAAAAGTCTTTGAATATACAAAAAAGTGAGTATTTTACTTTCCTTACGGATAGACTAAGATGGTATGCCCGTTATATAGGATGCTGGAAAAAGTCCAAAACATCGGTAATAAATATATATAACTACGGAAAAAATCGGCACTTAAGTGGATTTTATAAGTTTAATAATCGAGAAAATAATAGACATAATAGAATACTCGCTACATTTATTCCAAACAAGGTTTATGATAAAAAAATTTATTAAAACAAGAACTTTTCAAGGTGATAGTAAAGTTAAGGGTTACCAACATCATCAGCCTGTGATAGTCCACTGCTAGACATAGGCCTCCCCTAATACAACCCTGTCCATTAGAGAGTTTTTGGAACGTATCCCACCACGCTGGTCCAATGCGGGTTGGTGGGTGCACCGACTTTTTACATGCCCATCCGACGCATGGATCATCTTACTTTTCAGACAATTGGGTGGCCGACCCAAATTGCCCTAACCAGCTAGGAAACAACATTAAAAATTTTTTGAGTCACGCTGGATTCGAGCCCAAGACCTCCAGTTTCTAAAGCACACGCTCATACCACGAGACTACGGAGGCATTTTTAGTGTCAGTTAATGGTTACAACGTAACTCGTAAAAACCTCTAATTTCCTAAATAACACATCGTAACCCTTAACTTACACTAATTTCTACATTTATGTGAATTTACACCTTATTAAATTAAAGGCCTTTTAAAGAATTTTATAGCGTTTTATTTGCATATTTAGCTCTGTAATGACTTTGAAAATAACGCTATTAAATTCTTTTTCCTCTCTAATTTAATTATTCAATTGTGTTTAGTATTAAATAGGAAAAGCAAAATTATTTTACACTCAGGTAATAGGAGTCGGAAAAATTTAGCAACTACGACTTTGACATGTCACTTTGTAAGGAAACAAGCAGTTAGAAGACCCAAAAGTGCCTTGAAGGCTATACTGAGTTTGATGGACCTACATTAGTAAATTTCGGCTTTTTCCTAAATAATTTAGCTAAATAAGTGTACATTTCTTGTGCATGTAGTATCCGGTCATTGTTTTATATGTAACATTTTTAATGTTACATATAAAAAAATAAAAGTGTACGAGCATTATTTCAACAGATATTTATATCTGTTGAAATAATGCAACAGATATTTATATCTGTTGAAATAATACTAAATGAAAGTAATAAGGAAAACTATGGCTAAATATTTATTGCACTCGATAAAAAATGGAGCTGTAGTATTAAAACAAGAAATCTTCCAAATTTAAGAAAATATTAGGTGATACTTTACTTATTACCTTCGACCGGCCTACCAAAAAGGAGGTTATTTAATAGAGGAGTAAAGAAAAAATTCCTGCATCGTCAAGACTATAAGCCAATTTTAATAAATAGCTTGATTTCGAGCGAAGTAGCTGATTTTCTTTTGTTTAAACTTTATTTACAATAACACTGTGTAAATGACGTATACCAACTTTATAAATAGAATTAAGAGTAATAAACTTTATTAAATATTAAATTCGAACATCCAGAAACTATCTCGGGCAAAGACTTTACCTCTGACAAATTCATGTAAAAAGATCTGAGAGAAAATATTTTCCATCTCACCTAATGAACGTAGAGGTGACGGGTTTTACTGAAACTTATGACATCACGGACGTTACGCTCCTTTGCTCTTAGCTATAGTGAATTTTCAAGGTGAAAATATTCCTTGTATCTATTTTTATTAGGATCTTTTTTGCGTTATATTCCTATGCTTTTGGCAGGTAATAGATAATACTATATAGTACGAGTGCGATAAAAGACAAGAAACATTTAATTCGGTTTTTTTACGTAGGAATAAAATACACATTTTATATGTTTACTAATAACTCGACTATACTGTGATGCTACTGATATAACATATTTTTTAAAACTATTTCAATAATGTTTTACATTTGTATTTCTTGAACTTTTGCTGTTTGATTCACATGCCTGAGACAATTATTATACAAATAGATGATAATAAATAATAGGAGCTTTCAAGCAGTACTAAAATTTTAATGCTGAAGCAATAAAATATTCTTACATAATATAAATTTTTCACCGATAATTGTACGTTATCAACAACATATACTTAGTTATAACAAAAACAATAATCAGAAATTATATTTAACAGCAATAACAAAATATTACACACCGAAACAAGTTTATGTAAGTGCGTATATATTTTGGTGCGGAATAATAAGCTTCTCCGAAGCCATAAATTATGAGGTAATGTGTTTCCGAATATCCATACGGATACTAAAGGTTGATACAGATGGCAATTTATTGTTCGTACCGGAAACACGCTTCAATGACCCTTCATAAATTGCATTACGGTAATCTGTAGCTCAACCCTGGGCCATATATTCTGATCAAGAACGCTTTTGTACCTTGTCAACAAAAATACAGTCAATCAAGCGGAATTGAAATATGATATTATCAATAGTTTAAAAAATCAAATAATTTTATTTAAGCCTTACGAAAAAATGAAATATGATAACTTGTATCAACATTTAGATAAAATCTTTACAATATGGTTGTTTTTATCTATATGTATTTCCATTTTACCCAAAAGGGGTCAAAGCTGGACAGAGTCCTCACTAAGGATTTACTCAATCGGATCGGTTCAGTGCTGCCCTATTTGCGTATTTAGAGTTCTTTTATTCTATATTTCAGAAATATTGTGGAACAAGCCGTTTATTTAATGAAAAACCCTTATAAAAAATATTTTTTGGGAAGGTGACAAAAAATATGCATAGTATTTTCTTAAGCAATGCTCTGAAAGAATATTTAATCGTGGAAATACCGTGGAAAAGGGCCGTCAATGATAATGGTGACGAACTATGAATATCTTGGAAGTTAAGTGATATAAATTACGCAGTCTATCGAGATGAGACTTGTCTCACATCGCTAAGGACTTTAAATCAATATAATGCCACTATACCAATTTTCAAATTACAATAACATTGAAAAAAATGATGTTTTGTATTGATATAATTCCCTTTTTGTGCATAATATATATCGAAGAATCCCGAGCATCAGTGTTTTTAAAAATGGTGACGTCAGCAACGCTGACGTCACATTCTTCTTCGTACTGATTATCCACTTGAGGTTGTTTGTCCATAGTTTATTTAAAAATACTTCGAGCTCCGCACAGTATCGACGGTCCGAGCAATAATGAATCATAACTCGGTTCGTCGCCTATGTTATACTAGTTTGGTCTTGCACTTCTTATTAAACAAAGTAGGCAACTCCTTATTTTATTCAAAATCACAACAAATTAATGATTAGGTGCATCATTTTAGATCGTTCTTATTATATTAGACAACTACTAGTAATTGCACCGATACAGGCCATTCTGATGTGGTGGTGCTTCTGCACCATGCTCGCTTCTAAAAAGCTCCTTCCTGCTCAGGTACATTATTAATTCGTAGTATCGATCTTTGAAGAACTGTCGATGGCATCTTGAGTTTACTCATGAAGCAATTAAATATGTTCTGAGTTTGGTACCTGTATTAACTGTATAATAACGCAATTAAAACTCTTTGGCTTTGTGTTGCTCTTGGCCTTGTCTTTTTGTAATACATTTTAAATTCATGATCAATCTTAAAAGATTTTATTGTTCTCGAAGATTGTATTGTTCCTCGAAGATTATATGGTTCTCGAAGATTTTATGGTTCTCGAAGATTTTGTTATGGTTCTCGAAGTTTTATATGGTTCTCGAAGATTTTTATAGTTCTCGAAGATTTTATTGGTTCTCGAAGATTTTATGGTTCTCGAAGATTTTATGGTTCTCGAAGATTTATGGTTCTCGAAGATTGTATGGTTCTCGAAGATTGTATGGTTCTCGAAGATTGTATGGTTCTCGAAGATTGTATGGTTCTCGAAGATTGTATGGTTCTCGAAGACTCTGTAATGGAAGGTGTGATGCTAGTGCTCTGGGCAGGTCTTGTGCGCCTGTGGTACACAGAGGCTCTAAGGAAAGTAGGGAAGGTCGATGCTGCTATGCACAGGGCTCTAAAGTAGGAATGGTTAAACGTATTTCTGGATGATTGAATGATGGAAGGTGTGATGCTGTGCTCTGGCGTCTTGTTCGCCGTGGTACACAGAGGCTCTAAGGAAAGTAGGGGAAGGTCGATGCTGTGCTAGCACAGGGGCTCTAAAGCTAGGAATGGTTAAACGTATTTCTGGATGATTGAATGATGGAAGGTGTGATGCTGTGCTCTGGCGGTCTTGTTCGCCGTGTTACAGAGGCTCTAAGGAAAGTAGGGAAGGTCGATGCTGTGCTATGCACAGGGGCTCTAAAGTAGGAATGGTTAAAGGTATTTCTGGATGATTGAATGATGGAAGGTGTGATGCTGTGCTCTGGCGGTCTTGTTCGCCGTGGTACACAGAGGCTCTAAGGAAAGTAGGGAAGGTCGATGCTGTGCTAAGCACAGGGCTCTAAAGTAGGAATGGTTAAACGTATTTCTGGATGATTGAATGATGGAAGGTGTGATGCTGTGCCTGGGCGGTCTTGTTCGCCGTGGTCACAGAGGCTCTAAGGAAAGTAGGGGAAGGTCGATGCTGTGCTATGCACAGGGCTCTAAAGTAGGAATGGTTAAACGTATTTCTGGATGATTGAATGATGGAAGGTGTGATGTACTCGGGAAAGGTTTTCTGACCATCTCAGATGGTGGAGATTGTTCGATTTCCGCCGATACGGTCACCGGATTGCCAGGTTGTGGTGCACGACGAAGTTGGTCATGAGCCACTTTTCGTGGTCGTCCTCTACCGACAACTCGCTTAACGAGGTACCGGTCATTGTCCAGCACCCTGGAAATCTCATATGGCTCAGGCTCACTATATTTGAGATCCAAGGAAGTTTGGTTGCGAGGATTGTTCTTTATGAGCACATATTCTCCTCTTTGGAATAGGTGTATTTTCGCTTTTCGTAAATTAAACCGTTGCCTGTCTTGTTCTGCAGTTTGGGTCATCTTCTGCTGAGCTAAATTAGTGAGAGCATCTATGTCCACCGTCTGTTCGTCGATGAAAAAGTTCCCTGGATCCCTTCGAATCCCACTTCTGATATCGAAGAATCCCGAGCATCAGTGTTTTTAAAAATGGTGACGTCAGCAACGCTGACGTCACATTCTTCTTCGTACTGATTATCCACTTGAGGTTGTTTGTCCATAGTTTATTTAAAAATACTTCGAGCTCCGCACAGTACGACGGTCCGAGCAATAATGAATCATAACTCGGTTCGTCGCCTCTATTTATACTAGTTTGCGTTTGCACTTTTTATTAAACAAAGTAGGCAACTCCTTATTTTATTTCAAAATCACAACAACATTAATGATTAGGTGCATCATTTTAGACGTTCTTAATTATTAATTAGACAACTACTAAGTAATTGCCTGATATATAAAATATTATCAAATTAAATGACTGCAAATATATGTAACCTATAACCCAAACATTTGTTGAACCAATTCCAAAAAGAAGGAGGACTCAATTCAGGAACTGCCTCTGTAGCCGAACTGCCTTCGTAGCCTAGTGGTATGGGCGTGTGCTTTAGAAACCGGAGGTCGGGTTCGAATCCTGCGGGACTCACAAATTTTCATTGTTTTTTCCTAGTTGGTTAGGCAATTTGAGCCGATCGCCCAATTGTCTGAAAAGTAAGATGATCCATGCGTCGGATGGGCATGTAAATAGTCGGTCCACCCACCAACCCGCATTGGATCAGCGTGGTAGGATACGGTCCAAAAACCCCCTAATGGGTAGCGGTGAATTAGGGAGGCCTATGTCCAGCAATGGACTATCACAGGCTGATGATTATGATGATGATGACTCAATTCAGAGCGTACATTTTTTTATTATATATGTTACCTCGTTGCTCCGCTTCTAGAATTCTGATTTTGTTCTATAATTTCTTATTATGATAGATAATTAATATTTTGTTACAGGTACTTTATTAAGTATATGACGTTTAAAAAAATTACGGCCCGAAAAATCAAAACCTATTGCGATTATTCGTTATACTAAATAAAAATTTTTATTTACATAAAACGTCTGATAGACGTCATTTTCATGAAATTAATACTTTGAAAGTTATAAGAACAAATACGTATATATGTTTGTATATTATATAGAGATATATATACATCGACTAAGTAAACCAATAACCGTTCTCTATGGCAAATGTTTAACTTATTAAATTTCAAATTCATTATGCCAAAGTTATAACAGTGTTTTTCGTTAAAGTTAAGAAATTCATAACACGGAATAACGTTTATGAGCCCTTGTTGCTTCAGGCAAAGGATCGATTACTTTATAATCGTATTAATTGTTAGCAATTAAAGTTATTAATATAATTTTAGAAAACGTAATACTGTATAGTGGAACAAAGTTTATACTATAAATACAAATTCAATCATCTTTTTTTAATATAGAAGTTTTACACTTGCCTATTATTAAATTTTTGACATTCAGTAGAGCAGTAGAGCCTAAATTTAATAATAATCTTTAATTGACTTTAATTGTAAAATACGATATACCTACCTCCAACCACGCTATAAAATAAAATGAAGCCTGCCTAGATTTATTAATTTGTGCTATAACTTCAAATTTAAAATTGATAAGACACATCAGGCTTGTTTAACAAACGAAACAACATACGTGATTTCAAAGTCAAATTTCTCCATTCAGCTTGGAAGCATAGCACTTTTTTATTGAATCTCAATTAATTTGCCCCTGGTTCTGAAAAAAAAGCGTGATCCGAGAAGAACCAGTGTCAGCAACTCAGCGGGACTCTTTATTCATATTGCAAACAAGTAACTTCACATAAATGTATTTTTATTTATTCTTTTTACATAAACGTGGAATGTAAGATATTTCGATTAAATTAACACTTAAAAGATATAAGAGGTTTAAAAATAGGGTAGCAGATCGTAGGGCAGTTTATTGCAGAAATTATATAGAGCCAAGGTAAATATTTTTTGGTAAAGGAGACATCTCATGTCCCACGCCGATGGGCGGATTTATGGCGTCGTAGATTGCTTTTCTTATGAATAGTGCGTATCAATTAACAACTGATATCTAAGACTATCTTTTCTCAGCTGGTAATTATTATCTTCAATAAAAAAAGAAGGATTCACGGTAAATGTCATTAAAGACACAAAACTTCTTTAACCGAATGCCGTGATTCTTACTGTTAAAGAACGAGATTTGAAAATAAACTACACTTGTCACTATTCCCGATATATATCACTCATAACGGCAAGTTTCCCGGCAGTAACTTTTTACATAAAATATTTAAACATCATATCATATTATAAAAAAGGGAGTTTTTAGTACCTTTAATAACTGATTTTGATAGCCGTTTTACAAGAAATAAATAATTAAAAAAAAAGAAGAAACGTCCTTTGGTTTATCTCTTTTTATGATCAACTTCCCTGAAGAAGAAAGTTTTAATGGGGTTACTAGTAGAGTGTGAACACATTTACATATCCAACCTTTTAATCGTTGGAAAACGAAAATGGCAGTTTTAGGAGAGTTTGAGTCCGATAGTGTTGAGATTAACTGCCTCCGTAGCCTAGTGGAAGAGCGTGTGCTTTAGACATCGTTTTTTTATTAATGAAGATTCAGACTCGTCTGCCGTGACCTCACTTTATGAATTAATGTTTACGTTACAATTGCAAATTTCATTAGAGCTATTCTTTTCTGAATTAAGTTTGGCGAATTTTGCACAAGGAATTTAAACAAGATTAATTACTTTCACGAAAAACTTCTTTGCTAAATCGGGAGATTTCGCCTAGCAATGAAGTTTTTTGTAACGATGATTTTTAATAGAATATGCACAACTGTATTTTCTTCTGCTTCCCATTTCAAGTAAATGTTCTAAGTATTACTATTTAAAAAAAATAATCTATTGCGTGTAACGAAAAAAAACATAATTTTACTGTATAATTTCAATTTAGGACATGGCGTGATATGTATTGTGTGTTTTATTTGAAGACTTATTTAGTCATCTTTTTTAATAACACTGAATTTGTTTTTTATGGTCAATTTGTAGCAAACGGACATATACATTTGGTATCTAACTTTAACTTTCTTGTTCAGTTTTTTATAACTTTTTTAAAAAAATACTAGCTACATCTTAGATGCACAAGAATCTGTAAAGATTTTCAACATAATGTTAGATACGTCTCAACTTTAATTACTAATTATAGATTAAAGAGATTAAATAAATATTAGGAATTATCCATTACTTTAATGTGAATATAACAAATTAATACAATTTGGTTTAAAGAAAAGTCGGGTATTAGACTAGATTTTGATACAATTAATATAAGGTCAATAGAATAACCTCTTGAAGGAAATCAAACCGGGTGATCGGCCCGCATTGCCCTAACTAGAAAACAACAATGAATAGTTGTTGGGTCCCCGAAGCGTTCGAACCCACGATCTCCGGTTTCTTAAGCGCAAGCCCTTAACACTAAGCTACGAAGGCACTATGATGTATAACAACGGCACGCAGATGCTGCTTGTCATTACAGATTTGATTGAATACTAGACAAATAAAGGGTGTTGGCAACTTCATAAATGTACGGGCTTTTTCTTAAAAATTCGTTTTTTTTAAGATTTTGTTATTCGTCGAAGTAAGGATACCATAATTAAGTATACAAAAAGTAAAGGTAAATATGCAATTAAATATATTATAAAAATACAATTACAGCTAAAACGACCATGAATTTATAATCTTCTTAATTTATACAACTTGAGCTGAATTAATATTTTCTAAATACACAAGCGACATGATATGAATTTTAAAATTTCGAGAATCTGCAAAATATGTTTTTAAATTTTTAATTATTGTAGTATTCTTAGATATTCTGATATTATAATGCAGCGTGTAAAAATGTAGCACGTGAAATTTTTATTTCACAAAAAAGCATTTTGTAAAGATATTTTAATGCATTCATCTGTTTTATATACTTAAGTTATACCAAAACACAGTTTTAAAACAATTGAAGTTTTAACAAAAAAAATATCTTGGATTTCAAACTGTTTATAAAGAAAAAAGTTTGAATACGCTGTTGAATAAAGTACAGTATCTCAAAGTACAGATACATGTTCTTGCAATTTTATTGTAGGCCAATACAAATAGTACAATTACGTTACACATAGTTTATGTCTTTATATTGGTTGAGCCAGCGTTTGCAATTACCCGCCGAACAGGTTCTCGCTTTGTGTATGCGGTGGGGCTCAGTACCTGCGGCCTTCCTAGTCGCGGGTACGTTCTTCCGACGCGCCCTTAGAAGCAGGCAAATGGCCGTAGGGCTGAGATGGGCTGCTTCATGGCTGGCTAGCGTGGGGTCCAAAAGACTGCCAAAGAGTTCATGTGACCCCATCTCTGAGAGGCGCAAGAAGGAACAACGTGGTGGTTTTAGTCAGTGCGAGTTCGACATAAACCATCTTTGCCCGTAGAGGACGTTACCCGTCCTCTACGGGCGTAGGCATTTCCCCACGGTAAAAAAGTTTGTTGTTTCCTAGTTGGTTAGGGCAATTTGGGCCGATCACCCCATTGTCTGAAAAGTAAGATGATCCACGGGTCGGATGGGCTTGTATAAAGTCGGTGCACTCACCAACCCGCATCGAACCAGCGTAAAGGAATACGGTCCAAAATCCCCTAATACGTAGGGGTGTATTAGGGGGGTGGCTATTTCCAGCAGTGGACTATTAGAGGCTGATGATGATGATGCCGGAATAGCTCCCAGATGAATTGTTTTTTACATACATAAAAATTTTAATTATATTTGGACTAATTCATGGCATATTTTTATAAATGCTTGTCTGTGTGTTATTTTGCATAAGCGATGTTATTATAAAACTTTATAAAGATCCATTAGGTTTTTCTCTAAAAAGCAACAGACAGCTATTTATTTTAAAAAACTTTCGCATTTATAACATTAATTATTAATAAAATTGATTTTTATATTTTGTGTCCTACTGCTGGGCAAAGGAGTCTCTACACTGTGAGCATTTATCTCTTTCGCTAGCAATGGATAACCAATCTCTCCCAAATTTGTACAGTTCATCCCGCCATCTTTGCCTGCGCTGTCTATTATTTTTGAGGGTCCACAAGGTGCATATTTTAGCCAATAGTATTAGACATGCGGCAGATGTGGCCAACCTAGTCCTATTTTAGTATTGCAGTTTTTGGGCTCACGTCTGCAATTTTTGTTATTAAATTGACTTAATTTTCTTAATTTTCTTCTGAATATGATATTTTTTAGAAACGTTTATATGTTATTTCATTCCATTTAGCACTTACTTCGTTATTTTTATTTGGTAATGATTTTGCTTATTATTAGTGCTGATCACGCAGTATTAGTGAAGTACAGCCTCCTGCTTAATAATTCGCCTTTACAGCAGAATATATAGATTAACAATGAGAAAACGTGAGAGGAATACTCAACCATTCTTACTACGCCTCACGCTACCTGATGCTATAAAATGTTATAAATAGTCTGAAATAAAATGTCTTAATATTTTCCGAGAATAGTTCAGGTCCATAATATTTACAAATTTAAACAATATGTGGCATATATTTTTATTTACGTACAATATGTATAGTTATTCTTTTGACTTTGTACTGTTTCTTAGAAAAAAGTGAACATTCACAAAGTAAGCGGATAACATCACGATTTTTTCACGACCTGATATTCTTTCTGTCACTATATACTTGTATATAAAAACCTCTTAAAACACTTTTTAATAAGATAAAATTGACATTTTTATTAAATTTACTTATACAAGTAATAACACTGTACTGCTTATATTCGCTTGAAAAATTCTGTGCTGTTGTAATCACTATATGTTATTAACACGAACACTTAAAATTGAAAGTAATTTGAATTATGTTTACATGCATGCTAAGACTAATGATAATTCTGGTGCCAAAGATGTAAAATAATTTAAAAACTCTGTCTATAGGCCTCCTAATGCACGCCTTCTCCATTTAGGGGTTTTTGAACTGCTATCCCACCACGCTGGTCCAATGCGGATTGGTCGGTGGACCACCTTTACATCCCCATCCCACGCATGGATCATATTACTTTTCAGACAATTGGGTGATCAGCCAGAATCGCCCCTACCAACTAGGAAACAACAGTGAAAATATTCGTGTCCCCGCAGGATTCGTACCTCCACCTCCGGTTACTAAAGTACACTACTACTAAGCTACGAAGAGCAGTTATTATGAAATAAAATTTTGGATCCAACTTTTTGTTCTAACAAGTTACCTCTAAAATTTAGAAAAAGATATATAAAGAGAAATATTTTCAAATAAAAAAGATCCTTGCAGGAAAAAAGGATTGAGTCTAAAACTTTCATTTTATCTACTTACGGCCCACAACCTCGTTGTGACTTATGTTGATAAATTCTTTCAGATAGGTAACGGCAATGTAAAAATTGGGCGTTTAATTATTAATAAAGCCTTTATATTAGATTCAACATAATTTACGAATTATTTTTTATCAATTTTATATTTATGATGATTTTCTGAGTAAAGTTTGGCAAAATATGCCCAACTTTGATGTATGGTTTTAAGTTTATGAAAAATGTCTTTTCTCTAAGAAAGAGTCCTTAATGAGTCTAAGATTAAAAAGTGGGATGTTTCTATCGTGCTAGAAAGCTTATCATTTAATAGGCTAACAATATTTGTCTTGCAATGTCTTAGAATACTTGTATACGTTAATCTACTGCCATGACAGTATTTCACATTCCCTTGAGATTCCATCGGAAGTTGAGCGTGTAACTGTCTGCGTGTAATCAAAGTTTCAGTTTTAGTTATAGGCCTCCATAGTACAATCTTAGAATCGACTACGAGTACACTGTTCTGGAGTAGAATTTTAAAATCAAGTAAAATGCTGAATTATATATGAACCCTACGCCGTTTAAACTAATATTTCCTTATTTTATACAGAAACACAACGCTTGTTCCATTTTATAAAATTGAAGAATCATATCATTACATAAACATTTAATTTAGTCTCAGGTCAGTTATGATATCCTATGAGTGATAAAATCTATGACGTGAAATGACACGACTTCCTAACACAATTTTATTGTTCGTTTCACAAAAAATATTAATGTTTTTAACAAAAATATTTCAGGACAACTTTTTATTAATTTGTTTTTATTGACATTTTGAACATTAAAATAAACTTTTATTGACAATATACCTCAGCATGATTAGAAATGGTAAAGTTAAAATATACAAGTAAATAGAGAGTTAATACCGTTACCTTTTGTAAAATAATAAGAATAAACGGATTGTCCAATTTTAACGTTTATGACGCATGCATAATACATGTTAACCGAGGATTTTTCATCATGAATATGTGAAATTAAAGCGGTTATTTATTGCGGCATGAAAAATTTACGAATCAATTCATCCTTAATGACTGTCAGAGGCACAAAAGGAAGCGTTGTGGGGCTTCATTAAAATATCACGGTATGAATGGCGCGATTTAAGTCATCTCATTAATTTGATTAAGTATGGTGCTATGAATTAAATTCACTGGTGGGTTAAACATTGTATGGAGACCATACTATGTTTCACATTTTTCCCTGCAAAATGGTTCTTCAATATATTAACTTTCTATGCAATTATTTCTGTTATTTACGCGATTATTATACATTACGAAACAAATTACACAAATTTACGGTTTTTCCGCGTTACTTAAATATTCTTTCCAGAATCCATGATCACGGGCAGACTAAGTTGGTATATGCCAACTTAGACTGCCCGTAAATTTGTGGATTTGATATGTATAATAATCGCGTAAATAAAAGAAATAACTATGTCAACAGTACGAACGTTCTATGCATTAAAAATGTTTTAAATATTATTAAAGATATATGGATACTGTACCTTTATTATTATCATATCAAAAGTTATTGGTTACCAAAAACATATATTTATTTTTTTATCCTGATGTAAATTTTTTTTTAAACAAATCGAACCATATTTTTTGTTCAGGCATTTATTACTTTGTGTCATTTACAAACTAATTCTATAAATTCATTCACAATTAACCTGCGGTCCGGATTTTTATAAATATTGCAGAGTTACTTTACACGGAGAAAAATACAATATATATATATAATAGTAGACTTAGTTTAAGTGTTAAATGGCCTAGTTTCTTCAATAAATAAATCTGAGAGAGCAACCACGCTCCAGCTCCTTTAGACCTTAGGTTTAGATATATACATGCACATTGAAATTAAGTTTTAAATTACACATTCTTATCGCGGACCTCATATACAATTTGATTTTTTTGTTATAACTATATATATTATATACTTATATATACACTTGCAATCAACATTTGGTTAACTGACTTTTATTTATTATTTCAAAATCAGGCAGCTTACACCTTCAACTGAAATAAACCCTATTTCAGCCTTTCTGCCTCCTCAACTTTAATGTCTTAAACTTCGAAGGTATTAATACTTTCTGTAGCTTATACAAATACGTGATTGCGTTACGTTTATTTTACAGTTATTAAAAATTTTACTAGACGTTTCAAACTCTTCCCAGGGTCAATGGTCACGGGATCGACTAGGATTTTGAGCGTCAAAATGTCATTGTTAATTTGGCTACCCTTAGTCTATCTAGTCTTATTATTTTTCTTTTTTTTATTATTTGGAAAAACAAACAGTTTCTCAATTAGAAATCTTATAGCTAAGTAGTAATTAAAGTTTAAATAATTATGAAACCAACATCATCTGTCCCTGGTTACTGCAAAAGTTTACATGATTTGAGAATGAACATCAATTTTAACTAATACAAGTAATTATCTTAATTTAATATGAAGGGAAATTTTAACATGAAATTAAATAAAATAACTAGAATTAAAACTAAAATACGTAAACGGGTTGTGTGTGTGTGTGAATGTGAAATAAAGAAATAATGCTCTTAACATTATAGTTACTTCAAAGTAATTAGTGAGCATTGCGTATAGTGCTCGCTTCACTTGTATCACTGAGTGCTTATATAATTGATTTCTTACAGCTGCCGACACGCATGAAGAATATCAATATGGTTAAAATATGTATGATATGTGGACATTAAACAAAGATTATATAAAATATATAAAACAAAAATAGTATTAGTTACAGCGTGTTCGCGTTAAACTCAAATACTACAGCACTTATTGTCACGCGGTTTTCTGGAAGGTTTAGGTATATAATTTGTATAGTTTATGTTTACATTTGAGTAAAATTTATCAATTTTTGTCAAAGACGTCGGAAATAGATTGAGCCGTCTTAGAGATTTCAACAAAAACGTTGCTTAAGCCCTATGAGATAAAAAATATTCATCTTTTATAGATATATAAAAAAGTCTGCAATGGCATATGTAATGGCTTGCGTGATTTTACCGAAATTAACTCTAAAAGATAGCTGTAACAGGGAGTAAAATTGGAATTTTTTTTGGAAAAAGTTATTTCGGAGTACTAACCCTATTAACCTGAAATCTACCGCTAATTAAGTAAAATATATATTTTTATTGCAAATGAAGGATGATGAGTCGCTACCTGATCGAAAGTGGTCATCGACACCAAGGATATTACCAACACGCTGTCAACGACGACCCGGTTAGCGCACTGGCTAGTAGCCCTGACTATTGTGCTAGAAGATGTGGTTCGATTCCCACCATAGAAAAAACATAGTGTTTTTATCGTGTCTGAGTGTTTGTATCTAAATAATATGTATTTATTTACAAAAAAAAAGTATGTTTATGTATCAGTCGTATAGTTGCTATAGTACAAGCATTGCTTAGTTTGGGATGAGATGGTAGTTTGTTATCTTCTTTAAATATTTAAAAAAAATGTGCGACACAGGATGATACGTTTCAATTACCCAGTAAAATAAATTATCTGGCTACGGTGATCCGAAACACTGTAGTGTAATCCGACTATATATTACTATGCGGTAGAATTAGGCACCGCGGTTGCCTACAGCTATTGCCCTAAACGGTCTCCTTTTACAAAGGGGACTTATAACGTCTAAAATTATATTATAGAAATTTTGGAAAATTTTAAATATAATAAAACGCTCTTATTTCAAATGTAATAAAATAAATCCTGCTTACATTTAAAAAATGTAAACAAGATTATTCTTAATTCACGATTAATAAACATCATTAAAAACTACGTTTACTCGATGTTATCATTGCATCGCATTGTCAGCCTGGTCCGCACGAGGGTCGTCTACACGCTGCCCTGGGGACAGGGAAGGTGCAGGTACGGGTATCGGGGGTTATCCCCATGACCCGAGTAGCAACGCAGGGGGCACACAGTCCCCCCGGGCACTGTCCGTACTTGCGGCTCTCAGGTGGCTAATTCGTTTACGTCGTCATATAAATGACAACGCAACAAACAGCATCGTTGTCGCGAGAGGGCGCCTGAGGCCATCCGCTTTTACACGGACACCCCCGGGAGCCTCACCAGAGGTCGACATGCGAGGCATGCAAGCGTCGCTTATCGACCCCGGCTTTTCTCGGACAACGAGGTCGCACTTTGGACTTGCTCCGCATAGTGTGCTGCTGCGCAACGAGGCGCACACACTATACGAAGCAATCCACATTCGCGGGCTGGTGTTGTGCTAACACTTATTGGCCGTCAGTTCTTGGGTGTCCAGCCTCATCCCCCCCGCAATTCGGCCGATCACCCAACAGCAGTAATTCCCGTGGATACGGGCGCCCGTCAGGAGGGCGTGCGTGCAAGGGCGCAAAGCCGTGTGGTCGATGGGTCCGTTATCTGCGCGGTCATATAGACTGCGCGCCAAACGGACAACAAACGCCTCGACTGACTCGATTCTTAAGTCCCTGCAATCACGTCGTTCCTGACGTAGCGCCCGCGCCAACGATGACTCGAAGGGACAGATTTTGTTGGACCTGTAGTCGTTTCGCTGATTGGCCGATGCTAACGCGTACAAGCCGGGGCCGCGTGGTCAATCGCGAGCGCACATATGCCTTGTACACAGATAACTTAGTCCGGAGGGGCAGGTGGGATGCCAAAACAGGCCGTAAAACCGCTCGCGCCGCTCTGGCGCTGATTGACCACATGGTCAGCATGGGGAGCGTGCGGTTATTTTGCATCCGAGATAAGTTATCGTGTCGCTCCAGGCGATGCTTTGCCCGCGGATTGCCAGTAACGCGCGAGACCTGGTAGATCTGGTCGAGGCAAATGCGGTAGTCTTACCGACGTTGAGACTAATCCGCCACTTGTCCAAGCCAATCAGGGAGCAAGTCGAGCAACTCGCATCCGACGTACTGCGATATCGAACCGACGGGACGACGTAAAATACGCGCTGTCGTCGGCAAACAAGGCAAGTCGAACACCTCTTTCACCATCCTGAAGGCAACCATCCAGGGTGGGAATGTCATTGTGTAAATAGCATACAGAATCGGCGAGACGCAAGATCCCTGTGGTACCCCGCATAAGATCTGCCGTGCTGTCGAAACGGAATTCTCGACGACTACATAGAAGTCGCGCCCACTTAAATATGACGCTATTAGCCGCACTAACGCGCGCGGGATGGTGGTATTAACGAGCAGTTTACACAGAAGTCCCTCATGCCACACTCGGTCGAAGCCTTCTCGATATCGAGAAGAGCTCCGACCGACTTTATCAACATTTCTGTCGAACGTAAGTTCGTGCAACACTCGGGTCAACTGCGTAACTGTCGAGTGGCCGCTCCGAAAACCGTGCTGCTCGTCTCGTAATGAGACGTGCGGGCGCAGCCTCCGAAGCAGCAGCCGCTCAAAGAGTTTCGCGATGTGCGACAACAACGTGATCGGGCGATAACTTCCAGGTAGTCGTCGGTCCTTACCTGGTTTAGGCAGCACGAAAATCTTACCGGTTTCCACGTCCCCGGAAAATACCCCGTACGGAGTATCCGTTGAACAGGCGCGTCATTTCTACGACTGCCGCCTCAGGGAGCTTGCTTCAAGGCCGCATTCGGAATCCATCATCACCCGGTGCCTTACGACGTTAACGTAACGCAAAGCTCCGCCAGACCTCGCCGGGCGACATAAATGCCACCTCAGCAAGATCCGACGCCGGGGACGACAGAAACTCCTGTACACTATTCTCGACCTGACTGTGGTGCGCGACTACTACAGCGTTTTGTAAATTGGGAGGATTAGGGGTAAATTGCTGTTCCAAGTGTTCCGCACGAATCTCCGCTCTCGCAGAGGCACTGAAACAACGGTTACCACTTCTGTCAGTCAACGGGCAGATGGCCGTGGGTGGTCGAGAAGGTTGACGGTTCAGGAGGTGAAGCGACGTGATATGCTCGCCAGCGGCATCAATACGTCGCTCCCAAGCTCACCTCGGTGGTCTTTCACCCGTTCCGAAAACTCCTCCGACACCCGGTTGAATTCACGCTGGCCCGCGGGCAACGGGTGCGCGCCAAAGCGGCGTAATGCCCGCTTGCGCTTATGCATAAGGCGTAGCGCAGGCGGTAATTGTTGACTGCGTGACCCCCGCGGAATAGGCGTCGATGCGGCCTCCTTGGCCTCCTTTATTCGGAGACCAAGTCTGTCAGCCGCTGTATCGACATCTTCCGGGGTAGCGATGCTGTCAGGCAGTTTTAGTTTTTCCATTACGGAGTGGTATTTCCGCCAGTCGATCCTCTCGCGGAGCCTGCGCGGCTCAACACACGTTGCACCCAGATCAAGCGTGACGAGGACAGGTAAATGCTGCGTGGTACCGTCGTAAAGCGTCTCAAGCTGAATGGGGAAATTCCATTGGAAACTTAGGGCAATATCGAGGATATCCGCACCATGACTCTCACCGGTCGGATAATGGGTGGGCTCTGAAGGAGCCAGCACCTCATATCCCCACCGATCAGCGTCCGCGTGCAGCACCCGCCCCGCTCGCTGGGTCGTCCTACAACCCCAAGCGACATGCTTGGCGTTAAGGTCTCCGACAATCAGAGCGGGGGTGCTGCCATCGAAAATGGTGTGGATATCGGAAGTGCACAGTTGCGTGTTGGGCGGGCGATATGCGGCGTAAGTGCAAATCTCCTTTCCAGCAACGCAAAGGCGGGTCCCTATCGAGCGTAGGGAGATGTACTGCGGCAATCCAATTTCATCGTGTACTAGATCTCGTCGCACTAAGACGGCCGTACCGCGGTAAGGCACGCCTAGCGGAGACATCTCGTCGCGCCGATACACGAAGTTGGGAACCTTGAAGACTGAACCGGTCGAATTTCGTCTCCCCCAGGAGGATGACATGGATGTCATGCTCTTGGGCGAGGGTGCGCAGCTCTGCCGCTCTCGAGCCAACACCTCCCGGGTTCCAGTACATTAGCCTAACCTTGTTAGCCATTGAAGGACGCAAGTAGGTGGGTCATGGCGCTCCAGATCGCCGCAACTGGCTCCTGCCCTGCCGCCATTGCAGTGAGGACGTCTTTAATGAGGCCAGCAACAGCACCGACGAATCTGCCTATTAAGGCGGCAAAAGATTCCGCAGTGCCGTCGAAGGCCTGCCAGCCTGGGTCGCTGGACATAAGCCTACCCTACTCCACGCCTTCTCTATTAGGGCTTTGGACCGTATACCCCGCCCTGGTCCAATGCGGGTTGGCGGGTGGATCGACGTTTTACATATGACGCATAGATAATATTAGCTTTTCAAACAATTCGTAATCAGTCAAAATTGCCCTAACCAATTAAAAATTATTGAGTGTCCGCAGGATTCGAACCCACGACCTCCGGTTTCTAAATCACACGCCTTTACCACTAGGCTACGCAGGCTATCTTTAGGCTTATCATTGTATTGGTTTATTTTTGTTATGCAAGTAACAATATCACAATATCAATGTTGACATGTTAATATCTATAATGTGAGAAAACTCAATTTTCTATTGCTAACCATTAGGCTTTCTTATAATGAGCAGATGGTAGCCAACGTTTTGTAAAAGTATTTTTGAATAAGTCTGTTTTCGAGGTTATGTAATGAACACTTAACCTACTATTTTTGGTTTAAAATGCGGGCTAAAGTGCACGCTGCATTGTTAATTAATACATGTTATTTTAAACCATTTAATTACATACACGAAATATATTATCATTAAGACTTAACTGGTAGTAATCGTCGACGGCTTAATTGGTAGTATTGGACAAATATGTTTTTTCAAAAAATGTAAAATTCCTTGAAGAGGTGAATATTTATGCTTGCCATGCTAGGACATGCTAGGTGCCATACAAAAAATAAGGAGATTTGGAATCAACGTTTCTGGCTTAAGGATTAAATGAACCCTTCTCCTTTCTTAATCATGAATCAGAAAGAAGCTAGACGCAGGAAATTACTAAATAGAATTTATGTCAAATGTATAGTAAAGAATTTTTTTGTAATACAGTCTTTTTCGGAAAACATCTTAGGCTTCCCACACTTGTGAGCAAATTCACTAAAAATAAAGCTATAAATATCGATATCCTTATTGAAAACATTATCAAAAAGCTGAAAATTCTATACAGAGTTTTTTATACATTTTATATAGACAACAATATTATTTTTGTATTCCACAAAAATTTTTTATCAAGATCATTTCTAGTTTTATTAAATTCTGTTATATCACAGCTTGTTTTTAGAATAAAAACATCGTGCTCAAGCCAGGTGCTGATTATTTTATCAACAAGTTGCCTTTTTGCGTATCTTTGCGTATTTTTCTAAAACTGAATGAGTTTTATAGACTCTTGCAGATATTCAATTTCAATGTTCCTGTGAAACTTACTAACATTTCTTGATAACTCAATTATTTCCGTATTTCGCAGCCTGAAACGGAGGGCAAAGGCAATTAACTTTGGAGACTCTATTAATCCGGAAACTTTGATTATACTCACTCGAAGATACTTACTTTCCGATAAGATATCTCCTCGTGACACCGTTACGTTTAATTTAACTTTGATCTTATTACTTCCATCGAGAACATCATGATAAGCTCCGAATACTTCAAAAACAGCATAATTGTAAGAGAATTGAGTTT
This sequence comes from Lamproptera curius, assembly GCA_029286875.1. Taxonomy (NCBI): domain Eukaryota; kingdom Metazoa; phylum Arthropoda; class Insecta; order Lepidoptera; family Papilionidae; genus Lamproptera; species Lamproptera curius. Next base: position 142,218 of record JAGSMT010000335.1, on the reverse strand, counting down.
TTTCGGAATATATACGTCTTGTTTTTAGTACAGTAAATCTAAAGAGATTTACGTTATACAATATTGGCTTATTTATTTAAACACAAAATTAAAAATTAATTACTTACAAAAATAAAGACGTAAAAGTATTATACAGGGAACAAATTACGCTTAGTTGCCTAAAAGTTGGTAAAGAATATCCTATGTACTGGACTGTCAGACAAAAAACAATATTTTTAGAGTTTTACAAACTTAAAAACTAAGCAGTGTATAATAACTTTGTTTTATGAATTTTAATTCGTAACTCTTCTCCGCGAGCCTTGCCGCAGCTCATCTGCTACCGTTCCCCCCGAACAGGTTCTCGATTTGTCGTAGCGGCTTGGTCCAGCTGGCGGGAAGCTAAGAGGAACCTGACCGGCCCGAAGAGTAAGGCCAGCCGTGAAGGAGGCAGCTTCCAAGCTGGCTGGAGAAGCCAGCTTTGGATGCGCCTTAGAGGGTTCAGCAGACGGGGAAGAGGCGATAGACGCGCTGCCAGCCCTGTCCTCTGCAGCCAGGCGAAGTCGCGGGGGAAGAGGAGTGTCGGTATTCCGTGGGCCGCTCTCGCTATCCCTTGCGACTAGGCGGGGCCGCATCACTGATGCTGTGTGGAGGGGCCGTGGGAGACACATAGAGGTGGGGACATTCGGCATGGTGTCTTCGATCTCTCCTCCTTCTGAGGCCGAAATGGAGCTAGCGGTGGGGCTAACATCGAGCCGCTCGCTGGGAGCTGGGAGTCTCGTCCTGCGTGGGCTGGAAACTCCTGGCCTCAATGGTCCTGAATAACAGACTCGAGGAGTCTGTTACCTGAATACAGGAAGGGAAGAATACAATACATATACAGGGCCGGACGGGAGTCAGATAGCCGTAGGGCTGAGATGGCGCTGCTTTGTGGTAAGGTTGTAGATGAGTGTAAGCACGTTCTTCTGATCCCACTCAAAGGCGTCAGAAAGGAACAACGTGGTGGTTCAGCCGGTGCGAGTCGGATAAAACTCATCTTTGCCCCCGCGAAGACGGGTATACGCAGGCGTTTTCATTGTATAAAAAAGCTCATCTGCTACCGTTACATAAATTACTTAATACTTATGAGATACACGTCACTACCCCACACTTTAAATTGTGTTAAAAACCTTTCGATATCAATTAAATGAACAATGTGACTTGTGTTAACTGTTAAATAACTTTTATCTATTTAAATTATTCTTTGTAGGTGGATAAACATTTATTATAGGTATTTTAAAAATCTATCTAAAACGCATTATAGTAAAGATCTTCATTTGAAATGCATTTTAAGGGTAAGCATATGTAAATAAATCTTAATGCTATTTACAAAATGTCAAGCTTTAAACGTTTGCTTTTAAATGCTACTGAACAAATGCACGTAAAATAATAAAATATAGTAAAATTCATCACTATCACGTTCGATGCAAATATTCAGGTATATTTCTAAAGTACTCGCTTAGCAGCTATGTATGTGATTACATTTCTTTGTACGTTTTTTGTTTGTGTTTTTTATGAATTTTCGGCGTTTCGTCGTTTTTATTTATAGTTACTATAACTAATTGGAAAGTTGCAAGTGAAATTAAACAAATAAAATAAAGTCCGACTTTAAACACTACAGAACCGTTTTACGCAATTCAAACAAGTAACGAAGTGAATTTACCCCACGATATTTTCCCCGCATTTTAAATCTCTCATATCTTTTAAGATTTTAATTTAATGAAAAAATCGTGTATATGTCATACAATGTTATCATCATCATCATCATTATCAGCCTGTGTCAATCCACTACTGGACATAGGCCTCCTCTAATGCACGCCACCGCTTCCGATCTTCGGCTTTTCTCATCCAGCTCACACCGACCACTTTGCAAATGTCGTCACTCCATCTAGCCGCAGGGCGTCCTTAACTCTTTTATGGGCCTCGAAACACGCCACCTGCGGACGCCCACATCATCGTTTGTTGCGTCCGCGTCGACGTCAAGCCGACGATGAATTATCTCGGCCTAATCCTAGACCGCCAATGGAGGTTTTGCGCCCATTTTGAGCGCCTCGTGCCTAGAGTGGCGAGCAGCGCAGCCTCGGCAGACTGCTACCAATATTAGAGGACCCAGCAGCTCCTGTCGCCGCCTGTACGCTGGAGTCGTTAAATTCATGGCCTACACCTACCTACAGCGCCCTGGCTATTCGCAGAAGAAGGCCAGGGCGCTGAATAGTTGCGTACGTGCTTAACCTTCCCTTCTGACACTGAGCCTCTGGGTGGCCGGCAAGAGGGTGCCCGCCACTCAAAGAAGGGCTTAAGAAGGAGCGCCATGCTGTTTGTTCCAGCACAGCGCCTAAAGCGACGGTCCGGTTGTCCCAACACACCCGTAGAGAAGAGGCCCAAAGTCACGAAGACCAAATCTCTATGCCACGCCTTAGAAGTTCTCCCGGATAGAAGGGCAGAGTTAAATAGTAGACAGAGTCTCTTCGGCACCGTTTTACCGGCGGCCTCCAAAAGCTCCGTCGTCTCTCTCTGGGGGCTTTTCCATTTTTAAGTTGCTCAATTTCGTCTAGGCTGATTTCTGGAAGATCCTCCGACACATGGCGGGTAAGAGTGGCTCGAGAATCCTTCTCATCCGGCTCTGGATGTGCCGAGTGCGATGCATATATCTGGTTGTAAAAGCTTTCAACCTCCGAGTAAACCTCTGGTCTCGAAACGACGACTTCTCCGTTCTCTTTGGTCACCTTCGTTAGATGGCTTATTCCAAGCTGCGAAGACTTTGGACCCCCGGTTTTGCTCAATAGCTCTCTGTATTGAGAGCGTATTGGAGTAACGGAGGTCGCGCCTTACCAGCTTGGAGATGGTCTTGTTAAGAACCCGCTGTTCTAACGAAGTGACTGTTGGATCATTTCGTCGCTTCTCCATGAGATCCAGTGTCTCTCTCGAAAGTTTAGACTTTTTGCCCGCACGTCGCAGACCGCAGAGTTTCGCACCCTCGTCCCGAAGAATTTCTACCACTCGATCGAGTTCCTCGTCAACGTCCACGTCGATTGTATTTTCCAAGGCAGCAAATCGTTTTTACAGATTGATCTGAAATAGGCCAGGATGATAGGCTGGAGCAGATTAAGCCGGAGCGTAGACTTCATCAATCGGGACCGTCAAAGCTTCAAATCTATATTCAGGGTGCCTCTCAGAAGTCGGTGATTACTTCAAGTCTTAAACCTTGTGATCACTGAGAAATCCGGTGGTAGGTCCCCTTTTTACAAGGGACCACTACGGTGCCTATTTCTACCACAAAGCACTACTGTGTTCCGGTTTGAAGGCACCGTAGGCAGCGTAATTACTGGGTAAACGAGACTTAACATCCTATGTCTCACGGTAGGCAGCGCGTTGGTATTGCCAATATCCGCGTTGGTATGGCAGATACCTGTATGGCCAATGTCTATGGCGTCGGTGACCACTTTCCATCAGGGGTCCAACTGCTCGTCTGCCTGCATACGCAGCAATAAAAAAAAAAAGAACATCCCTGAATATGCGTTATGTAAGGCACTTTTGAGATGTCCCCGTACATGTCTTCGACATCATCGTCCGGGTATGTCGTTGGCGGTGGCGTACACTTGGATAACTTTTAGGCTGTATCTATTAGTCAGCTTTATCACAAGGTACGCAACTCTCACCGACACATTAGATACTTCAATAACATTGTCAATGAGGGATTATTTGACAATGAACTCGACTCCGCCCTGTGATGGATTTTCTCCCTGCCTGAAGTACAGAAGATGGCCCGAATCTAGGGATAGAGTATCCTTACCCTCTCTACGGACTTCACTCAATCCCAAAACGTGTCATCTTATGCACCTCAGCTCCTCTTCCAGTTGGGCCAAATGAGAATCTAGCCATAGCGTGCGCCCGTTGTACGTTGCGATGGCCAGTTTGTTTTAGCAGCCTCCGTACTCTCGGGAATTCTTAGCACCCCCCACCCTGCCGTTACCATGGCCGCCGCCTTAGCCAGGAATAGCACGGATAGCGGGAACTGGCGGCCGGAGCGTTTTTCGTCTCGTCATTAGTGGGGTTTGGACAGTATCACACCAAGCTGATCCAATGCTGGTTGGTGGGTTGTTCGCCAGAGCCTCGTCCGTTGCTCGGCAGGATGCACCACGTGGAGGTGAGGTTGGCTTGGGTTCCGAAGATGTTGTTTGGAGCCCCTTACACCCCATAAAATGTTAAGATATACATAAATAGTAGTATAATATTTTTTTTAACGGAAGAACTTTTATGTGAACTTACACTATATTTCCTTAAATGAGCTTTAAACATGTCTAATTGCAATTAAAAAAACTAATTAAAAATTCTCATTGTGCGTTATTCTTGAAACATTGATATATGCGCCCGTAGACTTTATTATGGACCAGTTTAACAAGTACAATTACGTATAACATACTTTATACAATCTTTTGCCGTTTCAGCAGCGTTTGCAATTAAATCGCACAAGGTTGTGAAATTTAGTGTCGTAATTTTTTTAAATTTTCAAATCAACTTATTTTAATATATATGTATCATCATCATTATAACCAGATATTAACATTCCACTGCTGGATATGGGCCTTTTTAAAAAATGCTGCGACCACTGGACCCCTGCTAGTCGCTTCCAACGCAAACCAGCTTCTGCATGGAGATTTTTATCCCACCTAATCAGAGTTTGATCAACACTCCGTCTTTTTAAATAAGGCCTTCACTGCAGAACTTTATTGGTCCATCGGCCATCCATTCTTCTGACTATAGGACCAGCCCACTGCCACTTCAACGAGCGAATGCTTTGCAATATGTCGGTGACTTTAATTCTTCGACTGATGAATTCGTTAAAATTTTTTTATGGACATAAGCAAAAAAATGGAATTTTGCATAATAGGGTACACGTTTAAACACCTCGTAGCAAAAATATTAAAAAAATTAACGAGGATGGTGAATTCATGTTAGTACTTTAAAAACAATATTCTCATTGTACTGGCAGTACTGGTGTTCATATTGCTTTTTAATATTTGATAATCTACTAAATTTTTTAACATATAAATATTAAAAATTGTTACTGAAACTCCAGTATACGGAGATGCTTAATGTCTCACAGACCTATTGATTAATACTTTATTCCAAGGCGCTACAAGGGCTCATCAATTAAATGAAATGTTTATCATCGGCTACAAGGAGGAAATATATAATATTACCTGCTTATAAACAGAAACTTATCTTTCTACCAACATAAATATCAGTAAAATTAAATTGAAATTGCACCTACAACTTTGTGGGCACAATAGATATTTAACAAACAGATTCGATTTATAACCAAGCAATTCACTTTGTTTTCCGCTCACTTTATAGACGGTACAACCCAGTTTAGACTGTTATCAACAACGACATTTTACAGATCCTTTTATATGATATCACAAATTTAAACCATTAAATGTTTTTGTTTCGTTAGAATTACTATTTAAGGGTTTTACTGTGTAAGTCATCGAAAAATATTTGTTGATTTTTTTATGTAACTATAAAAATCTATATTTACAACATAGAATTTTCGTAATCATTTATATTTATCCCATGTACTGATAGCGCGGAATTATATAAAATAAGTCATATTCTTTGCTTACCAAAAAGTGCTTTATCTAGGTCGTAAAGTAATAAAAAAGGTAAGGTACAATATTTGGAAGCTATATATTCTTGAACTAATTTAATTTTTTTTCGTAGGCTTAAGTTCTACATTAAAAACAGCCTCGCACTGAAATTGTTATTACATATTCCTTATCAACGTGTAAATTCGTCGCGTAACAGGTTTATATCATAGATTGACAAAACTTTTCTTAGAGTGTGAAGGTCATGATATCGAATCCAATAGAAAATATGTAATTGAACTTTAAATTGAGAAATGAGAATTTTTTTTTCTGAAAAACATGAAAAATATTTGTAATTAAGTTGCGTCGCCTATTATATCTTAATTTATATCTTTACATAACATCATCATCAGCCTTTGTCAGTCCACTACTGGATATACTCTATTTGGCAATAAAGCACGCCTTCACTATTTGGGGGTTTTTGGATCGTATCCCACCACACTTCTACCACTCCACTCGCCTTCTTGTGTCTGGGTGTTTGTTTTAATATAATATGTATTTATTTACAAAAAAGTAAGCTTAACTTAAATGCTTAAAAGAATAAATATCTGGATTGTTCACGAAATATGTTTCACTATTATACTGCTACAAAACGTTAAGTAAAGAAAATGAAATTTCGGCAATATAGTTTTTTACATAAAATAATTTAACTGCTCACGGACTCATAGTAAAATACGATAGTTTCGATCAAGACTTCATAGTTGAATTACTAAATTTTCATATTTTATTTATTTTATCATAAATACTTTTAAAAATAATAATTTTATGAACGCATGCAGTTTTGTATGACAAAATATTAATTAGCACTATTAAGTAGAAAATTAATTCTAGCCTATTGAATAACCTATAATAATGGTCCTCAAATGTAAGGTAAATTACATCCACTGCAGGCTTTAACTTCCGAACTCTCATTATTGTATTAGTGTTTGTATAATATAATGTAACCATTTAATTTTAAATTTTAAATAAAACTTATAGTAAGAAGAATATATTAAAAAGTAAAATTTTTTTGGAATTTAAAGGAAAAAAATTAAAATGTTAAAATTTAGAATAATTCTTTAAAAATTTTTTTTTTTAACCAAACCATTTTAAAAAATAGGGAAATTATTTTTTCCGTTACAAATTAACAAGTTTGGACTTTAAATATTAATTGAAAAAATTTTTTTTTAGCAATAATTCAACAACTTTGAAATATATTTTATTTATTAAATTTTTATTTAAAAAAATATTATAAATTTTCTTTTTTAATTTAACATTTCTCTCATTTTAATGACAATTTCATTTAAAACATTTTACCCCTGGGTTTTAATTAAATTAAAATTTTTTATACCTGTTGTAAATAAAGTAATTAAAAAAAAGAATTTAAATTAAATGCTTAAAAAAATAAAAAAAAAATTTTCCCTTTTTAAAAAAACTTAAAAAGAAAGTATTTTTTTTTATTAAATTTCTGCCCGGAATAAATAATTTTATATTTTTGGGTTTCAGGGAAAGAATTTTAATCTATTTGTTTAAATCAATCTTTAAAAATTAATTTTATGAAAAGTTTTTTCAAAAATAAAAATAAGTGAAATAATTTCAAAAACATTTTTGTGCCCTAAAATGAAGGTTTAAACTAAAATTTGGGTTTTTCTTAAATTATTTTATTTATTTGTCTTTTGGAAACATAAAAATCTTTTGGAACAGTTTTTTAAAATTTTTTTTTTTAAGTATCTGCTTTTATTTGAAAAATTAAAAACTTAAAGAAAACTTTTTTAGGAAATTTTTACGTGTTTGAAAAAATTTTAATAGAAAATTTTTTAGGCGAAAGGGGTTTAAATTAAAATGTTAAGTTAGAATAAAAATAATTAAAAAATATAAGATAAAAAATTTGGGCAATTGTATGTACAAATGAATTGGCGAAAATTTAAACAAAAGGTACAAAAAATTACATTTCAAAGAAAGGATTTCAAAAACTAACCAAATTAAAAGGGTGTTCAATTTTTTCCCCCCTATTAAGTCCCATTTTTAAGAACAATTAAAAATTAACAAAAATAAATAAAATTTTATCTTTTTAGGAAATAAAAAAAAAATAATAAAAAAAAAGTTAAAATAAATTTAAAAAAATTTTCTTTCAGTTTTTTTTCAAAAAAATATTTTTTTTTTAAAACTTTCAGGTGGTCTTTTAAAATAAAGATTCAAAAAACTTTATCCCTTATTTAAATAAACTACAAGTTATAAATTGATAAATTCTTGGAAAGAGCTCAACTGAATATTTCACAAACCCTTTATTTTATCCACAATACCCAAAGGTCTTTATTTTGTTGGTTTTAAAGGTTTAAAGAACTTTTAACAATTTTTGAGACTTTTTAATTTTTAATTTTGATTCCTCCTTTAGAAAAATTTTACTGCAAACTTTTGAAAGGGTTGAGTTTCTAATATTTATAGATTTTTAAAAAGTTTGTTTAAGCAATAAAACGTACATTTGAAATTAAAATTAAAAATTTTATTATTAAAACGTTTGCAAACTGGGCTTTCTAAAGAAGGAGGTATTCAATTAAAAAGGGGTTTTTTATTATGTATATTACCCACTTCCAATTTCGTTTTTTCTTTTTAATAAAAATAATGTTTTTGATTTTTAATGATTTTAGGTATTATCAAAACATTAAAAATTTAAAACCCAAGAAATCCAACCTTCCATTAAATTCAAAATGACAAAATTTAAAGAAAAACAGTTAAAATTTCTACTTATTAATTTCAATAAATATTTAAGTCCGTAAAGTCGGAGGCATCAATTTTGGAAACTCAAAACATTTTAAATTTTAAGGCTATTCCTCTTTAAAGATTTACAGTTTTATTTCATTTTTTTAAAAACAAAAGCTTCATTCCATGAAATAACCTAATAAACTTTTTTATTAAATGAATACCTAAAAAATTTGAAGATTTAAAAGGGTTGGTTTAAAAGGGAAATTAATAAAAGACATTTGTACATTAATTTAAAATATTTTTTAATGTTAGTAACGCCTCCTAGAGGGTATGGGCGTGGTTTGGAAACCCATCTTTGAATCTGGGAAACTTTTCATTGTTTTTTTAGGGTTTTTTGGGCAATTTCCCGGGCGATCACCCAATTTCAAAGTAAATGATCCATGCGGGATGGGCTTGAATGTCCCACCAAAAGTGACCAGGTGGGGGATACAAAAACCCCTTAATTTAATGTATTAAGGCCTATTCCAAAGCTATTAAAATTTAGTGATATATATTGAATTAAAATTTTTAAATTTAACATTTTGAACGATTTTTGTTAAAAAGAAATTTAAAGAATATCGGCAACAAGTTGTGATATTTTTGGTTTTATTGCCCTTTTAATTAACTTAAAAAGGGATTTGTGCTTTTAAAAGGTGTTTTCCGGGCCCGCAATTTTTATTGTTCCCTTTTTTACAAATAAATAATTTTTTAAATGGTTTTGTGGTCATTTTTTAAAACACACATTTACCCGGTAATTTGGGGTAAAGCTTTAAAATATTTAACAATTCCCATTAATCAAAAATATTTTATTTCTTTTTAAAAATTACCATGGTTAAATTATAAACAAGGAAAAAAACAAATTTTTGAAATTGTTTCCTAACTTTATTGATAAAATTTGTTTGCTTTCTAACGTCGAATAAAAGCAATACAAAATTTTTATTAATTTGGTGTTTCTAATCTCATTTACATATCCTTAAAAAATGTTTTTAGGAATTTGTGTGTAAAACAAATATTTGGGGATTTAAATTTAGGGTACACCCGGACCCTGGGTTTCGTTTTAAGTCAGTATATTTACCCCTATTCCGCTTTTTTTCAAAAAAGGCCAATTCCGCCAAAATGGTATACTGTATTTAGAAAAAACCAGGGTCTTTCCCAATGCGGGGAACAAAAATTTTTAAGTTGATTCCTAATTGGTTTAAAATTTGGAAAAACACCCAATTTCAAAATGATGATCCAGGATTTGGGTATTTGGTGGTCCACCACCATTGAACCCTTTGGGGGTCCCCTTTTGGATGGGGTGTAAAGAACCAGTCCACAGTGGTTCCGGGTGTATGTGTATTAATGAAAAGAACGATCAAAATCTTCGATCTTGTAGAGGGAAATCACTTGACGGTGGTAAATTAAATCTTCTTCAGCGGCTTGAAATAACGTTGAACCGCCTCAAAATTAAAAATCTTGGTTTCACCCTCTATGGTGAACGCATTCCTCCCTTGAGCCTTCCTTTTGTGTCCTGGCGCATTGCTTGTTTTCCCAGTTTGTTTAACGCAAGCTCAGCCTTAGACTTCATCTCACAATCCTCGTGCTCTCTCAAACGGTTCACTTTGCAACTGGAATGGAATGGGTGAATTGTTTTATATTTTTTAGGGTTGGTTTCCACAAGTATGGATCAAAGGGTGTTTTGGGTTTGGAAAATTAATCTAAAGCTGAAATATTTTTTTGTAACTCCATATCTTTTTTTAAATTTAAATAATTTGGTTAAAAAATGCATTTTTTTAACTATATATGGTAAATGTTCCTCATATATCCCTTTATAAATCTTGATAATAATTCATTGTGACTCCTTTTGTGCCCCTTTCCTCAAAATCCTCCATAAAATTTAAACCTGGGGAACTGGGCAAATCTTTCACCATCCATCTGCAGAGAACTCATCTTTTCACAAAAATGCCTGATGTTACAAATTTGGGAAAGCATCTCTTGGGATTTTTTTTCCTCTAACTTTCTTTTTCAATATTATGCAATCTTCTAGGTTAAGATGTAAACAAAGATTGCATAAAACTTAACATATTTTATTGTTATGGATGTAAACGAAACTACTAACAAAATTAAGAATCCTTTTAAACCTTTGTTTGTCCTTTTTGAGTGGTGAGAGGATTTTTAAAATAATAAAAATTTTAATTTGGCTAAAAAAAGGCAAAGATAATAAGTTTTTTATAGGGCCCCTACAATTTTGGGGCTTGAGACATGAAGGATTATGTTTAATGTCAAGATTGTTTTTCAGGGTGCTTTTTAAATCCTCCACTACATAAAATTTGTTCACGGCATTATTCGGGTGTTTGAAATTAAAAGCCTTTGTTAACAATTACTTTTTTTAAAAACTTAACATATTAATATATATGTATTAAAAAGTGCATTTGATTTAGATTGACAACTCAGGTTGGTTTATTTTGAAAATATATCAAAACTGTATACTTTTAAAATTCCTTCCATTAAAATTAAAAAGAACTTTTTCCATTTTAGACATAACTTGAGCCTTACGTCTCGTTATCTTATTACATCGGGTGGTTATTTTGGGAATCTTCAAGGCGGTAAAGGAAATTTATGTAAGTGGATTTAAACAATTTTCTCAAATCCACGTTTCATAACTTTATTCGGATCCGAAAGCAAATGTGAAGAAACGATATATTATTTTATTGAAACAAATGGAAAACATTTGCAAAAATATTTTATATGCCTACAGAAATCTTACAAATTAGCAGGATCTCGGTCGATGAGTAGGAGCAACGTCGGTTGTTTCAAACATTTTGGATTACTAATATTAAATTTCTCCATATTTCATTATTATCGATGGAAAAAAAAAAATGTCGCGACATTTGAAATTTTCGCACGGGAAAAGCAATTCAAAAAATTCAAATTGTTGACTATAACGTTGTAAATTTAACAAAAAAAACCTTTAGAACAAATTATTTTAAAACAAATTTCCTAAAACCAATATTTTAAATATTTGGATAGCGGAGGTTTTACTTAATTTTTTCCCCATCCAAATCCTCTTCATCCTTTAAAAGGGGGCCCTTTCGATCCTCCGTGATTTACGGACCCCCCCAAATGAATTCCTTCAGTATCGTTTTTTATAAGATTTGAAGAGTTCCGTCCCTCATAGATCTTTAGAAACTAACCAAATTCTTTCAAATTAATTCATTCTTTCCAAAAAATAATTAAAAAGGTCTTTGCGATGGGGGTATTAATTACTAATTCCCATTGTTGAGCCAATAGTTAATTAAATTTTGACTTATTCAATTTTTCTGGATTCCACTGTCAAAACGGACCCTAATTATGGATAAACGCAAGCCCGGTTTCAAATAATAATAAAAAACATCCAAATCGTTCCCAGGCTAAATTCTGGGTTAAAAACATAAAAATAATACAGACTTGAGAACCTCCTCCTTTTAAAAGTGGTTAATAAAGAAAATTTTTTTACATATTTTATTTTACAATAAATTATATATATTAAAATTATGAAAAAATGTATTATTTATTGTTTTTGCCTTTGGACAATTTTACTCAAATTAAAATATTGAATTGCAAATATATTTCAAATTAAGGAAGGAAACGATCATAGATTAATTTTCCAGTAATTCGGAAAATTAATCCGGCATCAAATCTATTATGGGACAATGTATTGATTTTAGAACAAAACAAATACATCGTCTGGATTAAAAAGTGAAAATCGTTTATTCTTAAAACCACAAGAAGAAGTTTAACCCATCATACTCACTATTCTATTTAAGATTCGCAGAATAGCAGGGTTTAACTCCGACGGTCCCTTAAAAAGGAACCCATCCTACAAAATTATTCCGCCGCCCTTAGACATTTACAATATTAGAGAAGATGCGTTGGGAGCCTTTAAGAAATCGTTCCCTTTTGGACCATCATTGGTAAGTACTGAAAGGCTAAAAAGTGGTTTAAAGCTTGGCTTGATACGCACCAGGTGGATTGCTGCCAATGTAGTTTGATGTTTTGACATGCTATCGGGTTGTATGGCGTATTTCAAACGGTTTACTAAAAACCCTTGGACTCTCCCGAATACATGGGTAAAATATGCACAGAGACGCAACATCCATCCACAAGCCCAAAAAGGGATCAGATGTAATCCCTACCAAATTTCAGTACATTTTCAAAATTGTGAAACGAAATATGGTGATTCATCATCTGGACGACTATTTTTTTAAGGTTCGAAAAATCACCTTTACCATTGGAGTAAGTGTTATAATTGTTAACATAATGTAACATCCGAAATTGGCGGGGTGTGTAAGTTAATTTGTTTATAGGCAAAATGAAAAACCTACGTAATCTAACGTACTGTTAAAGGGACGTTTCATTTTTAGTAGTCTTTGAGATATTAACTGTGACGTAATTATAATTAATAACTTTTTATTTTAAATCGACAATAAAAATCATTAATGATCTTAAAAGTTTATAAGTGTTTTTCTTTTATCTTTAAAAATTTTTAATTGATTCCAATTATTATTATATACCATTCACTTGGTTTTAACATTTTTGAACCATCATCACATTACAAAACAAAGTAGCTTTTGTTTCCCTTCCTAAAAGTTTAAAAAAATCAAAAATTGGTGAAGGTTATTTTAATATATATAAAAGGATTAAGATTAGTGTTTATTTGAAAGTATTAGCTTGGCCTTGCCCAGGGCAGGGCAGGGAGTTGATTGAAACAAAAGTTTCTTCTTAAAATCCCTTAATTTTTGAGGTGGAATAAAATATAACATTGTATTATGGATTTGGTAAAGCCTCCCCGTAAACGACTTCGCACGAGAATGATTTTAACAAGTAATGATTTTTTCAGAAAAAACAATTAAGGCTTTTATTTTTTTAATGCAACTAAATATTAAATATAATGTGAAAGATTTAAAAATAACATCCATTTTCTATTTTAAAACATATTGATTGCTTTTTTAGTAACCATAAAAACTCTTTGTTTCGGGGTCGGGTTAAATCCCATCAAGGCCGGAGAAACAACTTTGTGACCCCAAGAAGGCGTGCATTGTGGAATTATTCCTGGGGACTAAAACAGGTGATGATGATGATTTGGTGACTTCTATAAATTTTTTCTAAGAACAGCTATTAAAATTCATTAAGCATTGTTTGTAGATATTTTTTAAATTTTTTGTAAAAAATCCGTTAAAATTTTGATTTTTTTTGATGGCCCAGCCCTATTTAGTCAAATCAATTTTAGTACTAATACCCATAAAAATGCATTAGAACAAGGCAACGATAAGTTCCAAAATATCATGTTACCAATAAAGGGCGAACATTATTTTCTTCAGCTACAGAAATCAAGGATTTCGTTCGTGTTGGTTTCTAAATCCACCTTTTTTGAATGGTAGGGCTGATTGAAACCAACCAAATTTAGGTTTCCGAATAATAAATAAATCAATTCAAATAATAATAAATCAATCAAAATAATATTATCCGAATAAATAAAACTTTCTGTTTGTTTTTAAAATGACCTGTATATTAAAATAAAATTGTTTGACTTTTATTTAACATCCTCTTACGACTATATGTTTTTTAAAGTTAGATCAATTTTTCTTCCTTTGCAATTTTTTTCTTACATTATAAGTAGAAATTTAAAAATTATGCTCTAATATATTAATTTTAATTTATCAAAGTACAAAATGACTGATTTAATAATTTGATTGTTATATTTTTTTTCCCTAATTTGCTTGTAATTTTAAAATATTAATTCGTTTATTCCCGTTTTAATTTATTTCTTTGAAAAGGGATAATATAAAATGACCCTAAATCAATGGAAACTTAAGGGTAAAAATAAAAAATATTTTTTCTTGAATAAATTGAGCACAAACGGCTTTTTACCTTTTTTTAATCAGTATCTAACAGTGGTTGTTTTATATAACAAAATTGCGTGTGTCTAAAGATATTAAAATTCTATGTTTTATTCTTTTTTTGAATACAGGATCCGATTTTACAAAACAGTCGCATAAAAAACCGTTAAAGGTTTATTTCCTAAATTAAAACCTCCCATCATTTCACTCTCGAAACCCTTCGGATCAAGAAAAGAATCTCGCTCGAGTGATTCGATAGAAAATTTAAAAAATAAATGGTTTTCTCGTAAAAGTAGGTCAGTGTTTTATTTCTTAGCACTTGCAATGTATCTTAAATACAAAAAAAGAACACTGACTTCTGTGTCCCACCTTATGATGCCGGCTTCTTCTGATATTTTGTTTTCTTCTCTAACTGCGTTTGAAAAACAAGCTAAAATAAGGCATTTTCTATAAAAACCTCGTCTTATTTTTTGGGAAAAAAATTACTAAATGTAATTTAAATAATTAATCATTTTTTGCTCAAAAATACCGAAAAATGTTTATTTCTTCTGCATCTGTTTCTTTTTGGGGAATATTCTATAAGTATGGTTTTTGATATATCAACAATTTACATTATTTCTATTAATAAGGGCTTGCAGTTCCTCTTATAAGCGTATTTTCTCTAATTTAGAATGAATTATTACAAATTAACGTGAAAAATCCAATTAGTTTTATTTAGGGGTTAAGCTACTGTATTTATTTTCAAAAACTTTATTTTTAAATATCTAAAAAAAAATATCTAAATTTTATTAACTTCAAATCGAAGTACACCTAGGACAATACCAAAAAGTGAGCATAACTTATTTACAAAAGTGTACTACTTAAATTGGCCCACAATAGCCCTTTTAATGTAAAACATCATTAAAAATTGCATATTCAAACCTCAAAGGCAATATATTGTAAGTAAATATAAAGAAACATTAAAAATCTCTTTATTTCTAAATGGACATAATGACAATTTATTAAATGAATATCTTAAAGGGTAAATGAAAATAAATTAAAAATCAGTGGCGAAATCGTTCTACTTCAACACTCCTGTCACTCCTTTATATGGGGCAAAAAACTATTGTTTTATACAATCTTTTATAAAGTATTATAATTTTTAACTTACAAAATGTTTATTATCTCTATCCCTGTTATTCAAGTACAGGTATGCGTTTTTAGTTAAAAAACCGTTGTCCAAAGAAACCGATTTTGCTACATGTCACATATCCCTAAATGATCAATGCTAGGATATGTATGTATTTGTTACTTATGTGAATATCTAAAAAACAATTTGGTAAGTACTGTTTTTTAATTCTTTAAACTTGACATTTCCACTAGGCTATCTGTTACAGAAGAACATTTTAAACCGCGGTTAATAAAGAGATAAAACGAGTTTTCCTCAAGCTGTGTCAATGAAATAACTATCTCCAAAGAAAGCAAACATTTTAAATGCGGCTGTAAAAAATATCTTTTGAAAAGTTATTTTTACAAGCAGGTGTAAAAAACCCACCCTGATTCACCGATATTAGACGCGGTGGTTTTGTGCCGATGTCCTGGCTATTTATTTTCCATTGGTATCCGCCTCGTCAGCTTCAATTGGAATTATAGTCCCATTTTTTTGTACTGTGAGGTTTACGGAAACAATGGTAAAATAAAATAACAAAACCCAAGATTGAGATATCCTGGGTTTTGGTTTATTCTGTCAAACAATTTTTAATCATATTTACTAAAATTTGAAAAACAATAAAATTTAACTAAACGGCTGGTCTCCAAAACTGGAAGCGCCTTAAAATATATAAAAAAACCTTTTTTTTATGTGAGTTTTTTCCCCTTTGAAGAAAAACGGAAAAATCTTTTGTATTCCATGAAAAGTTTAAAGAACAATTTGGTAAAAATATTGAAAAAAAAATATTTCCAGTAAAATAAAATTTGGATAATTTATTGATTGCATCTTCATTAATCTACAGACCATTTGGGTAACTAGTATTTTTCGAACGATGGACAGGCATGGAAAAGTGAGATATGTATTAGAATTAAAACGTCAAAGTGTTTTAAACCCAAAATACTAAAAAAATCAATACAAGGAAATATTAACCAGATTTAAATGTGAATAGGGTCATTAAATCGAGAGTTTTGCTTCAAATAAATTTCTTTAATGCTTACATCTAATTTATTATGGTGGAAGAATTAAGCAAGGATTCAAGCCTCCCTTACGAATAGATTACAAGTATCACTGTGGTTAGGAACGGTATATAAAACGGTATAGTTACATTGACGTTATTCACATTTTTCATTAATTTAACATGTTGCTAATAAAATTTGAGTTGATGATGGGATGTCTTTTGGTTTAACTTTAATATTTACAAGAAAGGATCCCTAACTTTCCTTTTGTTGAATTAAATTTTATTCTCCTGTAAATGTAAGTCTAAAATCGATGATTTTTTTCAATATTCAAAAATGAAATCTATCGTTGATTATTATTTATTATAATTTATTATTTTAAAAATTGATTTGAAAATTATTTCCCACAGTATTTTCGTACCCTATTAAATATAATGCATACTATGAATAATACTTTTTTGAGCCACTATAAAGATGCTTTTAAAAACAATTTAATTAATTTTTTTTAAACCAAAATATTATTATTTTAAAATAGTTATACTACCTTATAAACTATTACTAAAACGAATGAAATTTTATTATTTAAAACCTATTTAAGCATCAAATTCATTTCAAAGGCATTAGAATTTAAAACATAAAGAAAAGTAATAAACTTTTAAACAATGAGCCACTAAAGCTCTCTCACGGAACAACCGCTTTCTTCCCTTAATAAAAGAACATTTTAAGTGATTTATAAATTAATTAATTCAACGAAATTTATTTCTTTGGAAATTTTTTTTAAAAGGGTTTTTATTCGACCAAGGAGAATCAGTAACGGTTTTTTCCCGTGATGGTGGTAATACGCTCCCCATACAAAATTGTTAAGCGCCACAAATCCCGCCCTTAAATGATGTTTGCCTGTTTGCCAAAATTACGCTGTCGACCTGCCTTTAAACTCGGAGAAAGCAGTGTTTCACCACACTAATTTGCTCAGAAAAGAAACTTTTAAATGGTCCCTAAAGTTACAAAAAAATCTTTTTATTTATTTTGGTCAATATAATATCCCTGACAAGGTGGTTTTTCAAAGGGGCCTCTTTTTTCCCCACCATGACTTTTTATGCCCAAAAGGTAGGAAAACACCGGTTCCGGTTTGAAGGTACTAAATCTTATTTACGGGCCCGAGGCATTATTCCCACGTAACGCGTGGTTTTTGGGGTTTGAAACCAAGGGTTTTGCCCTTTTCCGGGTTCAAAGCCGCGCCTTGTTCAATCCCAATTTAAGATTCTAACGTTTTTAATGATTTAATTAACAGAATGAACTTTTTTTTCAAGTAATCAGGAAATTATAAAACTTTTGTTTGCTCATTCATAAAAATTCCAAAGTCCATTCACGTTTATAATGGCCCCTTTGTTATGATTAAAGTTCTGAGTCAGGGCCTTTAAAAAGGGCCTTTCTGAAAAAACTTTAACGTGGGTGTGTTTGGTTGGGAATGACTTTGACCTTTAATATTCTACATAAATTAAAATCTAGGATGGTTGGATTCGTTAACTTTTTACCCTATCCCTTTTTCTTTTTCTCCCAAATTCAAGGAATTGATTCAATTTGAAAACTAATAAGTAAAGCATATTTTTAGTCGTTTTCGTTTTGGGAAAAAAAAATAAAGACAAACTGTGTTAAAATTGGCTTGTAAGAATTTTTTATTTTTAATTTTTCTTTGATACTAATTTTATTATTATATGTGACGGAGGCCGACGAACCGAGCCATACTTAGATGAGTCATTAAAAAAAGTCAAAAAAACCTTTCCGTTATTAAAAATATGACAAATAAGGTTTTTTGAAAGTTTATTAAACTTAAACTTTTTTTGTAATCTATATTTAACAATTCCAGGTCACAAAGATAGGACTTTCAAAAGTATAGGGTACTTGTTACAAACTGTAATCCAATTTGTGTGATCTGTTAAATAACTTTTATTAATCTTTCCGGGTTTACACCCCTCAGGATACATCAACTGATCGTAAATTGAGGTATAGTCTCAAGAAATATTATTTGGAAGTTTACTTTCTTAATCATATTAGAAAAAAATTAATAGAAGGTGACAATTGTGTTTAAATAAGAGGGTTTAAATCATAAAATAACCTTGAAAAAGATAAATATGGGACCTTTTGTATTTTTGTAATAACATCTTCAAAATAAAAAAAAAATACAAGCGCATAAATCTATATTGATAGAATAGCCCACAATAACCATTTCAATGTAAATTGTTGAAATTGCAATAAAACATATTAAAACTGAAGATAGAAGTAAAAACATTTAAAGAGTTCTTCATTTTATGTGCAAAAAAATTTTCATACCAAGTTTTCTTTTTGAATCCTTTGGATTCGAAATTTAAATTTAGTGGGAAAACAGCACACTTTATTGTATCCGTTCGACCCGGCAAGGCTGGTAGGATGATCCGGTGTGGAGTGGTTTAAAGAGGACGATTATTCGGTAAAGAGTGAAAGGTCCGACACGGCCAAATATCCCTAGGGAACTTCAACACAAATTTTCTTGAAACTTGTTCCCCTACATTTGGTCATTAATCTTCGGCCTGGAAAAATTTGGGCGTCTGTTAATTTTTGTATAGGTTTAAAAAAAATGTGGTTAGTGAGAGGTTTAGAAAAAATTTTGGGGCGTTTTTAAATTTTCAGCGTTTTTTATCTTCATAATATATCTTAATTACCATAATTAAAGTAAAACTATTATTTTTAACTTTTTCAGTTTCCACATTTTTATCTTTAAAAAAATCATAAAAAAGCGATGTACTAAGTTATGTTTTGGCCCAAAAGACCATTTGTTTCTGAAATTAATAATTATTGTTCTGTACGAAGTTTGAGGTGAGTATAAAGTTTAAGACATTCTTTTGGGAAAAACGACTCTTTGGGAAAACATCCCTTTGAATAGTCTTTTTATATATTTCTATATTTTAACCTTATATTCTTTTCTTCTCTGTTTGATGAATAACGAAAATTAAAAATCCTGTTCTTGCATTCTCCCAATTTTTTAAACAATAAATGTTTTATTTTTATTTTAATACAAAACAAATAACACCTAACACATAAGATGAGATGATCTCTTTGAACGCCAAAATGACCGTTTTTTAAGGCATAATTTCCACAATTTAAAACAAACCATTTACGGATGGATTAGTTGTTAGTAAAAAGTCTATAACCACTAGAATATACTGACAAAGTGGTATCTAAAAAGGACCGGGTTATTTTCACCCAATCTACGTGCTTTGGGTGGAGAAATCAGCCTCCCATTTTTTCTTGGGTGTCGCAAAGAGGCATACGGAAAAAGCACTACTAACATCTTGGGGTGGGAAAGATGGCGGGTTTCCATCCCGCTTTCAGGCCCTTCCCGGAACCCCGGGAAGCAGCGTTGAAGGTGCAAAGTTTGAAAATCGTTAACCCGCTTGCCAACGTGGTAAGATAAACCCCAATAAAGTGTCAGTGATTTACGGCCCCGTCCCCGCTCTAATATTCCTGGCTACTGCGGTCAGGTAACGGCGGACAGGGGGTTTAAGTCCCGGGGGGAAAACTCCAAAAACGAAGCTGGACCTGGAAATTCCGCCGGACATTGAGGACCAAGGGAAACGGAGCTGGAAGGAGATAAATTAAAAAAGGGCAAAGGAAGACGATGGCTGCAAAGGGCAACCCAGTGGGCGGGGCCCGGGGGCAACAGCTGGGCTTCATGGAGAAAAAGTATTTTATGATGAATTCTTTCTTTCAAAAATGGATCCCCCATTTCCCCAAAAAAACGGATTGACTTTATCGACGACCAAAACATCAAATTTTTGATGTTTCTGTGATCCGGGTTAAAACCGGCTGATCACTGACTGAAACCATTAAATCTAAACATCAGGCTGGAAAATTTCTGGTAAAGTCCCGTACATCATCTCTTCATATCCCATGCCGGCTTTCAGCTCGGGCAATAATCGCTACAATGCCTAACACTTGCAGCGCTTGAACGAAATTAACTGTGGTACTAGGTTCTACAAGGCGCACTGCAAGCCTCGACCCAAACCTCTGATCACATTCAAATTAAACAAAACAAGTGGGCTACTTTCTTCCAATTGTTGGGGCTACAGGCGCTGAATAGACTCTCCAGGGCCGGGTGCTTCATCTTTAAACCGAAATGAAAAGGGATTGAACGGAACCGGTTCAAGTCTTCAGGAAGTCTATCGGGCAAAATAAAATTAAGACCGTTAATGAAACGTCATCTCCCGGTAGACCAGTTTTGATTAGATGGAGTGCTTGGACTTATCTTTAATTTCGTCCTACGGAGGTATTACCCGAAGCGTGGACAGAAGTTTGGGGCCTTTGCTAAAAAGGTATATAGGCTCTTCAAGAACTACAGACTGATTTCCTCCTGGGCCCGTTTATGTCCTGTTCCAAATAATCTTTGAATCACTTGCTTTAGATAGAGACTTTCACCCCCGAACAAGTTGGATTTCAAAACTTTTGCACCAAACCACCATTTTCGCTGCGGCAGATTATCAGAAGCCGGGGTATAATCCCTTTTGCTTCGTTGTGGACTTTGTGAAAGCCTTTGTTCTTCGAAATTTGGGATGCCGGGCCCTTAGCGTTGCCGAATTGACGTCTTCGAGGTTCTGGGTACAAGTGGTCGTTCGGAACCACGATGTTGTCCGGTATAATCCAGTAGTAAAGCCTATAATTTGGAAGAGGTGTAAGCGGTGTTTTTCCCCGGAAACTCTTCCCGCTCATTGAAACCCTTCAAACTTAGAATTGGAAAGGACAGGTATAAGCATTGGCGGTAACCCCCTTAGATTTGCGACGAGGAGTTTGGTTTTTGCTTGAATTGTTAAAATCCCCGGACAATGTCCGATTAGGTAAGTCCAACTTCACCAGAGGTTTCGGTTTTTGAACGTCTTATGAATAAAAAATAATTTTATATAAAATTGTTGGGCATTTGGACGTAAGTTTACGGGAGAAATATCAAACAATTATAAAAACAAGAAACTTAACTTCTTATGGTTTTAGATAAATAATCATACAAATTTTCAAAATATTTTCAAATTAAAGATTCGTGCAAAGATAATATTTTATTCTTTCAATATTTCTAGCCCCAAGTAAAAAGCTCTCCGTCCGTTAAATGGATTAAACTTCTCACATTTGTACCAAGAAAGTGGAAAACATTTTCTCTAAGATCTTTCCAGCTTTGCTGCATATTTTTTACATTTCTTTTACGTCATACAGTACTTTGTTAAAGTTTATAATTTGTTTATCTTCAAAAAATTAATGTCTTTTAAATCAAGACAACAGTTTTAAATATTACATATGATATATATAATCATCACTTGTTCATCCCACTGCGGAAAGCTCTCTTGCCCACCTGACTATCTTTGACTTCTCCATCAACCTGACCACTTTTCAAAGTCATCACTCCATCGCGAAGGGCTCCCCCCACTTTTGCCCCTTCCCTGATTTTTGACTCCAACCCCAGTTTGCGCTTTTGAGCAGCCCCCCACTATACTTAAATCCTGGGCAACTGATGACTCTGGTTCTCGGGTCTCATCACATCAGTTCAGATACTTTCTATATACGTTCTTTAAAAATGCATTATTGGTTGTTTTCTTTCTTTGGCCTACGAAAAAAGGTTAATTTGTATTAAATTAATGTTTTTAATTCTTTAAAAAGTTTAGTTGAAATAATATAAAATATACAATTGAATATTGTTTGAGAAAAAAAAAAACCAAAAAATAAATAAGTCACTTTGCTGATCGAAAACTTAAACTCATTCACATATCATATTTTACGTATACTTTTTCTTTGATATAACAATTTATACCAAGATATTATCAACCTGTGAAGTCTATCCGACCATGGATCTTCTTTTTCAGAAAAAATGTGTTCTCGGCTCAAATTTGAAACCAACTATGAAACAATTTTTTTAATTGGTTGAGTCCCCGGTTGAACCCACGCTCCGGTTTCAAAATCGCCCATACCACTAGGCTACCCAAGATCGCTATTTATTCACTTATCCTTGAGCTCGTTCGTACTTTTTTAATATTTCCATATCTTAAAAAAATTAAGAATTAATAATTTTCCCTTATGGTGGGTCTTTAATTTTTTTTATGTATAATCCTACAATGAAATATTAAAAAGCCCCTTATCTGTCTTCATGGTGATCATTACATCATCATCTTTTGGATATCCACTGCTGGACATAAGCCTCCCTAAAACACCCCTATCCATTGGGTTTAGAATATCCCCCACGCTGGTATGGGTTGGTGGACCGACTTTTTACATGCCCTTGAGGATCTCTTTTAGACAATTGGATGATCGGCAAATACTCAAACCAACGAAACAACAATGCTTTTTGGTCCCCAGGCGAACCCGACCTCCCGGTTCCTGCACGCCCATCCACTGGTGGAGGCGGATATCTATTATCTTTTGTGAAAAAAACCCCTAATCAATCCACTTGGAATATTGTTAGAGAAAATAATTCACTTCCGTCATTGAGTTGGACAAAGGAAATAACCGGTCCATAATTCCCGTTTCTCTTATATTATCTCGTTAAGAATATTATAAAAATTTCCTTTCTTTTTTATTAAAATATTTTATCATCTGGTTTATTTTGACTTTTTAAATTAATAAAACTTCTATTTTATATCGAAGAATAAAAGATTAAATGACTGAATAAAAATAAAATTTATCACCCAGTTAACACACACACATCTTTTAATTGTTCGACCTTCAACAAATGAATAGTTTTAAACCTTTCTTTTTTTATATTTTATAGGTCAACTCTGCAAATAATCTAATTTAAAACAAACAGTACTCCGGGAAACTTAATTCACGGACAGAGTCGTGGGTGAGGGTTCTTTAAAAGACACTGGGTATATTGAAAAAAAAAAAAGTTTTGTGCTCAGTCACGTTTTTTGACCGACTGTTAAAAAGGATCTCAATTGGAGAACCTTTTATATGTTGCCCATGACATCATATATTAAGGAAAGAAAGAAAAAATAAAATAGAAAGTGAAAATCGAAATTTGGTTTAATTAAATGCAAAACCAGGCAATCGTAAAACAGATAGAGTAAAAAATGTCATTACATAATTTCTTTAAATTGGAAAATTAAGTCTAGCCTTTATAGGTATCTGTATGTCGGAAATAAGAATAACTATTTAATGTCATTTATTTAAAAATGTGAAGACTCATTATCAAAACATATTTATGACTTTTTACGGATAAATGCTTTTAATATTTCTCATTTATTCTTTAAAAAAGGTCTAAACCCTTTTCAAAATTAAACATAGTATTCGTTTTGTTTAATGTAACTTTGTAAATTTAATATACCGGTGCAAAATTTCTAAATTTTATGTTTGAAATGTATTTAAAAACTCAATTTTTAAATAACATTTTTATGTTTTAAAATTTAAACAGTTCTTTTTGAATACGATCTTCCCGTCCAAAGTTGAATCCATAATTATTTCTATTCGCGAAATTATCATTTATTAAATAAAATTCAGTTTTATCCCGTTTTTTTACATTTAAATTCCCGACTTTGAACACTTTCCAGCGCCGTGGATTTCTAATTTATTTACTCAAAGTGTAGCGTTTGCCTATTTTAGCCGAAAAATAAAGCTGGGGTAAAAAGAAAAATTCCTGTAATTATAAAACGAATAATAATTAATTAAAAATTCTTATATTATGGAAGGGACTTAATTAAAAAAAATATTTGATTTAATTTTACACATCTTGGTTCAAGGAATATAAAATTCCCCTGGAAAACAAATATGGGATATACGCTACTAACCGTAAAATACCGAATTAATAATCTATGAATAATCCCAAACAGTAACAGTTAAGTGGTAAATAATTGTTTCTCTCCAGCCATTTACCAGGTTATCATTTAATTTCTAACATCAAAGTTTACCCGTTAGTTTTTGTTGCACCATTGAAACCTCCACAACCTTGGGCGACGGCATTCCTGGTTCGACAATTGGTTTGGCCCCCATGTCTTGTGACCAACCAGAAAAAGGTTGACAAACTCTTCTTCCAGGATTCCGCCTGACCTCCACTTTGAAAAAAGGACCAACATCAAAAGACCACTGGGGCTGTTATTTAAGTGATGTTTGAATGCGATCTATAATTATACATAAATCTGTTTAATCCCATAGATGGATGGATGTCCCTTTAGACCAACATGTTATTATGGCCCCTTGTTTGTTTTATCCATCCTTTGTTGTTAACAACATTACAAAAAACAAAAATTAAAAAACAAGTCTTAGTTTTGTTTCTTTATAAAATTTAGGAAAAATCTTTTAAACAATTGTCTTATTAAAACAAAAGGCTACCTGATAAAGTAAATAGGTTTGAATAATCGTTAATTTAATATAGAAATTTAAATTAATAACAATATGATTTTATTATAATAGCAACACAACCCAACCCATATAACCAATTTCAAAATTATTTTTTTATTTTGATTATTATAATATAAATCCATAATTTAGGTTTTCCCGGTTTTAAAAATATTTTATTCCCCGACGTTTGTTCTTTAGCATCCAATCACGGGCAGACTGTTGGGGTATGTCTGTTTTCAATTTTCGAATAACTCGAGTTTTTATTTAAAAATTGACATAAGTTCGTTTTCTTTTTTAAATGTTTTTCACAAAAAGTTTTATACTCTGGTTTAATTTTGAAATTATTGATCCCAGGAATTTTAAAACCAACCATCCCTCTATTAAAATTTGGATATTTTTTAAAACCCTATTTTCCCGAATCCTTGGTATAAATCGTGTTCATTAGCCGTATTTTGGTTCATCAAACTAATATAATGAAAATCAAAACTGGTTTAAAATATTATATTATAAAAGATTATTAAAAACCAAAGTCGGTTCGTGTGGCCAAACAAAGTGGTCTTTAATGAAAAAATGTTGTACATTTTTTAACCACCCCATTATGTTTGAATTTTTCTTGCTGTTTCGCCTCTCAAAACCGGACCGGTGCACAAAATATTGGTACATTTTTCGTTTCACCCAGTATTGTTCATAAAAATTTAATAATGAACACAATTTTTACCTTTAAGTTTTATTTGTCTTTTGGGTTTTATTAGTTTATTTTTACAAATATTTGATCCCCTCCTTGCCCATCGGAAAGGCGTTTTTATAAACCAAGGGTCGGGTTCGAATTCCGCGGGGAATCAGCTCGGTTTCCCTTTGTTTTTTGGTTGGGACAAGGGCTGACCCAATTGTCGGGCTTTGATCCACAACCAACTCCCCCCCTTAGAGGATTATCAGAGGCTAATATGCGTTGATGATGAAATGTTTTTAATGGTTTTAATTTCTTCTACATTGGATTTGGTAAATAAACTTTGTTGGATTATTTTTGTTTCCGTTATTAAAATTTCTAAATTTTCCATAATGAATGAAAAGACTTTAATTGGTTCCTATTATATCATTTAATATAAAATAGACACAGTTACAATTTATTTAAACCCTTAATCAAATAATGGCGTAATCAACAGCTCGTGAACGTCTCTCGGTGAATCCATTAAGAAAAATTAAAAACCTAACATTTCATTTTGAGACCTTATTCAAAAAAGTTCCATCTACGAATTAGTTAGAATTGGGAACGGAAATAAACCCTCGGATATAATTTTGTCGTCCTTTTATTTTTTACGAATATTAATCAATAATTTCTATGCTTTCTCTTAGTTAATTAATTTTCAACCAACATTATTTATTTTTTTTCGTTTATTGTTTCCCTTATTTCTCTGTCGTCTGCGGGAATGGGGAATAAACGTTTGAGAATATTACTTATAAATATAAAAGGTTTTACTTGTTGTTTAAATTCCCGGGAAAGACTTTTAATTACATCAACCATTCCCTTTTTCATCCTCAACATTTAAAAAATTTAACAGAAAGAACCTTTACCGTTTCAAGTATCTAGACACAAAATTTTACGATTTTGCCAATTTGTAATATCCATAAATTTCATCTATTTCAACCCGTGGCATCCCATTTAGTTATTTTTTAGACTATGTCCTTTCTTTAACCTATTTTAAACTTGCCAAATTTTAACGAAATCGTTTCAATGGCTTGTTGGTAACTGATAAATACAGACAGAGTTACTTTTTGGGTAACTTTATAAATTTAAATTATAAATTAAAAATTTAAAGTCCCTGCGTTTCTTAGACAGTTCTTCTTGGTTAGAGGCTCGTTTGTAGTTTTTGAAAGTAAAAGAAAGTGCTTCCTTTTAAATAAAAATTTGCTTTGACATTGATTACCTTGATTTTTTTTTTCTTTCCATTATTTATATTAGGTTCTGTTTAAAATATATATCATGATACATATCATTTCAGTGTTTTGTAATAATGTCGAGAGTAATCTATGTCGCTTCTAATAAAAGCCCTAATAGCGTTAAGACCTTCATGTCAAGCAGCTTAAGCCAGCAACATTACATTTTGTGTCATAATCTCAAATAAACCGGAGCAAAGTAAATTTTTTGTTTAGCCTGAAGAAGTCCGATTTTTTTTTACGAATACGGTATATCTTTTACAATTAAATTATCAGCTATTAACAATTCTAAGTATACAATTGTCACCTTTATCATTATTTTGTTGTCATTAGTAACGGAATACTCCCCGTATTCCGTTACTATAGTGTGTAAATATAATAAGTGTAAGTGTAAAAATATAAACCTTCGATATTTAAACGTTTTGTATGATTTTGCTGTAAAAACATATACAAGTCTGTACTGTGTAACTGGTAGAATAAGTTTATGTCAGTTGCTAGTGTTAAATTATATGAATTACGATTCTTTAAAATCACATTTTTGAGAGAATATTACATAACAGCTAAACATAAAAATCAAATTGACATCAACAGCATTTAGCAGCACCATTATTTATATATAAAGTGAAAAAAGTCCAAAAATAGATCCTTGCGGGACACACGTTACCACCTTTTTTATCAGATCATTGAAGACTTAAAAAAAATTATAATAAAGTAATTGTAGAGCCTCCGTAGCCTAGTGGTATGGGCGTGTCCTTTAGAAACCGGAGGCCGTGGGTTCGAATCCTGCGGGGACTCAACAAATTTTCATTGTTGTTTCCTAGTTGGTCAGGGCTATTTGGGCCGATCACCCAATTGTCTGAAAAGTAAGATGATCCATGCGTCGGATGGGCATGTAAAAATCGGTCCACCAACCAACCTGCATTGGACCGGCATGGTGGAATACGGTCCAAAACCCTTAATTTATAGGGTGTGTTAGGGAGGCCTAGATCCAGCAGTGGATTATCAAAGGCTGATGATGATAAATTGTAGAGCAAAGTTTATTATGTCCTATTTGTCAATAGCGCCTTCCTCTACAAAATCTTTTGATATACTAGTTATCCTGTTAAAGTCTCTTGTATATCGCAAAAAAATATGGTAGTAATAAAATAAATATTTATTCATTGCATTCTTGACAATAAATAAGTAAGTGCAATGCTTCTATGCTGAATGAAGA
The DNA here is from genome assembly GCA_029286875.1 of Lamproptera curius. Taxonomy (NCBI): domain Eukaryota; kingdom Metazoa; phylum Arthropoda; class Insecta; order Lepidoptera; family Papilionidae; genus Lamproptera; species Lamproptera curius. Next base: position 114,337 of record JAGSMT010000335.1, on the reverse strand, counting down.
TGAAAAAAAATTTGAACTTTTTTTATTAAGGTTGCTATAGCAGGCCTTGTCGTTTTGTAAACTCATTTCTTTTGACAATATAAATAACAGAATATCTAAAATCTGGCTTTATAAATTAAAAATGAATACAAATAAGTGCCGCAAATAACAATCATCATCATCATCAGCCTGTGTGTTAGTCACTGCTGGACATAGGCCTCCCTAATGCCCGTCTTCTGCATTTGGGGGTTTTGGACCGTATCCACCACACTGGTCCAATGCGGGCTAGTGGGTGAACCGACTTTAGTTAATAACAATATAAAACGCAATACAATAACAAATACAAATGTGGTGTACCGCAAATATTTTATCAGCACCGTCACTGCAATTTATCTGTTAGCTCGAATACGTTTTCCTTATTGCTAATAAGTCATTAGGAATATAATTTAGATTAGTGTTTCCGTTTGATCACAACAACCGTCTATAACAAGTCTGTGTTAATTTGATATGTGTATATTAATTATATGCCATACTAGTATGTACATATGTATGTTGTAATTACTTTGTCAACATAACAACAAAAAGTATCATTAAAACTACAAACATATATTTGTTATTCGGCAATCTTATGCGTAAAATATAATGTTATTCCGCCTTAACTAAATTTAAAAAAAGTGCGGCGCGCTTTGTGCGAATTATCTTTAACAAAATAGTACTAGTCAAAAAAAGGTTATGGATATTAGAAAGAAACCTTTATTCACCTAAACAATGCTTATTTTCTTCCAAGGTTTTTCAATAAATTAAGGTTCACTGCCTTCTTACCGCTTTTAACTTCATTGTATTCATTTTAAAATTACAAAAACGGGCATTAAAAATAGACCTAAAAGGCTAAACTAGGAAATAACAATAAGAAAAACCTCCTCTCCTCTGTTAAATATAATTTCCTAATTTAAAAAAACCTAAAATACTTTAATTCTGTGCCAACGTTTAATTATGTAATGAATATTTATATTAAATTTTAATACGACACTTCCATCGTGTTAGCTCTTAAGATAAAAAGTGTTATCGGTTAATAATAACATTAATTTAACCTAATTTAGCTCAGTATCACGTAAGGGCATTGAGTAAACTGGTGCAAAATCCGTCATCATTAAACTTGGGGGTTCTGACTCGTTTCTGTAGTTTTGCCCGATATGGATTAATGGATATCTGTCAGTGTTGCGGAACCTCCTATTAGCTAACCATCCTACAACATTTGAGGCAGTGTAAAGGAGTACTCCAAATATTATACCGGCCCACCACCATGATGGATATTTTGGCGCATGAACTTGTGTCTTTTTCCAAACGCTACAAGCTCTGCTAGACCCTAAAGAAGTACTGCAAACCCTTATGAGATATTTTGGTGCTAACTCCGATTGGACACTTATGCTAGTGCTATTGCTTGGAATACACCAAATTTGGGGCAGAATATTGTTTATATCGTTCAAAATGATCCTCGGTAGCACTTCCACTTGGTAAGATAAAATTGGTCCATTCGATTCTTCTGGCGGTTTCCATTTAATATCGATGGATCCAGATGTGTCAGTTTCTACAGAAGTAATGACTGGGATATCCGCACCATGTCTGCGTAATGTCCTTATTACATTCCTAACCGATCGGCTACAATTTGTTTCGGTGCAAGCGCGAAGTATTAGTTTATAGTCACGGAACGGGGCTAGTCCGCCCACTTGGAAGTCGGTCCTTGGGCCTTTTATGTTTAAAGCTAAATTCTTAACGTATCTTCCAAAGCTCGAATTTATGCGATGGCTTGTTTCATAATCGCATTCAGGATCATACCGAGTACACACCTCGAAGTGTTCTTCTACCATCGCATAAAATACATATAGTCCACTCATTGAAAAGCATTCTCCGTCTGTGCCTCTGGTCTCACCACTCAGGGCGCAAGGCCCTTATAATAAGTCTCAAATAAGTGTCACCAGCAGTCTAGAACTATTTCGGGTAAATTAATATTTTTTAACATTGACGCCAACGCTACACGCAATAATATTGGTGTTCACAGGCCCTTTATGGGGCCCATATGAACAAAGAAGACTATCAAAAGGCTTTATTCATCAATTAGCATTGCATTCATCATTAGTCAAGCAATATGAGTTGACAGGTAACACAACCCTGTTAATGAAAAATAATACTTTGAAGCATGCAGGAAATCGCATTTTCATTTCTTTTATTACTGTACTGTACAAACTAACTGCGCGGTCTAGCGGTATTGGTCCTGCTTTATAAACAGAGCTCGTGGGTTCAAATCCCGAGAAAAACAACTTTATGTTATCTTCGTTTTCTGGTTGATTTGGATAATTTGGGCCGTTCACCTAATGGAAAAATCATTTGTGCGTTGGATGGGCAAGTACAAATTCGGTCAACCCACCAACCCGCATTCGACCATCGTGGTGAGACAAAAATCTCCTAACGGAGAAAGCGTGTATTAGGAGCGGCATGTGTCCAGCAGTAGATTAACACAGGCTAATAATGTATAGTCAGACAGGATTCAAGTAAAAAGAAGTCAACGACAACGAACTTGTTTTCAACAACTAGCCGACAGAAACAGTTCCACAATCTACAATTAAAACACATGTTATAAGTGAATGAAATATTAAAAATACATGTTATCGGACGTTTGTAGCATATAACTTTTTTTCTAAATTTTTTGTTTTTTGCATACAACTAAACAATGCAACATTGTTTATTAAAACACAAACTGTAAGTGCTTAAGTTCTGTGCGGACAGCTGGTCACATTGCCTCTAAACTTGTTGTGCCGGCACAAAGTGCAATCACTTCTATTCGTCTTACGACAGCCGAGACATCTATCGTCACATTTCTCAGCTTCGGGGCCTGCTAGGAAGCGTTGACTCTTTCTGAAAGAATAGTTTAATATAAACAGAGCCACTTTTATGCAATATCAACAAATAAATTATCAATTTAATTTTAAGAGGACATTTATACATTATTTACTGTATCAAAACCAGAAATCAGGCATACCTATAATTAATCTGATAAAGTTTGGACGAAAACTAGGACCAACTTCTTGGGCTATCGGAAACCAGATAACGATATTGAAATCTATTAATTTATAGTAGTAATGCACTCCACTTACATGTTATTCCAGCAGTAGTTCGTTAAAGAAGAAGAGCTGCAGGTGCAACGCGTTGGACAATACGTGTGCTTGTCTGAGCTGATGACGTGCCTGGACCCAGGAGCTATCGCCTCCCAGTTGATGGTGTCTATGAAACATGCCTGGGTTGCCCTCCATACTATTACACCGCCCCTATCGATCTTCAGCAGGTTGTAAAGTCCAATCTATAACAATAAAAAAAATTACAGACTTCGACGTATTTCGAGATTGATCTGATTTTTTTATGTATAGATCAGTTGCAAATAGACACAAATTAAAATGATGAGACGATCCATTGTACTAGCGCATTTGGAGGCTCGCTTTTAATACTTCTTAAAAAGACCTGAGTCGACGTTTTTGTCATGAATGCTTTCTATTGTGCTTTCTATAAAATAAATTTATACCTACTCTTTGAGAATAATAAACACTAAAAAGTACACGGAGTTCACAGATAAGAGTGGAGGTTTATAAAGATGACAAATATATCAGAACAGTTTTTATTCCTTTTATTTCTCTTTATCACTCTTAACCTGCCTGGTGTAAATGTTTTGCCTTATCATAGTTAGCCTCCTTTTATTTTTTATTCTTGGGAGACTAACTCATTCTACATTACAAAAATAATGTTTATGTACCTCTCTAAGATTCGGCATATCGTAGACAATGAAAGCATAATTGTATAGAAGTTGTGCTCCCCGAATTCTTGCCAAATTCGGAAACAGCTGAGCGAGGCTCTGCAGGCCACGCACTCTATACACGACTAGGAACCCTGTAATCTAAAAAAATCATTCAAGCTCAAGCACCTCAGTAACTTTATAAATTTCGTCTTGCTAGAGCCACCCGTTTGTAACATTCAGACTGTCGTACGAGCAGAAATCTTGTAAGGGTTTGATACCATAACTATTTTTTTAATTGCGACCTCAAAACGGAAAAAATTCGTAACGTTTCATGATTTGTCATTAATAAATTATTTTGTTTACGCGAATACTACACATTATTGAATAAAAGTACTTTTTACGGATTATAGCGCATTAATCTTGCAGACGATCAGCCGTGCGTCCTGACAGATAGTGGTGAATGACGCCCATGGTCATCGGCAATACCACCAGTGCGATGCCATTGTGAGACGTAGGATGTTAGGTCTTGTTTACCCAGTAAACACGCTGGCTATAGTGCTCTTGCAACCGGAACACAGTAGCATTTCACACACAACTGCATTGCGGCAGAAATAGGCACCACGGTGGTACTACCCCAGACGGGCACTTGTAAAGTAGGATCTACCACCTTCCTAAGTTATCAGGAATTGTAATACTTTTATATTTAATAAAGATATTTGACTATACCGAAAGCACATAAGGCTCGGAATACAAAACAGAAAACTTTTAAACTCAAATTGTAAAATAAAAGCACTTAAGCAGATTTCTATCAGGTAACGCCAGAAGAAGATTTCTCGCTGTTCTGATCTAAGACATAAAGTAAAAGAGGTTCCGGAACGCGATAATATCTAATTGATTGAAATACCACACGTTTACATGCTCTCAAAATGTTTTGAATGAGGTACAAGTATTGTCGTGAAGCAAAAAAAACAAGGGTCAACAAACCAAGATGTTATCCTCTCGTTCTGGCTCAGGCTGCCCATCGTATTCTGAGGGCACATCAAGCGTCGTTAATTATTGCTGCTGGACAAACTGAGCCCAATCACAAAGAAGACCCCCTCCACTTTAGCAGTGGATTTTTATAACATCAGGGGACTTCACTCTAACTTAAATGCCGTCCACAACCATCTCGAGACGGAAAGGCCAGATTTGCTTTCCGGACGGAGACGCAGATTCCTCCCGACGGACACTTCATATCTAAAGGCCTATAGCCTGGAGCACTTTTTGTGCCACTCGCCGGCGTGTGTGTGTACGTCAGGGAGGCAATTTGTTACCGCAGGCTTAGCAGTCTTGAAGGCAGAGACTTGTCGATCCTATGGGTGCGCGTGGATTGTGAGGATCACATTCGCGTCTACACGTGCCTCTACAAGGTTCCTCCAGCTGCAGGTGTCAACTGACAGAATACTTGAGCAGATTCTTACTGCAGAAATTGTGGTTTTGGTGACTTTAATGTCCCACCACCACTCTGACTGGCTTGGTCAACACGTACTGACCATGCAGGAAGCTCTTCTCACGATTTTGCCATTCCCAATGGTCTGACGCAGATGGTACTCTCTTCTCCTACTCATGTGCCGGATGTGAGACCATTCACCTTCCCTATTGGACCTTCTGCTGACATCCTGCCCTCGAACCCATTCGGTATGGGTCGATGCTCCTCATCGGACCATTGCCTAATTCGGAGCGAGGTGCTCTCACCGTCTCGTCGTTACCACCTCGACCTGGTAGACGACGTGTTTGGCACCACAGGTCAGCAGACTGGGACGGATGCGCTCTTTCTTTGCATCCTACCCATGGGGACAGATTTGCTTCAAGTCGGAGGATCCTTGCATCTTTTTTTTTGCCGTTGGAAAAATCCAGCTTAGGATTCCCGCCGCCAAAGTGAGGGGCAGCGGGATATGTAGGGCTCCCGGACCAAGATGGAGCGGTCGGTACACCCACTAAAAACCAACGGTTGTTCCTTTCTCGTGTCGCTTTAGCGTGGCCGCGGGCACTGATCCAGTCTTCGGCTACCCGGCGCGACGTGGCCCTCGCCTCTTTCCCGCCTCTTCTCACCGGGTGTGTTGGGACACCCGGAACGTCGCTTAGGCGCCGTGCCGGAACAAACAGCACGGCGCTCCTCTTGAGCCCTTCTCTGGGCGGCGGGCACCCTTGCCGGCCGCCCAGGAGCTCAGTGTCAGGGGAAGGTTGCGCGCACGCCACTCTTCGGCGCCCTGGCCTTCTTCTGCGGATAGCCAGGCGCTCAAGGCCTCCTGTCCCTTTCCGCGGCCTACTTCCTGGCCATCACGTCCTCGCAGAAATCAAGGACGGCGCCCACGACCTTTCGCTCTCTGCATCCTGCGCACTACGGCAGAAGCGAAAGGTCGCCCCACTGACACTACGCAGCTCTCGGCGTTGCTCGACCCAGGCTGGTCACTCTTCCAGCGCGTGTTGGGCCGTCTCTTCGGCACATACGCCACAGTGGTGGCACTCTCGTAGGCTCCCTACCGGCCACGTGGCACAGGTACCTCCGAAACAGCCGTGTCCGAGAGAACCTGCGTCGCGCGCAATGTTAGGAGCCATGTCCTCTTTCTAGCCACCACTATAAACGGGGCGTATGGTTTATTGTTTGACGGCTGGCACTGGGGTGCTCCAGCCGCCGCTCCCACTCCTGATGTGCAAGGGAGCGCATCGTCCCTGCGCCCCTTACCTCTTACGGGGCTGGCCTACAGCCCCGAGACCTCGACTTTAGCGCTAGAAGAAGAGTGACGATTTCTGCGTCTAGGTCCCAGGCCAAGGAACCAGCCATCAGGCACGCCACTCGCCGGAGATGGTCCGGTAGCCCCGAGCGCCCGGATTGCCAATACTCTCTGGGTTCTCCTCAGCACTGCCGTGCTTACCTTTTGGAGGGTGTCGGCCCACACGGGACCCCGTACAGGACCATGGACCTGACGACTCCGGCGTACAGGCGGCGACAGGAGCTGCTGGGTCTTCCGATGTTGGGAAGCAGTCTGCCGAGAGCTGCCGGTGCTCTCGCCACTCTAGGCGCGAGGCGCTTAAAGTGGGCGCAAAACTTTCATTTTCGGTCTAGGACTAGGCCGAGATAATTCATTGATGGCTTGACGTCAACGCGGACGCCACAAACGATTAGTGGGCGTCCGCAGGTGGCGCTCTTCCGAGACCCATAAAAGTAAAGGACCTCGGATTTTTCGAGCGCCACCCTAGTCCTATCCGCCAGATGCGCCCAATTAATTGAGCGACCACGGCAGTGGCGAGAATCGCAGCCTTCGAAAATTGGTGCCACGGGCGGTGACGAGGGTGTCGTCCGCGTAACAAGTGACGTCGACGCCCTCGATATTGCCGCCACGTAGCACCCATTCAAAACCAACGTTCCACAGAAGCGCTCCCAACACCGACCCTGTGGAACTCCACCCGACACCGCGATGGTCCGGAGCCCATCTCAGCACGGGAACTCGACACGTCGATGCGACAGGTAGGCCCGATCACCCTTTGCAGGTACGGAGGCACCCTGGTATGCGGTTGGCGATGTCGAGCGACACCGCCAAAACACCTCACCCCGAGACACCGCATCCTGCGTCAGGGACCTGACCCGCAACACCGCGTAGACGGTCGACCGGCCCTGCGGAAGCCATTCTGCCACTCCGCCAGATTTGGACCGACGTGCTCCAGGTGCTGGACGATGCGGGCCGCCACGATTCTCTCAAAGAGTTTTCCACATCGTCCAACAACACGATCGGCCTATGGCGGAAGGCGAGTCCGCAGGACGCCCTTCTTTGGATGAGGACGAGTCTGCCTGTCTTCCACCTCTGTGGTATTAAGGCTTGAGCCATCGAACATCGCCCTCACTCTGGGCTCCAGGGCATCCCCTAGGGCCTAGAGCCAGCGCACGTCCCAGAATGTCATCGGGACCCGGGGCGGTGCGTTTGCCCTCATTTTAGAAGGACTGCACCGAGCTCTCCCGGGTGACTTCTGGCGCTTCCGGGACTGGGTCGACCTCATCCATGCCATTTGGGACGATCGAAGGTGCCGTGTGCTCCCTCGCTGTGGTAATAAAGCCTCAGCGATCGCCGCTACCATCTGCGGTCGCATCACGATGCACTCTCTGCACATCGTGGCGATTTCTGGATTCCACCACCGTTTGGCCCGGACATCGACGCGTCACACCCTGTGACATTGCGTCCCGGAGCCATTGTGCCTCCCTCCACATCGACAATGTCGGGCGCAGAAACCCACGACTGCACAATTGCCGCCTCCTTCAGCAGCTCTCGGTCCAGGCTTCCGAGGCGCCACCTGGGCTCGGGTCCGGCCAGGGCCAGTATAGGTGTCTAGGAGGACGGAGACCCTGAATCGTATGTAACGATGATCCGACAGGGTCTCGACGCCCGTCAACACCTTCCAGCCCTGTATTCGGCGAGCCAGGAAGTATGAAGCTAAGGTGGGTGAGCAAACGATACATCAACGATCGACCTACCCTGGGCTCGTACACACGTGTTTTCCAATTCCCCTGTTTAAGACCGACAGCCCGACGTCTAGGAGCCACTCCTCCAGTGTCCTTCCCGCGCGTCGTCTGCAGGTGAACCCCAAACCGGTGATTTGGCGTTGAGATCCCCGCGACCAGCACAGGAAGGGTCCGTAAGAACGGATCAGTGACCCCAGTCGGTCTAGGTAGCCCTCAAAGTCGGCGAGAGATCTGTTGGGAGAAAAGTAAGCTGAAACAATCACAATATCTCCCAACAGAGCGCCGACGAAGCCTGGACCTTTCTTTACGTCCCTCGGTGAGAAGACCCTGCAGCAGTCCGCAGACCACTGCTGCAGTAGTCGGACAGGTCCCCGGCCCAGTTATTGCCGGGGAACGTAATTCGGTTCCGACACTACGGCCACCTGAATCGACTACTGCGCCATGCTCTGAAACAACAGATCCTGAGCTCTGGCGCAGTGGTTCAGATTTGTCTGCAGGAGGCTCAGCGTGGCCATCTTTATTGGACGGCCATTTGAGTTTGGGTGCAGGCCGCACTCCCAATTTGGCCAGCCGGCTTGTTAGCCGCGGCGACAAGGTGCAGTGCGGCGCGGCCTCGCAGCCTCTGCTCTGGTGGCCCAGCTGGCCATAGCGTTAACAGGCACTGCTGCGGTCAAGGCCCGATGACACTGTTCCGTTACGTGCCCTATTTCAAGGCACCGGAAGCAGCGCATCGGACGCGCCGCAAGCAGTTTGACCTGCACCGAGCACCACCCGATTAGGAGGCGCCCACCATCAATTATTTTCTTGGTGGCTGCAATCGGCAGCTCACACTACTCCACCGAGACCTGACCGGTCCCGGCGGATTTCTCCGACTTTTACGGAGGTTACCGGAAGCTGCCTTTTGCGCTACCGCCTCAGCCACCTCCGTCTTTCCACTGAATCATCCAGGCCCGAGATGCGAAGATCCGCGCACTTTCGGGCCTGATATTGTTGTTATCTTCTGGGCCAACCAATTGGCGAGCTTTTCACCAATTGGTTGGCCTTTTCGCCGCTGTCGGCTCCCGGAACCTGGAGGATACGAGCCCGTTGCCGCATGGCGGAACCGGAAGCCATCAATGCCAATATCCTCCAGTTCGTATTTTTCTGGCATCCTGGAGGATGCCGGAATACGTGTTCCTTTCTCAGCCCGGCTGCGGCTTGATGACTACAACCGATGAGCTAGGGGCCTTTAGTTTTCGCACCCTCCTTGTTGCCGGTGTCACTTTGAGACCAGCGTTGAACAGACGTGTGAATGCGATAACACAAGAGTTAAGCACTAAGCTCTTAATTGGAACAATACCGAATTATTAGCAGGAAATACTGCGTTGAAAGTAAACTAATAAACTGCTAAAAGACCGCAAACTAATAAAATGCGTTCAACCGCAACTGTGATTGAGGCCCTGAGTTATTTAATTATTTCATTTCGATGGGCTGTAAAAGTGAGATGTCATGTTGGAAATGGGTCAGCTATACGGTATGCTCTATTTTTTACATGTCAGTTTTATCAATTTTGTTTGGATATCAACTTATTTGTGCTGTGATTGAATTCGTCCGTGAATTAAGGGTCGAATACTACTAGCATGAGGAACAGACTCTTCAGAATCTTTAACCGATGGACCTTAATGGCCTGGCGATATGCTATGCCCTTGCAGAAACGAGCTTCCTTCAGCGGCGGCTTGGATGTTAGTTATTGCTTTGGTTCTTGCACAGTTTTGGCCTTCAAGGAAGATGCTCTACAACTCATACACCTACGAATGTCCTCTTCTCCCAAGCCCTTTCGCACGTATCAGCATTGCAGGTTCTCGAAGTTGTGAAGGATAGGGTAAGTGGTTATCGAAAGAATAAATTCTCTTTCCAGATTCCACCTTCGCTGGTGACAACCGGACTGCGACACCTCTACCATTGACTTCCGGTCTCCTACTGTTCCAAATGGGCTTCTTCTGACCGTTTGAAGCAGATACCATGGCCAGCCTTGATGCTTGGAAGGCCAGCTTCTATCTACTAAGTCACGGCTTGACAACGCAGCAGATACCGAACACTACAATGACAATGTGGTAACGTATCGCAGTAAGCTAAACTTTTATTTTGTTAAGTCTTGAAAATTTTTCGTGATGTATAAATTTAGTACATTAACGGACTTACCAAATGTAGTTAATAAGGTTAAATGTAAACTTATATTTATCGTTTTACTCCGAAAATATCAGTAAAAACACAGCCTATGTACTACACCTTACGTAAATTTTTTGATGCTTTTACGTGCTCTTCTTCTGCTCGAACCTCATGCTAAGTACGTAATACAAACATATTATAACAATAACCATTTTTTCCTATAAATTATTTTTTCAAATGACACGTAGTAAGCCACAGTCCTAAAATATTCACTTTTAATATAATATCCGTTAGAAAATATCCGGAAATAATAACAGCCCATATAACGTAAAGACCTGTAGGTCAAGTGGTTTAAACGAGCAATATTACATTTTGTGACGTGCTTCTGTGTAGGGTGAAGTCAAGTACGTTTCTTGTACGGAGAAACTATATTCTGCTACATAAATGCATATTAAACATTTTTTAAGAACCCCACGGGGATGTATTCAACGAAATATCTTTGTGGCATAACACTATTTTCCATGCACTTCTGCTTGCATTAAAACTAGAGCGTTCTTGTATTTACAAGAATATGAGAGCGCGAGTTTTCCATTTTCGTAGGAAGAAACTTGTAAGAAAATAAAGGTACCACCTTTTAGAGTATATTCTATTACGAGTGAGAAAATTATGTTATTTTATTAAGACTACATCATTAAACTGTGAGTAAAATATTATTCTTGTGAATTAATTTTTCAAGAATATTTGCAAAAATCTTATGGTATCTTAATGACGTAATATTTGGCAATACGTATAAAACGCTTTCAAAATAAACGCAACAGCTGGAAGCAACAAAATATATTTTAATATAATCTAAACAGTCTAGTTTGCGGGCTACCAACTTTTCGATGAAATATTTTCATTAAATAACAAGGGGCAATTTTTTTATTAAACAATTTAATTTAATTAATTTGTTTAATAGCCAGCCAGCGGATCGTCAAACACGAAGAAAGTTTACGTTTTTCATTTTATTAAAAATATAATGTACGCAAACTTTTCTTTTGCAATTGAAAACAGTATTTTATTACAAAATAGTTGTAAAAATTGTTCCCTGATACTAATAATCTTTTCTGATTTTTAGTCTTTGGAATATCTGCATCTTTTTATTAATGACAAGACATATTTTTAAACTTCTGTTGCGGATACACTCGTAAAGCAGAAGTTTTGTTCTTCAAGAAAGCTAATAGAAGCTCATTGAAGTGGTTTAGACTGATTTCTCTTATTGGCCGAGTTTATAGCCTGAAGTGTGGGATGGCGAGTTGAAGTGTCAATGTGAATAAATATGCTGCAAATCAGTAGACCCCTCACAGGCCGATGTGATTAAGACTAATCTTATAGTGTAATTTCCGTAAATTATAAATAATTTATGTAAAAAAACAAAAACATTGGAAGTGAAAATGTTACATTGGTTTAAGTTGACTTCATTAAAACAGAGGTTTTTGTTTTGAACTAATCTGTCAACCTTTTATTGGTAAATGTACTCATTGCGTCACAATATATATATCCTCCTAAAAGTAGGATAATAGTTTAATGCAAATCATTTAATGGTAAATAGCGGTATTGGCCCTTGCTTTACAAACCAGAGATCCCGCAGGGTAACAACTTGGTATTATCGTTGTTTTCTGGTTGGTTAGGACAATTTAGGCCGATCACCCAATTGTCTGAAAAGTAAGATGATCCATGCGTCGGATGCGCATGTAAAAATTCGGTCCACCCACCAATCCGCATCGGACCAGCGTGGTGGGATACGGTCTAAAAACCCCCTAATGAAGAAGGCATGCATTAGGGGAGGCCTTTGTCCAGCAGTGAACTAATACAGGCTGATGATGATGATAACGATTAATAAAGGATACGTTTAAGGTAAATGTCTGTGACATGATAAGATTAACGCGGCGATTTGTAACTAAGAAATTCTATCACAACTATTAAATCTGATGCAGTTGGTTGTGACCAAATTTGCCATCGAATGATTGTTTCCATCCTAGATTTCATTGTCCCACCGCTTACAAATATTGTTAACTTTTATGTGGCTTTCCCATCCTTATGGCTAAACGGTCTTGCCCAACCACTTCCTAGCTCGAACCTATCACTTCTCTCTCATTTTAGACCTATCTCTATTTTACCCTTCCTTTATAAAGTGCTTGAGTTTTGTGTTAATAAACAACTTTCTTGCTTCATATTTAGTAATAAACTTATTAGTCCTAGGTGATCAAGTTTTAGACCTAGAAACAGCACCTCCACAGCCTTACTTAAATTGACTAGCGATATTAAGTCGGGCATGGAATCATACCATGGTTACTGTTCTAGTTCTCATTGACTTTACAAACGCCTGTAGTAACGTCAGTCATGATATCATCCTAGCAATCCTGTCTCCTTTGATGGTCTCAGATAAAGCGCTGGAATGGTTTGCTTCATATCTTCGAGGGCGTCGCCAATCAGTGTAAATATGTTGATGAATTCTCATTACGTTGGCTTGATCTTGGGTCTGGTGTTCCTCAAGGTGATATACTTTCTCCACTTCTGTTCTCTATATTTATACATTTCATCGTCTATGATCTTCAATGTGCTTATCATCTTTACGCCAATGACTTACAACTTTACGTTCAGCAATCTGTAGACCAACTTACAGGAGCAATACTAAGAATAAACAACGACTTAGCTACTATAGATAACTAGTGTAGTAAAATATAATATATATGTTCTGAGTATTGTATATATATAGTACTTGTTATTTCTACTATTTATATAGATAAATTTATTGATTTTTTACATGATTCCAAAAGATAATAGTGTCTCCATTTCGTTTTGTAAAGGCTGTGCTACTATGTTTTTTTTATTGAGTATAGTAAAGGAATGAACTTTAAATTACTAGTACTTAGTATTCTAGAATATTATAAGAACATTATTACTAGTACTTAGTGTTGTAATATGTTATGATAAGAATTTTTAATTTTAAAAAAGAAACATTTTCAAATATTTACTTTTCGATGTTTTAGTACATTATAACAATGTTCTCCAGATCGATTACGACTACGGCTGCCGATCCATATTAGAGATCAACCAACTGCGCAGGAGATATTGTTGTGCACAAATGGTGCACTCCCTATTCCTTCATACTCTCAAGACTCGATGTGACGTAGAACCGAAACGACCGGAGATAGATAAGTCCAACCCATGACCTCCGGTCTCTAAAGCACACACCCATATCACTAGGCTACGGAGGCAGTATAGTACATTACACAAGATATGGGAGTACACAACATATAGAACTATAAAGCAAGCTTTCAACTGACTGAATCAGTAGTATTGGAGTGTTGTCAAGTGCCCGACTGAGCGTGATTGGATCGCGTCAGGTGCTCAAATAGTGCACTAACAAAGCACCTGTAAATAATTGAATGCAACTACTGAATTGCACTACAAATCTGATACTATTGTCGCACTTTCCATGCGTATATAGTACAACGTTTAGAAGGAAAACAGTTAATAATAGAAGCATTCTTAATCTTAAACATATCACTATATGTCTATTTTTTTGTTTTAGTTTTAATTTTATTTTCATTAACTTAAGTTATTCTTGTTCAGTGGCAAAAGGATTTTTAATGACTACGCACTTGATAAAACAAAACAGTTAATATGTAGGCATGATTCCTACATCGTAAAACACAGCTGTAGACGATTTTTAAAGTAATTTTGTAGTTTTCATTCAAAATAAATTTCCTGCAAAATTTTATCCCTACATATGTTAAATTATTCTTGTCCAGTGACAAATTAAAATTAAACATGCCGACGCACTTGTTTAGATCGAAAAACAGTTAAAAAAAATTTTGCTGGAATAACACAATGTTTCATCATCAAGACAAAACAGCACTTAAGTGCCAAGCAGTTTCCTGGCTCGAGTGGCAGAGAAGAAAATATGCGCTTGCTATAATTTATCCTGCTATACCATCTCGCTTGTAATAACGGCCCGAACGGCGTGAAACCTGCAGGTCAAGTGGCCTTAACGAGCAATATTGAATTGTCTGCTCCCATACTTGTAGGAAGCTCTCCGTGGTAACTGAATTAACTTTCTTGAATAGATATTAAACATTTTTCAAGAGGAAACTGTGCCATTTACATCGAAATATGTTTGTGACGCAGCCCTTACATTTGCTCTTTTAAAAATAAAAGCTCGTGTTTCACTGTACTGAAGCAAAAGTATGGAGAATATTTTGCCTTTTTATTTTGACTCAAAATATATTACTCATGGGAACTATTTAATAAACTGAATACAAGGTGTATTTTCTACTTAAATAATAAGTGTCCTTATACAAATTAATTTGTAGAACAAGTAAATTTTTGTGAATCAATATTTATGTGGAAATTTAAGTTAATAATTTTTATTCTATAGTAAATATATTAAATTGAATACCAAAATATTAACGGTAGCTTAAGTGAATGTAAATAGTGCAATAAGTTTTGAAAATTTTCGAACATCCTGATATATCTTCCGCTCTTAAATAGCTTCGTACCTATACTACTCTAAATTATATAATGATATTATTAATTTTGGCATTTACCACTAAACAGTTTTAAATTAATGCATATATCTGTGCTTAGACATTCAATGATAAAAACATTATCATAAGTCAAATCAGCCTGTAAGATAAAAAAAATGTGAGACTCTTTTGATCATCAATGTTGAAATGATGAACTAGCTGTTCTGATGAAATTAGGCTTTTTCAAGAATCTAACATATTTTTTTTCATTTATTATCAAGCAGGCGAAGTCGCGGGCACATGCCAGTATCATATAAATTGGCCTACAATAAATTGAAAAATGGCACCGTTAATACATCAATTTTAATTTAAACATAATTCAGATAGGTATTTTACAAAAAGTTCGTGCTACAACTTAAGAATTATCATATTGGCTTTTCTATTTATAAATCCTCTTTATTGTTTATTGCATTCTGATTCTTGCTGCTTATTTGTAGTGGTGTATAGATTAAATTTTTAACAAAAAAATATGACCGTACCTTCTTTAGCGTAGAACTATTTTATGCTATTTGAGCAGGTTTCAACGTGCTCTCCGAACTAAATTGCGTCGCGTTCTCTGCCACTGAATTTTAAATCTGGAATAACTTAAAAGGACTCTCGATATTGACATTTTGTTTCTCTGCGATCGTGTATGACAGCCGGGCCTGAAATATAGTGAGATATAGTGAGAGAGCATCGTATAAACTGCTGCCCGGAACGGAACTCTTCTCGTGTGTGATAAGTGTTGTGCATCTGTGAAAGTGTTAGTTTGTTGTGCGGCGTATCGTCTGTACGAGACATCGTGGCTTGTCGTAGTTGCCGGGGTCACGTGAGTCGTTTCAATATATTTTAGTATAAGAGGCGTTCAATTGTTGTCATCGTTTTTAATTTTTGGAATTCTCTTCGAGATTTCTAAAATAATGTTATAAACGAATTTCGTGTAAATTTCTAAAGCAATGTTATAAACGAATTTCGTATAATATGGTTTCGTATATAAGTCAAATAGCGATTGTGTAAAAAATGCAACGTCATACACCAGAATATTGCCCGCCTCCCTAAGACGTTGTAAGTATCACCTCATTTACGGAATAATTATAGTAAACACGTCAAAAAAGTGTTTTTACACTACTGATTTTGCAGCGGAAATAGACGCCACGGAGGTTCTATTTGGGTCTTTCTATAGTATGAGATAATGAGATTCTTAAAACTTGTTATAAATAGGAAATATTTATTTGTTTGTTTGTTTTGAAAAGGCAAAAATAAAAAGATACAAACACCCAACCTCGCACAAAACTAAGATGATCAAACAATATTTCTCCAGTGATGGGAATCGAACTCACATCCGAAATTCTTACTGTTTACATATTAGAAAATTGTTACATACCATAGTTAATAAGGAATAATGTAACGTTTAATGTTATAATTTTTTTTTATCAAACCAAACAAACATTATCTTGATAAAATCATATTATGGCATTATATTACTTTATCTGTAATTTTACATTTTATTATTTAACTACTTTGATACTCGAAAACATTAAATTACTTAAATCTTACAAAGTAGAACTTTCGTTCTTTTTTTCTTTTCTTTTAATTTTTAATACTGTATATAAGAAAAAATAATTAAAAATATAAGTATTACCGATTTTACGTATTTTGTTACGTTAATAAAATTTGTATAATTTAAAATTCGCTTGGAAACCCATAGTCATTAAAGTAAACTTTAAAATTGGTTTAAACATTAAGTTGACTTATTGATAAAATCAAAATTTAACAATGCCGCCTTATTTATGTCCCGTGACTAAAAATGATTCAGAACAGCGGAAGTGAAATATAATGAGCTCGATGAAATCTCTTAAATTACATTCGTGTTTTGATTATTTCATTTTAACATTATCAAGTGTTGATTAAAGTTTTTAAGCACGGTCTCATTAAATACTGTTATAGATACTTGATATAATTTAAAATAAAAGGAATTAAATTAGTAAACCTTGTTTAACATGTATATATACGAATTGTAATTACCTCAAACTCTCTAATACAATTAAACATTTTAAACCTTATATTAAGTTTGTAGTTTATGCAACACAATATTTTATTAAAAAAGTAAACATAACTTAAGTGTTTACGATATATTGAAGAATAGATATGAATAGCAGTTGTCGTGCACAAATAAGTATAAATATTTGTGCAAGATAACCGCTTATTAAGATCGCTAAATACTTTTATTTACCAATATTCCAATAAGGATATGTTACAGCACACGTTGTGGTAGTGTCTAGTCCTTGAAAAAGCGCCAAAAGTTGCACAGTGCCGTGGACCTGGAAGTTTCCTGCTGTGTTTCGCAGCATGGTAGACAATGGGGTTCGTTAGGCTTCTTGTATTTTACGAGGAGTTAATGACCCGCAAAGGAGTTGCGGAAAGAAAATGCCATAGAAGACCGAGGCATTAAAGAATAGCTTTCGCACTCAATCTTCACCCCCTGATACTGAGCTTCAGGATAGCCATGCAAAGGATGTCCGGTGCCTGAAGAAGAGCTCAAGAGGAAGTTCTGTTTCGTTTGATCCGGAACCATACCTAAAATGACGCCAAATTAAATCTCCAAGTCAGGCAGGGTAGCTGAGGTCCCCGCTAACTCGTTGATACTTATCGATAGAACAATGTTCATAATATAATACATAAATTCATAGCACTAGTACTTACACCAGTGTCTACATCACTGGCTTGTTAGAATTTAACACACAATTAAATCTCATTGGGATAAACATTAAGCATAGTGAAATGTTACTAACAAAATAAAATCAATACATAAATTAGACGGTGAATTGTAAACTTAAATTTAAAATGACATATCAAGGTAGACATTGTACTCCATACAGTCATCGGTATCAAAGCAACGCTATTACGTAGTCCGGTTAATGCATGACAAATGCATAGCAACACTAAGATTGATATTCCCCTTTGTAATATCTAAATGTGTGATGTCGTTTCTGTATTTTATTGGCACAAAAATTAAGAATTATTACTCTGTTGGTGTGTCTTGAGAACGAAAAAAAAAATAACCACTTTTCGTAAGGAAAACCAGATTTTTTTAGAACTGCGACGCTTATTATGTAATGCACAGAAACCGGTGTCGGTAAATTATATAAGGGTTCATCTTAAGAAAATATGTGTACAATCCGTGACTCTCCTGACCCATGTACAACAAAATTTTTATCCTTTTGCAGCGCGAAATTACTGGCTTTGGAAAAGCGAAACATTCGTGCTCTTAAAATTCGCATTACTACCACAGCGCCAGTGATGATTACCCTAACGTACCCATACCTACTGTCACGGTATTTTTGGAGGCCTATTGAAGAAAGCTATTTTCATAACATATTATACACATGTAAATTAAAACTTTTTACCTGCGCCTACAAAAGCAATGCTAGTGCAGGCTTTGATTCTCCCTCTTTTCGACTATGGTGATGTGTGTTACTTTGACCTGAATTTACATCACCTCAATAAACTAGACCGGCTTCTGAATAACTGCATTCGATTCATTTTTAATCTTCGAAAATATAACCTCGTGTCTACCTATCGTGCACAATTGCATTGGCTACTTATTCGCCGACGATACTCCTTGTGACCTTTATCGTTTTCTACATTCTCCATCCACTCCTACTTATATATCCTCGTGTTTTCAGCATCTCTGTGAAGTCAGCAACAAACACCGCCGCTCGACATCCAATCGTCTTCTTCAATGTCCTGTTTACCGTTCTGACTTTACGCATTCCTCATTCTTTATTCAATCTGTTCTTTTAACGAATGAGCTACCTTCCGAGATTAGGATAGCTGTAAATTGCTTTGTGTTTAAAATCCGAAATTGTGTAGGCAGGAATGAATATGATCCCTTTATCGCATATATATATACATGTTTTAATATAAATATTTATATCTAACTAAATGTTTCTATCTTCATAAATACTCATAAAAGTATTTATAGTTATATATTAATATTACAGCAATTTTATTTGTATTAAGCTTATTTTTTTTCTGTTCCAATTGTTTAATTAGTTATCTGGATTTTTTGTCTTTGGGATTCTTCTTTTCTTTCGTTAAAGGATATTTGCTGTTAATTGCCACTTCAGCTTGCTAATTCTGCGGGCTATGTCGGTTACTATGGTTCTTCGCACTTTTTCACGCAGAAAGATACCTAGATAGTCCCTCGTACGACCGGTAGTACAGGCCCTTATCTCAGTGCCATAGGTCAACATTGGCTCAGCTGATGGTATGTGATTATCGCCATTATTTTTGTACACAATGGTCACCTTTTTCACTCACTGTTATGAATTTAACGTGAAACTGATTAACTTTTTATTGCCTATAAACAGATCGAAATGGCAGAGAGACGCGATTGTCACCTAATTTAATATTAAAGCCCGTTAATGATTCATTCATTCATTCAGGAATTGTTATATATAACGATACCGATAATACAGTGTATTTAAAACACCTTTATTTTAATAGAAAAAACAATTGCGAATGAATTGTACTTGCATTGTTGCCATTTTTCAATATCTACACTTACTGGAAACAACAATAGTTATTCACTAATCATATTGTATTATTACAAAATGTTGTAGATTACTAAAAACGTATTTTCGCGTCAACTTTACTAACGTTTTCTACCATTTCTGTTATTTTTCTGATATTATTTAAATTCACAGTTTAAATTCCACCAATCGTGTAGGTATGTTTTATAACCTCAGAAATTAATACTTTAACTTTATTTTAATTCAAATAATTTTTTTTTATATTATCCTATAGTATTTCCAACGTTTCCTTATTTTTTTAAACATTTACTTATAATTAGAATCATACTATAAACAAACTAAAATTGAACCCTTAATCCTAAAATACAGTGGGGCTTTTGAAACTCAAAACAGAAATTACTTGTCTAATTTGTCATTGTAAAATATTTTTTTTATTGTATTCTAATTGCGTCTATTCCTAAGTAAATATCCACTAAAAGATCAAATCCAAACTTTTTGGGATGCAAGTGGTGGTGACGTTGTTGGTATAGAATGTTTAAATTTATTTAGTATTTGTATTTTTATGATTTTTTGAGATAAATCAATCCAAATAAATTCTTTTTTTCTTTATGATTTATTTATTTTTAATTACGTCGTTGCAGCAAATTGAACATTACAATTTTAACCCCTAAAAAAGATTTTGTTAATTTCTATTCCGTTGATATAAATTTTAAAATCAATATTATTTATTGATAAAATTATATTAGTATATATTTTTTAAATAAAAGCAACAGTCTGTGATTTCCCTTTCAATTAAAATTTATTTTCTGATAAAGAATAAAATACTTAAAAGTTTGTGATTTTCTAAGTGATCTTTCAAAAACCAAAAAATTTATTAACGGCTAAAGTTTTTAGATTTGTGTGAAAGATTTTATTTGAAAGGTTATCTAAAGTGTCAGCAATTTAGTATAACTTGTCAAAATACGATCGAAATATATGAAGGTGTTTTCATGCCAATGAACCCAGGATATATTATTATGGGATTTACATTTTTAAACCCAAACCTAAAGAAAACCCCTGTTACGCCGATTAATTAATTAGTTAATCTTCAGATTTTTATCAAATTTTTTGTAAGCTGAATCTTTAAAATTTAAAAAAATATGTAGAAATTTTAATTGAAATAAAATTTATTAAAATTTATTTTTAACATTTTTGCAAGGGAATAAAGGGTTCAGTAAATCGACTTTTTATTTTTTAATTATTCGATTAACTCACCCTTTTCAGACACTTTCGTCCCCTGTCCCCACTATTTTTGGATAATTGTTCATCGGTATAAAATTGGGAATAAATAAGCCATGACTATTCAATTATTTAAACTTTTTGCCAAAATTTGTCATAAACGAACAATCCAAATGCATTCTCTTACCAATCAACCTTTGGGTGGTTAGTAAAATTTAAGGTAGGCGTGCATTAAAATAAAAAGAAGGAAAACGAAGGAATCTAAGTGGGTCCAGATATTTAATTAGAAACACCTAGTTTTTAGTAAAAAAATGCATTTTGACTTATGATAAATACGTATAATATTGGTATAATTATTACATTTAGACCAAAAATATAAAATTTGGCAACAAATATATAAAAAAGAAATTTAAAAATTTATACAAAAATCAGATTATAAAATTATTTCCGATTTGAATAACTTCAGGTTTCTAATTTTAAAAATAATCATGGATCGGTTTAAATCGGGCGATTTTACAGCCATCTTAACTATAAAATACCATTCCCAAAAAAGCAGATGAATAAAGGATGAGGAATGCAAAATTCCTAACGTAACGGACATTGAAAGAAACGTTTATTTCGAGAAAAAAACTATATTTATTATAAACATTATCCTTTAAAAATGTGACGAATAAAAGAAAAATTTAATATTATGATTACGAATCTATTAGATTTCGTTTCCTTTTTTCGTTAAAAATCTGTTACTACCAGGTCCATGTAAATTTTTAAAAGTTTTCGCAGATAAACGTACCAGCAATTTGACTTCGGGTGTCGGCTTTCGAGGATAAATGTTGGCGCGGTAAGCAATACCTGGATTTCATTTTCCGAAAAATTTTTTCGTATTTTTAAATTGTTGTTTTTCTAAGTTTTCAACTTTCTCCTTTTATGAAGAAAGAAGAAGCTTGCTTCTTCCCTTTACATAATACCTGCGGCTGTAAAGATAAAATGTTTTCATAGGTCGGGAAACAGATTAAAATAATTAAAAAATTAAGATCTGAAACCCCTTCCCTGGCAAGAAGACGCATGACATTTAGTCACCCCTGACCACGGCCGCTGGAAAGGTTGAAACGTCGGGATTTTAAAATGTAAATAAACAAGGATAAAAAAACCGTAAAGTAATTTTTTTTAAAATGTATAATATTCAAAAGGCAAAGAAATAATTAAAGGGAAATTATTATTATATCACACTAACCCTTGTGAATCTATTTGTATTACTTATATTGTAAATTGCATGGCAGGATGAATGATTCAACACATATTGCGTACCGTGTTTTATAAGACATAAGTTCGAATTAATTGCATCAGTACATTCCATCCGTTAGATATTCATTCATGTCTGGACTACGTTACAAAATGGAATATGTTCTGGTAGATTCGACGTTGTTTGAATTTGATGCATAGGTTGAATAAATTGCTTGAACCCCTGTATACGTTAAATTAAATTAAATAAAACTTAAATAGATGAAATAAGATAGGACCTTTATACATTGGGTTAAAAATATTAAATTAAAAAATTTCGGAAAACAATTTTTTTTAAAAATTAAAAATATCCGTAAAATAGTCATACACAACCGTAATTTTATTTTAAAATTGGGTCTGATAAAATTGAATCTTTAAAGAAAAAAAACGGTTTGGCCGGTAGCCAAAAATTTCACGGCACGCGGAAAGAAATATGAAATGCGCTGGACATCCGGATCATTGCATCCTAATCTTAACACAAAACACCTGCCCCGTAGCCTGGTGGGTGGCCGTATCCCTTAAAACCGGGTGTTGGGTTTCGAATCCTGCGCGGGACTCCAACCTTTTTCATTGTTGTTTCCAGTTTTAGGGCAATTTGGGCCGATCTCAATTGTCTGAAAATAAGATGATCCATGGTTTGGATGGGCATTTTAAAAAGTCGGTTACACCCACCGGATACGGTCCAAAACCCCTAATGGATGGGGTAATTGGGGAAGGCGTATGTCCGAAAATGGAATATCACGGGCTGATGATGGACTTAACACGAAGCCATAAGTGTTTGTTCTGAAAATCAATCTAGGGTGGCTAATCACCAAAAAAATTTTCAACCAAAGTTTTTATCCATAATTCTTCATTCCCATCTGAAATTTTTAAATTTATTTGATAAATGTGTTTTCAAATTTTTATCCTTGGAATCAATTAATTATTTCGATATTTTAGCGCCTTTTTAATTTTAAAAAGAATTAGGTCCCAAAATTCCAACGAAAATAATGTAAACCCCTCAAAACTGTTTTAATTAAATAATAAATTCTAGGTCAACCGTCTGGAATCATCAAAAAACTCCACCACTACTTAAACATACTTTTAACTCGGTCTTTAATAACCCTTTATTAAAATCCAGATAACGACCACTTCGTTACTTTCATTACAAAACATCTTTTTCATTTATTTATCGAAAAAAAAAATGTTTTTAATAACGACATTTTTGCATTTTATGCGAAAATCACATCAAATGCTATTTTTTTCGTAACCCAAATAGCACATCTATCATTTAAGATCTTTAAATATGCAAAAAATATCTTTTTTATAAACTCTTTTTTACACGCCTAACACAAGGTGAAACAAACCCTAACCAAAGGTGCAAATTCTTTAGGGAAGGGTAAAGCTGTCATTAAACTTTTAATCACAAATATTTTATATAAAACAATGTTGGGGCAAACAAAAATCAGTGAAGGGCCATATTTATTATTAACAATAACTCATTAGGCTTACGAAAAATAGTTATCACTGTTTAAAAATCCCGTGATATTTTGACAGTTTACCTGAATTTGTTTCATTTAAAATGGTCAACCGACAGGTTTGGTATATTGGGAATAATTTATAGTATTTCAGGTTATTTTTTAAAGCAAAGCATAATTATATTCGATGCCAATCCCAATTTCTAGGACTTTGTAATAACCCAAACATAGTAGTTTGAACCATTAAATTAGATAATTTATATTAATAATTAACTCCAATAGAACCTTCAAAAACTTTAAAAAGTTACGAAAGCCCTTTTTTACTTAAATTTTGTACTGATAATTTAAAATATAAAATGAAGAAAAAAAAAAAAAGGAAACTTTGAAATTTCTTTTCTTCAAATAATTCCATTTAAAAATTTTGGGATTTTACATTATTAAAATTAAAAATTTGTTTTTAAACTTAAGCATTATAAAGCTAGTAAAGTAAAGTTCAAAAATAACCCCGTTACAGGTCAGCATTGCCAGCGGCGAACCGGGCGATAGCTAGTCTTAAATAATTGTCAACCAAAAAAACAGTCCGTTCCGAGTTTCCTGCAGGATGGACCACTCTTATGGATATATAACCCTGAAAGGCGAATGATGTACCAAAAACTAAAATATCTTGGGTTATTTTAAAAAAAAACCGTAAACAAACAGGGCCTTGTTAAGGTTATTAAACCTCAACAGGGCAATTCCCCTTTGTTAATCCAGTCATGGGTGATTTGTATAAAATATTCGACGTTTGTCGGAGGTCAAAAGCTTATTTAATTTATTGTCAAAATGGAAAACAATTAATTTTTTTTCGGTTAAAATTGAATTTGGGGTCCGGGGTTTTATTTAAAATAGTAATAAACTTTTCCTTGGAAAACTATTATTTATACGATAATAAATTTTTTAGGGTCCAACCCTTTCAACCAAACCTCGGCACCAACTCCACATCCATAAACCGGCTTTGGAATTGTAAACGCGGGTCCCGGTTTGACGCCGGTTGTCCTGGGGTCCACCCGCCGTCCGAACATCCCACTCACGAGGCGATCGCCTCCGGTTCAAACGACTGCGCGATTTTAAGTTTTTTCTAGAGAAGATTGATTGATGATGATGATGAATTTAAAAATCATGTTTTTAAATAAAAAATGTCTGTGTTGGTTTAAAATTTTGGATGGGGAAATAAAAACCTTAGAGGGCAGTAATGGCGCTTATGGCATTAAGTCATGCAAGTTAAGTAGCTAAATGAAAAATAACATTTCCTGTCGTGTTCGAGAACCAAAAATCAAAAAAGTACCTTTTTATTCAAAGCTTCCGGTTATTTTTTAAGAATATAAACTTTTTGAATAAACAACCATTACGGTATTTAAACCTTTAATATGTGTTTTTACGACTTCTAACCTGGTCTTTT
Organism: Lamproptera curius; assembly: GCA_029286875.1. Classification (NCBI taxonomy): domain Eukaryota; kingdom Metazoa; phylum Arthropoda; class Insecta; order Lepidoptera; family Papilionidae; genus Lamproptera; species Lamproptera curius. The sequence goes on along the minus strand of JAGSMT010000335.1, from coordinate 89,455 downwards.
TTGGCCTTTTTATTAATATAATAAAACTTCCCATTTTTTTTGTTTTCTTAACCTTTTCAAAAAATGATTTTTTAAATAAAAATTACATTAACATCACCTTTATTTTACATACTTTACCAATTTTAACAAATAGGATCTGTTTTTATAATTATTTTTAAAATTGTAAGAACCTATTATTTATTTTGAATCTCATGAATTATTAATATAATTATTTCCAATTGGCCCATAGCCAAAATGCATTATATTTTTTTTAAATAATGATATTATGGTATGCCATTATTTTTTTTAATTAAGACTAGATAATAAAATTATAAGACTATTGTGCAAGTTAATTTTCTGACCTCAGAAACAAAGCCGCAAAGGACTGTCCTAATTTAAGACCATACTGACTTGGGTTCTTAACGAATTAGGGAAATAGATTAAAAACTCTTCACATTAATTAATACCGAGACGTCTTGGTAAGTCATGGCTTGGTAAAGCCCTACCTCACAAACAAAAAGTGGTCCCTTGGGAATAGAATCGCCCTTTCTCTATAATAAGCCCCTGGGTAAGGGTTTGAGATTGTCCCCTTTCTATAAAATCTTTAAAAGGTAATTTCTTGCCTTCTAACAGCATAAAACCCAAAAATTAGATTCAAGTTGCTTTGGGGTTCTGGGGTGATTCCTTCCAAAGGACAAGTCGAACCGGTCGTTAAACCGTTTCGTTTTGCTTCCAATACCTTAATTTGGTTAAGATACAAGTTTAAAACCCATGAAGGTGTATTAGACTAAAGCCCTTTAGTCTGACTGGCAATTTTTCTGTTCCTCGCCATTTTAACCACGGCGCCGGCAACTTTAAATTTGGGCCAATTTTTTTTTAGATTAGCTTAAAACCGTATCAGTTCATTAAAAACAAAGTTAAAGTGAAACAATGACTTTTCTTTTTGGCCTTTTTTGCAAATTTTCTTGGGATATTTGGTTTGATTGTTTTTTCCTTAATAAATATAATTTTAAAGGTTTTAAATGATTCCAATAGCAACAAATTTTGAACCACCTATACTAATTTAAAAGCTTTGTGTGTAATTGCATGGTAAAAAAAGTTATTATTGTCTTAAAGGTTCTTTAAAGATAAATTGTTCCCAAGTAAAAGTTATATCTTCATTAACTCCAAGAATCATTTTATAGAAAAAAGGTGAAAATATATTTATTATGAATGTAACAGTAATTTTATTTTAATTTGATCGTAATAAATTGCCCATTCGACAGTACCAGACCAGGTGCTATACTAAATTTAATTTAATTAAAATTCATACGTGCTCTGGGCATAATTCCAAAGGCAATTAAACTGTCCTTTCCGTCTTTAATGGTTTCGTAATACAATTGTATATTTTGGTGTGACAACATTGGGACATAACCAAAAAATATTCGTAACGCATTTTCTTATCATTTTTTCAATGGAATTTTTTTCTTTTTAAAACTATGAAATCTATTTTAATCAGTACTTCTTCAAAATATTTTTGAAGGTGGTTGAATCCCTTATGCTTCCTTGGCGATTAAAGTACGAACCGTATTTACTAAGAAACGCCCAGGGGCGTTGGGATATTTGGAAGGTCATTGTCCGGGCGTCCAATGACTCCTTTTCCATTAGGTGACCAATTTTGGGTTTCGTTTGTAAAATTTTCGTGGCTTTTACTTTGATATACTTAATGTTTTACCCCCTTGGCTTAAGTTGTAGTGGTTTTTAATGGGCAATGCAGGAAAAACAGTTCAAACCTTGATGGGAAAGTGGTCCTGATATAGACATTGGAATACCAATGGTTCCCAACCCTTTGCCTACCGGGACATGGGTGTTGGTTTTTTCCCAGTAATTACGCTGGCTACGGTGCCCTTAAACCGGAACCCAGCAGTTTTTTACCACTAAAAGTGGCGAAATAAAGCACCTAGGATTGAGATTAGGTTCAGGGTTCCCTTGGTCCTAGGTTCCACCTAGCGGTTTGAATAAAAATTAAGGATGCGCCCAGAAGGTGAAAGTACAGTCCAAAGTGGTAGGAATTGCCTGTCCTCAGCAGCCAAGGTGTGGTGAAGGAAGAGTGTCAGTTGTGCCAACCTCTTCATCCTCCCAACTCTGTGAGGCCGTAAGTATGTAGTGTGGTGGGCCTTGAGGGAGGAGATTCGATCGGTTTAACGGATCTCTTTTCTTTCAGCCGGAAGGCCGAGGCCAACGGGTGGGCCAAATATCTAGGGCACCACTACGGACTAGAAGACTTCTACTCTGCATGGCAGAATTAAATGACAGTTCCTGCTTAAAACATATTCATATAATTCTTACTTGGTGGTGGTGGCTGGCAAAAACGAAACCATGATGACTTCAAAAGCTTAGCCTTAGAAATTTATTGTACAAAAATACTTTAAAAAAATTATATAATATTTTTTGTTTTTTTTGAATAAGAGTTCTTTCTTAAAGAAAAATTAAGGTTCTGTGTTAAATTTAATTATCTCTTTGAAAAACAAATTAAGTCTAATTCATACATCCTTGACTTTCGCCTTGTTATTTCGGTTAAGGCTCCGGAAAGGGAAATATCCTCAATATTCCATTTATAATTTTGCAGATTGAATTTATAATTTTGATCTCTCCAATCCAAACGAAGAACTTATAAATTATTTTAACCAAGTCCTTCTTTGAAATTATATGGCATCCCTTAATCCTCTTTTGGATCGTATTATTACTGGCGTGTCAATTGAGCTTAAAAATAATTAGATTCGTCCAACTCAATAGAAGTTAATTCTAAAGAAAAAACAACCTTAATTTTTAATTAAAACATTTTAAGTTCAATTTTGTAAAATATAGGAAATTTTATTGCCAAATATTTATTTAGATGAACCATTAACGGTTGATTGGTTAAACATCCGGCCAACAAAGGAAATTTAGGAAAAATATGCAAACCTTTGAAAGGGTATAACTTATTCACCAATATAAGCAAATAAATACTATCCGTAGGAATTAAGCGTTTTCTACCGCATTTTAAATCTCGGTAATTTTTAAAGTAACTTTCATTTCATTAAATGTTATTTGCGTTATTCCTTTTAACCGAGAATAAATAAAATTTGGTGGTTGGTATGAACCCAAAAAAACATCTATAAGGAATGTTTTTTCATATGATGAATATTTATCCGTATGTCAAAATCTCAAAAATAAAACACGTAGAATTATAGTTTGAAAACGACGATATGTCCCAAAACATATTAAACTTTTTTGGTTATAAAGTATATTTCATTTGGAATGACAGAATTAATCATCCTTCTAAAAACACTGTCCCAATATGTTGTTATAAAGGGCCTAATTTATATATAACTAGCGTTTTATCCAATAGTCATTTGATCCATTTTAATAAGGTAAAAATCCGTGTGGTTTGATAGAAAACGATCCACATTTCAAGACTTTTTGGGGGAGTATTATTGTCCATTCGCTCGTCAATTTTTTTTAATTAAAATAACGCGATGTTTTTTCAAATCGTTTCACTATCTAAGAATTTCTAAATTAACCTTGTTTGTACCGATTCGGAGTCAAATAGTGTAATTTAAAGGTATTCCGTTTTATGACTGACCAATTTCTAACCTTTTATCTTGTTAAGGGTTGTCTTGAAATTATAACCCTCTGAAAACATTTTATTTGTCCCCACAAATTTCGAGGAAATGGGTTGATTTTGGATCCTCTTATTTTATCCCTCACTTTGAGAACTTCTTCCCATGAAATTTATTTTTCCCCTCCACGATCTTTATCCATTTAATTGGTTTAATTCATTTCAAAATTTGAAAACATTTACTTAATATTATAAACAGAAAAAATTGCTTTCGGGTGTGTGTTTGTGTGAATATATAACCCAAAAACTGTTGTCCAATTTTAAAATTCATTCACCCTTAGAAGTCCAAATTCGGCTCCAGTAAACCAAGGGTACTTTACTTAGAATAATATAAATTAAAAAACTAAAAAACCTCCGGGCAGAGCCGTTGGTCAAATATTAAATTTAACATACAGTGATTAATGTCTATTTAAAAAGAAAGCGTTTTCCGAATTGGGTTAGTCTTTTATTTACCTTCTTTAAAATATACCCAAAACTTTACTGTGTTAACCGACCACCCAATTAATTTTGTTAAGTAGTATGGACTTTAATTAGAATTTAAAAGCAATTTAGGCCTCTTGTTTTTTTTGCTGATTATATAATTGCATAAAAATCTGGATAATCTTTATCTGGTTATAATTTCAAGCTTGATTATAAAAAAAACTAAAATGAAAAATTATTTTCGACATTCTATTAAGTTAACAGGATAAGGCCCTTAATTTTAATATTTATATTAAGAAACCTTTTTAAAAAAAGGAACAACAATTTTAAAGTTCAATGGATTTGGTAAAATTTAAAAAATTGTCAAACAAAAATTTAACAAGTAATAAATAAAAATATTATTCAATTGAAAAAACACGGGCGTTTACCGAAAATTCTTTAAGGTAATTATTTTATCAATAATTATTTTAACTTATTGAAGTGTATTTTTCCTTAACTTTAATAAAAAAATTTTATGAAAATTTATAAAACCTTTTGTGTTTTAGTTATATCTTGCAATATCTGTCAAAATTGGAAATGAAATTTTGGCGTTTAAATATTTTGTTCAGAACTATATTTTAATTAGAAAGATAACGATTACAAAAGAAAAAAAGGTTTTTATCACGGTAATAACCAAATATTATTATCAATTATTGTTGGCCTTGTTCCAATATTATCTTTAAGATAACCCTATTCTTTTCTAAATTAACAAAAGCCTTACAATTTGCCGGCATGTGGTTCCCGGGTTCATCCGGATGGTGCGCTAACGCAAAAGATAAAACATAGCCCCCCATAACCGCGACTTGGGGCCCTTCCTTAGGCCGGCAGGTGAAAAAAAGTAAATACGTTAACAAAATTCCGAAACAATATATATGAATATATTGGGTACTTGATTTTTATTCGTTAAATATTTTCAATATTTAACTTTGATGTAAGGTCATGGAATATACGTGTCCAAACCACAAATTTAAAGAGTAATTTAAAGAAAAATGAAAATCCTTCCGCCCTCAGTGCGAATATTCAGGTGGAGTTCTCCGTGCATTAGAACGTTTAGAGTCTTTGGAAACGTTAAATATTTCTCAATATTTAACTGTATGGGTTCTTGAATATACGTGTCCAAATACAAAGTTACAAAAGTTTGTATGAAAATAACCTTCCCTTCAATTGCAAAATATTCAGGTGGAGTTCTCACGGCATACGAAACGTTTAAACTACTTTGGAAACGGAATGCCCGGCCGCAGATGTCGGTTTACGTGTGAAATTATCGCTGGATATTACAAGTCTCGTATCTAAAAGACCCTTTTAAGGGACAATTGAATAAAGAATTGTTTATAAGTTGCACTGCAAAAAAATTACATAACTAAAACTTTGGGCGAAAATTATTTAATTTTAGGTGCAGTGAAATACACCTTTCGCCCCTTGTTTGTATTAAAATAATAATTTTTAACCGTTTTTTTCTAATCTAAAATAAAAGGACCAGAAGTAAATAAAATATATTATCGGATTGAAAAACCAAAAACAAGAAATAAAAACCGAAGCCAAAACGTTAAATAGGAGGAGTTTGTTTTTACGGAATAAAATTATTGTACTGGTAATAAAAACATAAATAGTTTTTTTATTACGTATGAACCATCTACATATTATATCCCTATTCATTTTTACCAGATTTGCCGCATTTATTTTAATATTTTTGAAGTGGGAAACCTTTTACCGGGGTTGGAAAAAAAAAATTAGTGTAATATTTTTCGTTACCCCATCTTATTTTTTATTCTAGGGTTATGAATTGTTTATATTTATTTAATTATCATTTAAGTTGAAATTAATTTCATTTTAGCCATTTTGGAGGCGTTATTAACATGTTTATTAAAAATTTTTTGGACAGGGCCACCTAGTGGGCTTTTTAGATTTATTTAGAACATTCTTTGCAAATGAAATTCATTTTGAAACCAGGTTGGCGGTTGCATCGACTTCCATGAAACCCAAACGTGGGCGTGATCATTTTTTATTTTTCAAGTTTTCAAGTTATTTAAACAACCTTTGTCAATATATATATATATATATATATATATATATATATATATGACACAACACCACCAAGAAACACTTGGGAAGTAGGTACCTAACCCAAAGAATAAGAACTTTGAGAGAAATAAAATATAAAATAGATTTGAAATTATTCTGATTGGAGAACAATTTTCCAAGAAAAAAAGGCATTTAAATTACTAAAACAAAAGCGGAAAAACACCTTTTTATTTGAGATGAACGTTCTGTATTTTTTAAATTTCAACCCATATAAAAGCCTGAACCGCGTTTTTATCGACATAAAAGAAAAAGAACGGAAACAAAGAGGAATGTTTGGTTTTTTATATTGAGTTCACGTAAAATAAAATGTAAAAAAACTTCAAGCAATGTTTTGTACTGAAAACTGAGGTGAGACTAAAAATATTATTTAATTTTTGGTGAAAATTACCTATTTTAAACGTTTTGGCTTTTGAAATATTTCTTTAAATATTTTGGTCCATTAAATAATAATTAATCCAGTTTTACGGATTTCGTGGCGTTCAATTACTTTACAATTATTTTAAAGGGTCCAGAAGAAACCTTTTCCCGGGTCCATCGTCATTCGTAGTACGATTTTGAGCGTCAAAATTTTTTTGGGTTAACAAGTTCTATCAAGTTCCTTTTAGTAATTTGAGTAACAAAATTGTTTGTTGGAATATTATATTTTTTAAATCCTTTTTAAGTGCCAGTAAAGATATAAATTTGTTTAAGGATATTTTTTAGTCTAAATAATTTATTGTTAGGACAGGGTTTAAATGGGACAAATTAAGAAGGGAGCATTAAAAATCCAATTAAACGGCTTTTATATCACGGGGGTAAACACCTCTTCGACGAAAGGGGCAAAAGTCCTAAACCCGCAAACAATGCAAAAATTGCATTCTTAACTAAAATTTGACTTTATAACGATTAAAATCAATCCTATTGATTTTAAAATTTCCTTTTGTTAAAAAACAATTTTATAATGAACATATTCACTTTTTATTTTTATACGCAACGAAAATTAATTAAAAAATCCCCTTTAAAATACCAATGAGAAAATAAAAAAAAAAATTAAATTGTTTATAAAATACTCACCCTTACGGTGACTAAGATAGGATTGGTCATGTAGGAATTTCAAAAGTCCAAAAGCCGGAAATAAAATACATAATTACAAAATTTACATATAAGGTTTGATATGTTTAATAACTGGGAAATAAAAGCTTTTTTAATTCCGTAATTTAACGAAAAAAAATAAAACTAACTCTAAGGATTCCTTTTTTTAAAACATTGGAACAAAACAAAAAAAGTCGGAACAAATTTAAACCTGATTTTGACATATCCTTTTGAAGAAAAACGAGCTGTTAGTAGGGGTCTCGGGGCTGATACTAGGTTTGATGAATCTTTCATTTTAAATTCAAACCTTTTTCTTATTTTGGCTAAATAAGGTATAAATTAAATTCTGTTTCAATAATTTAATTAAAGTGATAAGAAAAACTAAGGCTAAATATGTATTGCCTGCGATAAAAAAATGTAACTTAGAATTAAAAAAGTAATCTTCTTAATTTAAAAAAGTATTAGGTGATACTTTACTCTTACCAAAGACAATTAAAAAGATTGGCTACATAACAATGTCTGGTTCGTCAAACTAAATTTAATATACGGTTTCAGGCGAAGACTTTTCTTTGTTTTAAACCCCGGCGACCCCTTGGCGCGTGTTGGGACCCCTTAAACTGTTTGCGCCAAGGGGTGGGTTCGAATCAACCCGGGAAAAAATTTTATGAAATTTGTTATTTTCTCGGAGTCTATTTTAAAGTATGCAAAAATGAAACCTAAACCAATTTGGTTAAGAGTAACCAACTTTAATTCAAAAAGACGGATTACCTTGATAAGTTCTTAAAGGGATCTAAGAGAAAAATATTTTCTATCTTCACCTAATGGACGGAGAGGTGACGGGTTCCTTTAAACCTATTAACATGCACGGACGTGACGCTCCTTTGCTCTCAAAATAGTGTGAATTTTTATGTAATAATATTACTTGTATCTATTTTTTTAGGAATCCTTTTTCTTTTGCAACCATATTTTCTATCTTTTGGATTAATAGACAATAATAATTGGTTTGATAAAGACGAAACATTTAATTCGGAAAACGTAGGAACAAAATACATATTTTTAATGTTTACCAAAAACTGGGACTATACTAGGATGCTACTGATATAACAAGTTTAATAAAACCATTTAAATAATGTTTTACATTTGTTTCCATGATCTCTTGCTGTTCGATTCACATGCATAATTGAAACACTAATTATACAAATAGATGTTGTTAAATAATAAGAGCTTTCAAGTAGTAATAAAATTTTAAAAGCGATAAAATATTCTTACGTTACATACATGTTTCACCGATAATGGTACGTTATCAGTAACTATAATCAGTACTAATATTAAACAGCAATAACAAAATATTACACACCGAAACAAGTTTATACAAGTGCGTATATATTTAAGTGCGGAATAATAAGCTCCTGCGAAGCCATAAATTATTGAGTAATGTGTTTCCGAACATCCATATGGATACTAAAGGTTGATACAGTTTGCAATTTATTGTTCGTACCGGAAACACGCTTCAATGAGCCTTCACAAATTGAATCTGTAGCTCAACCCGGGCCATATATTCTGATCGAGATCGCTTTTGTGCCATGTCAACAAAAACACACTCAAATAAGCAAATAGTTTAAAAAAGAGTTAGTTTTATAAAAAATTAAATAAAATTCTTACAATAACAATTTTTTTGTCAATGTAAATCTAGAGTTCGTGTATTTTATGTTCAAATACAAGTAAAAAAATTATTTTTATTTACTTATTAGTTTTCAATGTGATATATAAAATCAGTTCAAGAAAGAAATAATCTCTAATTTATCTCAGGAATTATTTCTAATGTAAAACAATTTCGTGCCTGTATAATACAGGGTGGCCCATAAGTCCTTTTCTATGAAAAAAAATTATTAAAATAAAACTAATTACATTATAAATTAAATTCTTATTCACAAAAAAAGCTTAAAAAACGGGAACTATTTTTTGAAAATAACATCTTCTAAATGTAATCCGTTGCGATCACGGCACTCTTGCAAACGACGTCTAAAATTGTCGATGACTGCGCGGCACGTCATTGCTGAAATGCTTGTCATTTCTCTGCGGATGTTTTCTTTTAGGGCCTCAATTGACCGCGGGTTTGTGTCGTATACTTTAGCTTTAAAGTAGCCCCACAAAAAAAATCCATCGGGGTCAGATCTGGACTACGTGTAGGCCAGGAAATGTCCCCTCTTTTAGAGATCACTTTGCCAGGAAAAAGTTGACGGATAACGGGCATAGCAGTGTTAGAGGTGTGAGAAGTGGCCCCATCCTGTTGAAACCACGTCCTGGCATTAAAGCCTGAAAACTTTTGTAATCCTGGTATGAAAAACTCTTCGTCACATATCGCTCCGACGTAACAGTAACTGCGCGCCCTCTGCCATCCTCAAAGAAGTGTGGCCCTAGGATACCATGGGCTGACATAGCGTCCCAAACAGTCACTTTCGGACTATGTAAGGGCTTCTGATGCTTAAGTTTTGGATTGATGGGGCTCCAATAGCGGCAATTTTGTTTACTAACATGCCCGTTAAGATGGAAATGAGCCTCGTCAGAGAACATTATGTTATTGAAGGAAGTAAACCGATTCAACATGTCATCGCATAATTTTGTTTTTGAATACCGTCAGTTTCCTTTAATGCTTGAACCAACTGAATTTTGTAAGGGTGCATACGTAAATTTTTCTTCAAAATCCGTTGTAACGATGTCCTGAATACGTTTAATGCTCTGGCGCGCTTACGAGTTGACTGTGTCGGATTTTCGCGAATAGACTGTGTCACTGGGCGACCCAACCGCGGTTTATCTAATGCGAACCGGTTTCCTCGAATTTAGCAACCCAGTTCTTAATAGTTTGAAGAGTTGGAGTGTCGCTAAAGTTGTGAAATTTGCGCCGCGCAACGGTGGCCGAATTGTCGTTTTTATAAAACTCGCGCACACAAATCGCACGGTCCGCTCCGGTAAAACGCTCCATCGCGACTAAATTCCCAGAAACCGAAGTTCGCCCCGCTTCCCCTGCACCGCTCACGCGCGCCCTGTTCGTTTTATTCAAATTTTACTTTTCAAAGGACTTATGGGCCCCCTGTATTATATGTATTATACATAACGCTATCCGAGTAAGATTTGTAACATTATACTACCAATATTTTCAAGGAATGTTCAATAATCTATATGAATATTATAAAGATAAAGATTTGTTTCTTGTTTTGAATAGGTTCAAAAGCATCAAACCGATTTTAATAAAACAACAAATAACTAATACACACGAATCTTTGTACCCGTGGACAATCACTTCCAAAAACTTACAACTAACACGAGCAGATCCACGTGTCGTGACACAGTTACGAGAAAATTCTATATTCTTCTTCTTCTATTATATAAATATTTTTTGAAAGCAGCAAACATTATCCCTTAATTTCGGTACCGTCTAATCACACATTCAAGTCAACGTGTTAACGCATTCAAGAGCTAGACACTTGAACTTTGCAATGCTAAATCTTAAATCTTCAAAGAAATATAAGTAAATATATATTTGTACTTTCATTAGTGGCATATTTTTGTGTATTAAAAACTGAAACAATTATTTCATTTTACTGAAATGTTGTGATATAAAACTTTATGTTAAATAATACAGACTTATTTGGATACTATAAAATTTAGTCTTTCGTACAGAATTTACAAACAATATCACGTTGGATTACTCTACAAACATTTTAAATTACACTAGACGTTTTAAACCTTTCCCAGGGTTTATAGTCACAAGAAAGGCAAAGGTGTATCAAAACTTTGATGTACATACCTAAAGTAAATCCGAATATCTTGGATGTTACAAAGTATTATAAGTTAAGGAGGTTATAAAGGCTTACATCTTAAAACTAAAATTTCAACCCAAATAGAAAAAAGTAAACAGAACATTATAAAGATAACAAAACTATGTTTTCAAGCAAAATTTATGTTTGTATCACACTACATTGTTTACGCAACATATTCAGGGTCACTAACACTACGCAAGCCGAGTAGGCGGCCGGTCGGGGTTTTAATAAAATGAATTACAAAAAGTTTTAAGATATTTTTTTTTAAATAAAAGAAGTCTTTTATTAAGTAAGTATTTTTTAATATTACAAAACCTCAGAATCTGTTATAGTCCGTTCGTAATATCTTTCACATTTTTCATCTCACAATTCTGATGGAAACAAAAAAAACGCCCTACCGATACTCATTATATTATGAAATAATTTACACTTCTTTTAATTGACTCTTCTATTAATTTACAGAAAGAGTAAGAATAAACGTTACACTAGTCAAAACTTAAGTTATTTAGAATACGCAATATTCAAAATTCACAAAAGTCCAATCTTAAGCTAATCAAAAATTCATCATCATCAGCCTGTGTTATTCCACTGCTGTACATATGCCTCCCCTAAAACACGCCTTCTCCATTAGGAGGTTGTTTAACCGTATCCCACCGAGATGGTCTAATGCAGATTGGGGGGTGGACCGACATTTTACATGTCCATCCGACGCATGGATTATCTTATTTTTTAGACAATTGAGTGATCGGCCTAAATTATCATAGTTACCAGAAATCAGCGATAACACAAAGCACAAGACACACGCCAATAAGAGTTTTGCTTAAAAATATAGTACACTAAAAATGAAATAAAAATAATGACAACTGACACAGTTATATGCGTTATTTCTTGCACAATTGTCTAAGCGAAAGTATGGTTTTTGATTTAAACTACGTTTAGTTGGACAGTCACATTATTTGAATATGTTGCTGATTCTGTCCAAACTATGTACTTTCAGGTTTTCACTGTACGAAAAATTACGTTGAATATTGATCATCTCGTTTATTTACTGCTCTGACATATATATAATGTCGGAATACTATTTCTAATGTGGGTAGTTGGAGAATAGAAGTCTCGATATTGACTTATTGTCTCTGTGCGATAGTGTACCATTTCAATGTTTTTAGTATAAGAGACGATTAGTTATCGTCATCATTTTTTTTTTTTGAGAACGTCTGAGCAGCCGCCCGGAACGGACGTATCTTCAGTAGGCTCCTGCATGGAAATAGTACCTCAGCAAATTAGTGCTGTGTCGTCGTGCAACCCTTATAGTGTTAGTGTAGTGAGTGCTCCTAGGCAGGCTCCAGTCACGTAAGTTTTTATACACTTTACACGCTATTTTTACTTCTTTTACTTTGCTTGCCGCAATAGGAGGCAGCTAGGTAATACACCAGCGCTCTTAAAGCGCTCACATAGTTTTAAAGAGAGCACACACCTCCCCACACAGGTGGGGAGGACTAGATTCGTTACACACGCCGGAGGGGATCGCCCCCAAAGGCCTAGAAAAACATGGACGTCTCCCTAGAGGAGTATATGCGCACGACATGCCCCGACATTTTCGCAGAGATAAATGACAAATACAGGAACTTCAAGGCACACCTTCAAAACGCCATGCAGCCCGCGGCCCCCACGCCCGCCATTACTGACCTAGACGTGCCGACTCATGACCCTGCACCGACATTATCTACAGATTGTGGCCTAGAAAATATCTCCGATTCGGAATCGGAGAACATATTCATGGATATAGACCCGACTAAGGCAGACAAACGCGTCCGCGAAGATATAGACGACGACGGTTTCGAAACCGTTGTTTCCCGTAAAAAAGTCCCGTAAAGGGAAAAAAAGCCCCGCCGCCACTGTAAACCGCGAAGAAGACCGCGCTTCTCCCTCACCAACTCCGAAAATCAGGTCGAGGGCCACTACCGAGCGGGTTCAAACCGCGAACATTTATATGGCTGAACGTAAGGCCAAAGCCCCGCCGCCAATTGTCATTCACGAAAAAGCGAGCTGGGCACAAGTAAACAAATTTATGAATAAAAATAGGATCGCGACTAGGATCCGCGTGAACGTCAGCACAGTAGATGACTTCCGTGAACTCACGCACTTTCTGCGGAATAGCCGCATTCAATTTCACATACGCCTCCCGGAGGACCGTTAACTACGTGTAGTTGCACGTGGTATCCCTAAAGAGGTGGATATCGAATCCGTAAAGGCCGATATCCTATCTCAGGGATATCCCGTGAACACTGTGCGGAGGCTTCACCACCCTCGGTCAAAGGTCGTCATGGACCTTCTTATGTTAGAATTAGACCTTACTCCCGGTAAGGCTATATTCAATATTAAAACTATTTGTAGTCTTTCCGGGATCAAGATAGAATCTCCCTACAAGACAGGCATCGTTGCGCAGTGTTACAACTGCCAAAATTTCGGCCATACCTGCGGTAATTGCTATGTGAACCGCGTTGCGTCAAATGTTTCGGTAAACATAGCACTCGGAGTGCCCACGGCCAAAGATACAACAGACCCTCCGTCATGCGTTAATTGCGAAAAAGAGGGTCACCCGGCAAGTTACAGGGGCTGCGAAAAAGCCCCAAAACCTTTGAAAGTTAATTCTCATTCCGAGAATCGTCTTAGTAAATACAAAACGAGTGCAAAAAACATTGCTTTTGTTTCGGCACCGGTGCCGACCAAAAATGCCTGGGGTTAAGCCCCCGGTAATTAAAATTAATAATCCATCCCAAAAAGATGCGGCCGCATTAAAAACAAATTACCTGAAGCGCAGACAGGCAGCGGGCAAATCGTTGCACCTGCAAAAACAATGGCGTTACCGATAACGACGCCTATTGTCTCACAGGCGGTGTCCAGTAATGACACTCAATTAGAGGATAACATTAAACTGGCCCTATTAGTATTGCAACAAATAGATATCGTAGAATTGAAGCGTATTTTGCGACAAGTCCGCGCCGCCAAAGACGGCATCCAAAGAATGAACGCTCTATCACAGCATGTGCGCCTCTTACAGGCCATGGGCAATCTAAAATTAAATAAACGCAACAGCACAAGGTTTACCGTAGGTTGGCCGTAGGGTTTCCGTAAATAAAGATGGAATTCCTCGCGTAGGTAGGCCCAAACCGCATTCACTAGTCGTTTCTTGCTATAACGCAAACGGTTTTAGAGATCAGAAGGCAGAAATCACTAAATTCATACAAGATTATAATATAGACATATTTTTGGTACAAGAGACTCAACTTAAACCAGCAAACACGCGATCCCAAGATAAGCGGATACAATATTATTAGACACGATAGGCTGTTAGCCCCAATGGGCGGTACTCTAATCTATTATAAAAGATCCCTGCACATAACATCAATAGAAGTGCCGTTACTCCGAATTTAGAAGCTTCGAGCGTGCATGATCGCACTTACCGGGCATAAGCCGCTTGTACTTGCTCAGTGTATCTCTCGCCGCTAAAAACTATGTTAAAATCAGACCTTGAGCTGCTTCTCGGCCTAGGGTCCATCAATATTACTCGCTGGTGATTTTAATTGCAAACACCGCGACTGGAACGACAGCAGAAACAACTCAAATGGCACTAATTGCAGGGTCTCGAGGAGGTACTCAACATTAATATATAGCCCCTGAGACCCCAACTAGATCATCCATCAGACAGTAGAGGGTCGCCTAGCACCCTAGATCTATTTATTCTAAAGGGTGTCTCACTCGATGTCGTATCAATAGAGACACCTACACGAATTAGATTCTGACCACAGGCCGGTTTTATGTAAATTGGGCCAAGACGCCGGTTCGGTCCCCTATGACTAAAACCGTAGTAGATTGGCATCGCCTGAGGCTAAACTCAAGGCAATGAACCCCTCAGGAATTGTGAAAACATCCCAGATGTAATTTGTAACCTAGATCAGACAAACGATGCCATTAACAACATAAAGTCACACATCTCATCGGCCATTGAAGAGTCCGAAAGAACGGTGAAAGTCACGGCCGACCGGAACTTTGGCCTGCCTTTCGACATTCGATGTCTGATAAGAGACAAAATGCCGCGCAACGAGCGTACGATCGCTATCGGTCCGAAACAAACCGAGCATTATTTAGGTATTTTACAGCTTCAGGTTAGAGAACGCATTAAGACGCACACGCGAAACTTCGTGGCAAAACCTAACGGAAGAATTAGAGCCATCGCATGTTGCCTACTGGCAATTAGCCGAAAACAAAGTTAGTTCACGCGATTCAATTCCGCCGTTATCCCGTCCTAACGGTGGCTTATGCCTTCGATGATTTTAAAAAGCCGAATGCTTAGCGGACACATTAGAGTTACAATGCACGCCATCTCGCGTACACACCGACACGTTTCATCTTGCGGAGGTGGACCGTGAAATCGGCCGTAGGGCGGTCTTTGCCACCAGAGGGCGAACGCTTAAAACTAGTGACCCCGGAGGAGGTCAAAGATATTATTAGGGTCTTAAGCCTGATCGGCACCTGGCCCAGACCGTATCAGTAATAAGATATTAAAATTTTTACCAGGCCCGATTATTTGTCTACTAGCGAGCATTTTCAATGACTTTAGCCACTTGTTCCTTCCTGACGAATGGAAGGAGGCCATTGTTACCGGCATACCAAAGCGCGTAAGCACTAAACCAACTGACAAGTTATCGTCCATTATCGTCCACATCATTTAGTACATTAACGGACTTACCAAATGTAGTTAATAAGGTTAAATGTAAACTTATATTTATCGTTTTACTCCGAAAATATCAGTAAAAACACTTTACTGTACTACACTTTACTTAAAATTTTTGATGCTTTTACGTGCTCTTATTCTGCTCAAACCTCATGCTAAGTACGTAATACAAACATATTATAACAATAACCATTTTTTCCTTATAAATTATATTTTTCAACAATGAATAAGATAGTCCCAAAATATTAACTTATTATAATATCCGTTACAAAATATCCGGAAAAATAAAGCCATATAACGTAAAGACCTGAGGGTCAAGTGGTTAAACGAGCAATAACATTTTGTGACGGCCTTGTGGGTGAAAGTACGTTTCTGTACGGAGAAACTATATTCTCTTAATAAATGCATAAAAATTTTTTAAGAACCCTTGGGGATGTATTCAACGAAATATCTTTTGTGCATAACACTATTTTCCATGCACTTCTGCTTGATTAAACCAGAGCGTTCTTGTATTTACAGAATAGAGAGCGAGTTTTCCATTTTCTAGGAAGAAACTTGAAGAAAATAAAGGACCATGTTTTTAAAGTATATTCTATTACGAGTGAGAAAATTAGGTTATTTTATTAAGACTAACCATTAAACTGTGGAGTAAAATATTTTCTTGTGAATTATATTTTTCATAGAAAATTCGTAAAAATATCTTTTGGTATCTTAATAACGTAATATTTGGCAGAGTATAAAACGCTTTAAAATGAACCCAACAGCTGGGTGCAACTAAATAAATTTTAATATAATCTAAATAGTTTAGTTTGCGGGCTACCAACTTTTTGATGAAATATTTTCGTTAAATAACAACGGGCAATGTTTTTATTAAACAATTTAATTTATAATTATTTCTATTGTTTCGGAATATTATGGTTATTAACAGTGACTTTACGGATTTAATCGCGTTATTTGACCACGGCCGCGAAGTGTTGAAGCGTCGGGAATTTAAACTAAAAATAAACGCGATAAAATCCTAAATTATTTTATTTAACAATTAAATTAATTTGTAATAGCCAGCCAGGGATCGTTAAGCAAGAAAGTTTACGTTTCATTTATTAAAAAATATAATGTACGCAAACTTTTCTTAATTGAAAATTATTTTATTAAAAAAATAGTTGATAACCGGTTCCCGATAAGAATAACTTTTTTGATTTTTAGTCTTTGAATATTATCTTTTTTTATACAAACATTTTTAAATTCAGGATACACTGTAAGAGGTTTTGTTCTTCCAAGGCCGGCTTTGAAGTGGTTTGACTGATTTCTAAACCCGAGAAACCTCCGGTGGGATGGCGAGGAAAGGCACGAATAAATATGTTGCAATGAGACCCCCAGGGATGTGATTAAGACTAATTATAGGATTCTGTAAATTATAAAAAAAAAAACAAAAATTGGAAGTGAGAATGTTAATAGGTTTGTTGACCCAATTAAAACAGAGGTTTTTGTTTTGAACTAATCTGTAACCTTTATTTGGTAAATGTACCATTTGTCAAATATATATATTCTTGTGGATAATAGTTTAAGAAATTTTAATGGTAAAAGGTATTGGCCCCGTTTCAAAACCAGAATCCCGCAGGGTAAAACTCTTACGTTGTTTTCGGTTGGTTAGGACAAGGCCGACCCCCAATTGTCGAAAAGTAAGAGATCCATGCGTCGGATGGGTAAAATCGGTCCACCCAAACCGCATCGGACCAGCGTGGGATATTAAAAAAACCCCAATGAAAAGGTTGCATTAGGGGAGGTTTTCCAGCAGGAATAATACAGGCTAGATGATGATAAGAGAAAAAGGTCTTTGTAAAACGGACATGATAAGATTAACGCGGGGTTTTTTAAAAAATTCTATCACAATTTAAACGATGAGTTACGACCAAATTTCCACGAATGATTTTTATCCAGATTTCTTCCCACCTTTAAAAAGTTAACTTTTTGGTTTATCCTTTCAAACGGCTTGCCAACCATTTCCCTAAGTGCTCGAACCTAAACTTTCCCTCTCATTTTAGACCCATTCTATTTTACCCTTCCGGCTTGGTTTTTGTTAAAAACAACTTTCTTTCATTAGTAATAAACTTATTAGTCCAGGATTGTTTTGACCGGGAACAACCCCAAACCTTTTTAAATTGACAGGATTTGTCGGGGGAACAACCATGGTTACGTTCTAGTTCCCTTGACTTTTACAAACGCCCGTAGTAACGTCATCATGATATCATCCAGAACCTGTTTTGATGGTCCCGAAAAGGCCGAAATGGTTTTTCCATTTCGAGGGCTGCCAACATGTAAATAGTTGATGAATTTCATTAGTTATTTGATCTGGCTGGGTTCCTCAAGATATATTTTCCACTTTTTTCATATTTTAATTTCATCGTCTATGATCTTCTGCCATCATCTTTAGCCGATGACTTCAACCTTACGTTCAGCAATTTAACCCCAGGAGAATTTTTGAGTAAACAAACTTAGCACTATAGATAACTGGTGTAAAATGTACTATATTTCTTTGAATATTGTATTAATAGTATTGTTCTTCAATTTAAAGGATAACTTATTGATTTTGAAATGATTCCAAAAGATTTAAAGTGTTCCATTTGTTTTAAAGGCCAAAGTTTACGATTTTTTTTATTGGGATAGTGGAATAATTTTAAAAAAATGTATTATTTTTGATTTGGTAATTTACTTTAGATATACCCATTTAATATATTATAGAATTTTAATTTTAAAAGAAAATTTTCAAAATTTTTTTTCGAGTTTTAGTACATTTATAACAATGTTCCAAACCGAAGACTACGGCGGCCGATCCATATTAGAGATCAACCAACGCGCAGGAGATAAAGGACAAAAGGGCACCCCATTCCTTTAACCTCAAGACTGATGGACGAAAAACCAAAGACCGGAGAGAGAAAAACCAACCCATGACCTCGGTCCAAAGACACACCCTTTATAAGGCTGAGGCAGTATATATTTACACAAGATATGGGAGTATAGTAAGTATATACAAAAAGGGGGAGTACAAACATATAGAATATGCGTTTAACCGACGGAGAAAGGAGGTTGTTCCCGGGATGAGTGATTGATGCGCCAGGTGCCGAAGGGTACCAACAAAGCACCTGAAAAATTGAACAACCATAATTGACAAAATCAGATAGATTGCGCATTTAGCATAAATTAATATATTACCGTTAGAAGGAAAAAGTTTAATAATAGAAGATTCTAATTAAACATTACTATATGTCATTTTATTTGTTTGTTTTAATTTTATTTTCCCTTAACGGTTTTCTTCGTGCAAAAACGATTTTAAGACTACCTTGTTAAAACAAAAAGAGTTAATATTGCAGTTTAAATCAAAACACAGCGCGTGACATTTTTAAAGTATTTGAAGTTTTCATTAAAAAATTTGCAAAATTTATCCCTACATTGAAATTTTCTTGTCCAGTTACAAATTAACTTTAAGATGCCACCACGTTTAATCGACAAACAAAAATTTTTTTTGGGAATAATAAAGCACATCGACAAAACAGCATTTGGTGAAAGTTTCCCTGCTGGAGTGGAGAGAAGAAAAAGCCATAATTTATCCGATACCATCCGCTTGTAAAAGGGCCCGCTGTTAAAACCCGCAGGTCAAGGGCCTTTAAGAAATATTAAATTTGCGGGCCCCCACACGGCAAAAGAGTTCCTTTTTGTAGGCCTCCCTGGTAACGAATTAACTTTTTGAAAATAAAATACAAGAGGAAAGTGGCTTACATCAAATTGTTTGGACGCCAGCCCCTTACATTTCCTTTTAAAAATTAAGTCGGTTTTCACTTCGTGAAACAAAAAAAATACAATGACATTAATTTTATTTAACTAAACAGTTTTTACAAAGCCTATCTAGTTAAATTCAAATAAAATTATCAAAAGTTAAACAGCCTAAGAGAAAAAGGAGACTTTAAACAAAATGTCGAAATTATGAACCAGGTTCGATGAACAGGATTTTTTTCAATAATCCGAATTTTTTTTTCTTTATTATCAAGCAGACGAAGTCCGGGGCAAGCCAGATCATTAAATTCATACAATAAACGAGAAAGGCACCGTTAATACATCAAAAATTAAAATAACTCGATACGCATCACAAAAGTTCCCAAACAAGAATTATTATTTGGTTTTTATTTATAAACTTCATTGTTTATTGATTCTGATTTTGGTTTTATTTGTAGTGGGTATAGATTAAATTTTAAAAAAAATGACGCCTTTTAAGAACTATTTTTTGCATTTGACAGGGTTTTAACGTTTCCAAACTAAATTGGCCGTTCTCCCACCGAATTTAATCTGAATAACTTTTAAGATATTCATTTATTAAAATCGTCTAGACACGTTTATGTGCAGAGAATAAAGAACTTTAACGAAATAATTTTAGGAAAACGTTTTTGAATAAACTATGAATGGGGGGGAATTTTAAAAATATCCTAAATCATAGACATATGCCAATTAAGAAAAAAATTAATTAGAGCGCAGGAGCGGAAAGAGGAACATTAAAAAAGCAGAGAAATATTGGACCTCCTTCCTTTCGAAGTCGGTCAAAAACCAAAAGTATTTAAATTTTTAGATTTTTTAAATGTCTTTTCGGAAATATATTTTATCAGTGTTTTCCGTTTACACCAACCCACAATGGCCCGTTTAAATGAGCTTTTGTAAAGTTTGATATTGATATTTTTTTGCATGGGTCTATAACTATAAAAATATATTTTTATATCGATTCAAATGAACAACCAGATGGAATTTTGCTTGATCACTATTTAGGAGTTTGGTTTTATTGAAAAACTCGTTAATAACTTTTAGACATTCTATTAATACCCCTAAACATATTTTTTAAAAGGTGATATAATTTTGATTTATTCATACATAAAGGAAATAATTTAACAAGTCGAAATTTGTTCTAATGGGGTAGTTTTAAGAAAAGGACTTGATAGAATTTTTTTCGCGATCGCGGGGACAGACGGGCCTGAAATATAGTGAGAAAGATCTAAAACGCGCCCGAACGAACTCTTCCCGTGTGAAAGGTTCCGAAAGTGATTGTTGAGCGGCGTATGTAAGAGAGACCGGGTTTGTCGGGTTGCGGGTCATTTTTTTAGATGAGGTTCAATTGTTTAGTTTTAATTTTACCGAGATTTCTAAAATAATTTAAAAAGAATTTCGTAAATGGTTTTATATAAATAGGATTGTGTAAAAAATGCAACGTACACCAGAATAGCCCACTCCCAAGAGTTGTGTATCAATTTACGGAATAATTATAGTAAAACGCAAAAGGTTTTCATTGATTTTCCGGAAAAGACGCCAGGAGGTTCTATTTGGGCTTTATAGTAAGAGATAATAGTTTTTAAAATTTAAAATAGGGAATATTTATTTGTTTGTTTGTTTTGGGCAAAAAAAAAAGAAAAACACCCAACCTCGCAAAAACTAAGATGATAAACAATATTTTATGATGGGAATCAACTACATCCAAATTTTATGTTTACATATGATACCATAGATTAAGAAAAAAGTTTAAGGGTTATAATTTTTTTTTATCAAAAACCAAAAAAACATTATCTTTGATAAAATCATATTATGGTTTTTTATTTATTGTA
Source organism: Lamproptera curius (assembly GCA_029286875.1). Classification (NCBI taxonomy): domain Eukaryota; kingdom Metazoa; phylum Arthropoda; class Insecta; order Lepidoptera; family Papilionidae; genus Lamproptera; species Lamproptera curius. The sequence goes on along the minus strand of JAGSMT010000335.1, from coordinate 68,032 downwards.
ATTTTAATTTTATTATTTAACTATTTTAATGAAAACATTAAATTATTTAAACTCAGTGAACTTTCATTCTTTTCTTTTAATTTTAATACTGATGTCTATTCATATATAAAGCAACAAAATAGGATTACTGATTTTCATTTTTTGAATAAATTTTGAATTTAAAAATTCTTTGAAACCATAGTCATTAAAGTAAACTTTAAATTGGTTTAAAAGTTGATCATTGATAAAATCAAAATTTTAAAAGCGCCTTATTTAGCCCTGACTAAAAATTAGAAAAAGCGGAAGTGAAAATAATGTGCTGATGAAATTCTTAAATTAATTGTGTTTTGATTATTTATTTTAATTATCTGTTGATTGGAAAGAGGTCCATTTGAATCAAAAGATCAAATGAGACCGGCTTAAAACGATTCTACTTTAAAAAAGGTTAAATTAAAACCTTGTTTAACATGTTAATCGAATTGTAATTACCCCAAACTCTAAACAATTAAACATTTTAAACCTTATATTTTTGAAGTTTTGCCACAATATTTATTAAAAAAGAAAATAATTTGGGTTTACGAATATTGAAGAATAGATATAATAGGGTTGTCGTGCAAAAAATAAAATTTGAAGATAACCGTTTTGACGCAATACTTTATTTAAATATTCCTAAGGATTTTCGCCACGGGGTAGTGTTCAGTCCTTGGGCCGGCACAGGCCGGGACCTGGAAGTCCGCCGTTTCCAGCAGGAAAAGGGGGTTTGTTAGCTTTTATTTGAGGAGTTAAGACCCGCAAAGGAGGCGGAAAGAAAAGCCAAGAAGACCGAGGATTAAAGAAAGCTTTGCACAACTTCACCCCTGTACGAGCCCCAGGAAGCCGGGCGAGTCCGGGCCTGGAAGAAAGTTTAAAGGGAAGCCGTTTCGTTTGATCCGGAACCATACCTAAAATGAGCAAATTAAATTCCAAGTTTGGGCAGGGTATGAGGGCCCCCAACTGTTGATACTTTCGAAGAAAATTTATAATATAATACATAAATTTTAAAGCATAGTATTTCAAAGTGTTCATCACTCTTTTAGAATTTAAACAAAAAACTTTTGGGAAAATTTACAAGTGAAATGTTATAACAAAAAAAATAATACATAAATTAGGGAATTGAAACTTAAATTTAAAATGGAATTCAAGGTAATTGTACCCACAGTCATCGGTATCAGAACGCTTAAGTAGTCCGACTGACAAATGATAGAAATAAGATTGATATTCTTGTAATATCTAAATTGTGTGTGTTTCGTATTTTATTGGCACAAAAAAAGAATTAACCTGGTGGTGTCTTGAGAACGAAAAAAACAATAAACCCTTTGTAAGGAAAACCAATTTTTTAAACTGCGACGCTTATTTGTAACAGAAACCGGTTGGTAAATTATATAAGGGTTATCTTAAGAAAATATGTGACAATCCGGACCTCCTGACCCATGGGCAACAAAAATTTTTATCCTTGCAAGGAAATTACTTTTTTGGGAAACACGTGTCTTAAAGATTATACCACAGCCACCAGTGATGATTACCCTTACGTACCCAACCTACTGCCGGTTTTTGGAGGACTATTGAAAAAAGCTTTTCCAAAATATTATAACAAAATTAAAAATTTTTACCTGGCCCAAAAGCAATGCTAGTGCAGGTTTTGATTCTCCCTTTTCGATTGGTGGGATGTGTTATTTGACCGAATTACATACCAAAAACCAGACCGGTTTAATAACGCATTGATTATTTTTTAATCTGGAAAATATAACCCGTTCTCCTATCGTGCAAATTCATTTTCCCGGACGATACCCTTTGATTTTATGTTTTCAACTCCATCCACCCACTTATAATCCCTGTTTTAGACCCGTGAAGCGCAACAAACACTCCGCACCAATGTTTCTTCAAGTCCTGTTTCTGTTCTGACTTCACGCATTCTCATTTTTATTCAATCTGTTCTTTTTAACGAATGAGCCCTTCCGAGATTAGGATAGCTTTAAATTGTTTTGTGTTTAAAAACCGAAATTGTGTAGGAGGAATGAATAGATCCCTTTATGATATACATATAATGTTTTAATATAAATATTTATATCTAACTAAATGTTTTAATTTTGAATATACATTACTCTAAAAGTATTTATAGTTATATATTAAAACAAGCAATTTTATTTGATTGTTTTTTTTTTTTCTGTTAATTGTTTAATTGTTACTGATTTTTGTCTTGGGATCTTTTTTCAGGATATTTGGTGTTAATTGCCATTCGCTTGTTAATTTTTGGGTGGTTATTTTTCGCATTTTCACGCAGAAAGACAGAATGTCCGCCCACAGCCTCGGTGGACCCGGAGCCTGACCCACGACCTGGCACAATTGTCTCAGTGCCTAGGGTCATTTCGCTATGGTATGTGATTACCCATTATTTTTTGAAACAATGGTCACCTTTTCACCACTTTGTATTTAAGAAACTGATTAGTTTTTTGCCTAAAACAGATCGAAAATAAGAGAGACGGATTGTCCCAATTTAATATTGGCCGAAGATTCATTTATCATTCAGGAATTGTTTTATAAGAATGAAATACAGGTATTTTAAAACACCATTTAGATAAAAAACAAATTGGAAAATTGTTTAATTGGATTTTTAAAATCCACCATAAAATTGGTTATTACAAAAGTTGAGTATGTAAACAAACATAAAACGTATTTTGGTCAATTTACTTAACATTTTTTCCATTTTTATTTTTCAGATATTTTTAAAAATTTAAATTCCACCAATGCAGGTTGGTTTATAACCCCATACGATACGTAGAAAATATAAGGTGTTTTTTAGCAAGATGAACCTTGCAAATATATTATTTAAGATATTTAAATTTTTTAAAACGAAAAAACATTCCTGTTATTTTAAATAATTAGAATTTTGTTGGATTTTAAATTTTATGTAAGCAAGAATTTATAGGGAATAAAAAGTAGAAATTAATAGAAATAAAATTTTTTTACTTTTAAACATTTTGTAAATGTTGATAAGGAGAAGTAAACAATTTTTTTATTAATTATATTGATTAATCTCATATCCCTTTTCGGCTTGCGTCCATCGCCATATTTTAGGATGAATTTTAATCGAGATATTAAATTGGGAAATTCCAGACTATTCAATTTAAACTATTTACCCACAAAATTTGGAAAGAAGGAAGTAAGCCGATGCATTTCCAAACAACAACCTTGGGTTTAGTAAAATTTTGTTAGGCGTACATTAAAATGAAAAGAAGAACGAAATAAGGAACAAAGGACCAGACTTAATTAAAACACCCAGTTTTAGTAAAAAAATTTGACTTTGATAAATACTATAATATTGATATAATTATTAAATTATTAAATATTTAAATATATGTACACAAATATATAAATGAATGAACAAAATTTACAAAAGCAAGATCTATCAAATTATTTTAGATTTGAATTTCAGTGTTGCTCATTTTTAAACACATAATCATGGACTGGGTTTAAATAAGGCGACTTACAGCCAATCTTAATCATAAAAGTAGTCAAATGATGAAGGAAACAAACGGTAAGGGGACATTAAGAAGGGTTGTATGTTGAGCAAGAAAACTTATGTTATTATAAACTTTTTATTATCCATTTAAAAATGTGACTTGAAATATAAAGAATTAAACATTTATAATAAGGATTCGGGAAGTTTTAAAGTTTTTTCCTTTTTCGTATACAAATTAGTTACCAAACAGTACCATTAAATTTTGTGTCAAAGATAAACGCTGAGAATTTGACAATGGGTGCCGATTCGAGGGGAAAATGGCAGGTGCCAAAGGATAAATTATATTCCACCAAATTATTTTTTATTATTTAAATAAAATTATATCATTCTAGTTTTCAACAATCTTTTGAGAGAAGAGGAAAAGGTTTTTATTTTATCAAAAATTAGGAAGTTTTTGCTATTCTATTCAAAATTATAACCCCAAAGGCCTTGCCTTATAAAATATTATTTTTGGATTTTTATAATATTATAATTGAGAATTATTATTTTAATTGAAAAAGGCTTACCCATAAAAACACACCAAAACTTCGAAATAAAATTTTAAGATATTAACATCTGATTCTGTTGACGAAAAAAAAAATCTTAGAGAATTAGCCAAACAAATTAAATTAAATAGGGAAAAGAGGTTGTATAGAAAACCGATTTTAATATTTTGCATAATTTAAAAAAAATATGTCGTTAGTGGAACAAATAAACCAAAAATGTTCCAAGAAATATTTAATTTCCAAGACCAATATCCATGAATATTTGTCGGCGTTTCCTTTTTTGTTGGTAACTATGAATACCATAATTTTGTTAATTAATAACTTTTTATTCATTTTTTTTTTTTTTATTATACTTTAAAAATAAAATTTGTATATTAAACGAGGAAGGATAGTTTTTTGTTGACCATTTTCCTTTTAAATTTTACTTAAATAAACATATTTGAAGTACCTAAAGATTATTGTGAATTTAACTTTTTTTCTTTTCCCAAAATTTTAATTAAAGGGTTGAGAATGAAAAGAAATTATTATTATTATATTTCCCAATAATTTTGTGGTGAATTTATTGAATTTATATTGTCAATGATGGAGGATAACACAAACATACCGTTTTATTAGACATGAGTTCAATTAATTTATCATAATCCGGTTGATATTTTCGCTTTTGTCATTACAAAATGGAATAGCTCAGATCGACGTTGTTTGAATTTGATGCAGTTGAAAAACGCTGAATCCCTTACGTTAAACACATTTAAATAATTCCCAACTTAAATAGATGAAAATGAAGAAGGGACCATATGATTGGAAAATATTGTGATTAAGAAAAAAATTTTTAAAAATTAAAAAAATCCGTTAAAAAATTGGCCGAGATCCGTTCATTGATCTAGATACTTAAACAAAACCTGCCACCGTAGTGGGTATGGATCCTTTAGAAAGGAGGTATTGAATCCGCGCGGACCAAAAATTTCATTTTGTTTTAGTTGGGTTAAAATTTGGGGAACCCAAGTCTGAAAAGAAGGATCCAGGTCGGAGGTTAAAAAGCTCCACCCACCGGATAGGTCCAAAAACCCCCTAATGAAGAGGATTAGAGACGGGTCCGACAATGGAAATCCAGGTGATGAGATGATTCATAAAGCCAAAGGGTTTTTTCTGAAAATCAATCTTTGGGTGGCTAATCACAAAATTTTCACCAGAAGTTTATTGGATCCATAATTCATTCATCGGAAATTTTAAACAGGATAATTTCAAAATTTTTCATGGAATCAATTAATTTTTTGATATTTTACGCTGACCTTTTAACTTAATTTTTAAAAAGAATTAGGTCACCAAAATATCCAACGAATATAAGTAACCCCAAAACTTTTTAATTAAATAATAAATTTAAATAACCGTCTTTTATCATAAAAACCCACCATACTAAACTTATACTTTTAACCTTTTAAAAACTTTATTAAAACCAGATAACGACCATTGTTAATGCTTCAAAACCTTTTTCTTTATTTCGAAAAAATGTTTTAATAACGATATTCTGCATTTTATGAAAATCAATCAAAGCCTTTTTTTTTGAACCCAAATAGCACATCAACGTTTAGGGTTGAAATATGAAAATATTTTTCAAAACCTTTTACAGCCCTCAAAATGAAAAAACAATCAAACAAGGGCAAGATTTTCAGCAAAGGAATAGCTGTCTAACTTGACTTATTATTTACATTAATTGACTTTTCACAAATATTTTATAAAAACAAGTTGGATAAGTATAGATTTACAAAGCGTGAGCGCATATTTATATGTTAACGAACTCACACATTTTTTAGTTAACATTTTAAAAAAAACCCATATTTTTGAAGTTTACCTGTAGTGTGTTTACTTTAAAGTCAAAAAGGGGTTAAGGGGAATAGTGGGTATTTAAAGGTTTTTTGTTAAAATGTATTAATTATTTTGATGTAATAAATTTCTGGGGACTTTGTAACAACTTATAACATAGTAGTTCGAACCATTAAATTAGATATTATATTATATAATAACTCAGTAGAAGTGTCAGAACTTTAAAAAGTTACCACAAACGCCCTTTTCATTAAATATTTGTACTGATAATTTAATGAATATAAAGTGAGAAAAAAAAATAGAAGCGAATTATTTATCTTCAAATAATTCATTTAAAATTGAGTAGGATTTACATTATTAGGATTAAAATGTTGTGTTTTTAAACGTTAAGCATATAAGTTAGATAAAAGTAAAAGTTGTTTCAAAATAACCACCGTGTTACGGATATCAGCAATGCAGCTGTGCGAAGCCGAGGCGGGTAGCTAGTCTTAAATAATTATAAACACAAAATAACAGTCCGTTCCGAGCTTTTGCACGGATCGGACCACTCTCTATAGATATAGAGCCCTGAAAGAGCGCATGATGTACCAAGAAACTAAAATATCTTGTGTTATTTAAAAAAAACATAACACAACCAAGCAAGTGCCTTGTTTGAGTTATTAAAACTCGAATAGACAATTCCTTTGGATCAATCGAGTCACGTGTAAGATTTGTGGTAACAATATTCGACGTTTGTCGGAATGCACAAAAGCTTATTTAATTTATTGTCAAATGGTAAAACAATGTAATTTTTTTCGGTAAATATTGAATTGTGTCATGGTTTTATTTAAATTTTATAGTAATACAACTTTAATCACAACCGAACCCAACTATTATTTATACGATATAAATTTTTGGTCAACGCTCTTTAGCCACATCGCATAACTGACTTCCACGTATTGTCAACGCGCGGTCCACTGGTTGACGCCGCGTTGTCAACTGGTGGTCCCCACTGCCGTCGAAATCCCTTTCACGGGCGATCGCCTCCGGTGTCGAGCGACTGCGCGATTTTAGTTTTTCTAGAAGAAGATTGATTGATATGATGAATTTAAAATCAATGTTTTAATATCAAAAAATGTCTGTGATGGCAATTTAAAATGTCCGTGATGTGCGAAATAAAATCCTTAGAGGCAGTAATGGGCTTATAGCATTGAGTCATGCAGTTAAGTAGCTAAATGAAAAGTATTACATTTCCTGTCGTGTTCGAGAACCAAAAATCAAACAAATATCTTTTTTATTCAGAAGCTTGCCTGCGTTATTTTTTAAGAATACTGAACTTTTTTGAATAAACAACCATTACGGTATATTAACTTTAATGTGTTTACTTACGACTTCTAGCCTGTCTTTTTTGAAACCTTTTTATTAATATATCGGAGAACTTCCCATTTTTTTGTTATTTTTAACACTTTTTAAAACAATAATTTTTAAATGTAGAAATTACATTAACATCACCTTTATTTTACATACTTTACCAATTTAACAAATAGGATCTGTTTTTATAATTATTTTTTATAAGGAAATTGTACAGAACCTATTAATTATTTGTGAAGTCTACATGAATTATTAATATAATTATCATTCCAATTGGCTCCACGGCTACTAAATTCATTATATATTTTTTAAATAATGAAATTAAGTAAGTATGCCATTATTTCTTTAAGTTAACCCAAGACTAGATAATAAATTATAAGACTATTGTGCAAGAAATTAATTTTTTAACATAGACCTCTGTAGTTATCAAAGCTTGCACTAAGGACTGTCCTGGATTCTAGACCATACTGACTGGGTTCTTAGCAAGATTAAAGGTAAATAATATAAACAACTTTACCATTAATTACTCGAGACGTCTTGGAAAGAAGTCATGGTTGGTAAAGCCCTACCTCCACAAAAAAGTGGTCCCTTGCAATAGGAGTCTAGTCTTTACTACTAAGAAGCCCTCCGGGGGTACCGATGCCGAGATTTGTCCCTGTTTCTATAAAATCTTAAAGGAGTAGGTAATATTTGCCTTTCCTTTAACAGCATAAAACCCTAAAAGGAAATTCAAAATTGCTTATGGGTTCTGGAGGGTTGTTGTCTTTAAAGGCCAAATCGAACCGGGTCTCTAAGACTGTTTCGTTTGTTTATTAAGTCACATGTAATTTTGGTTTAAATCAAGTTTTCAAACCCATGGAAGTGTATGTAACTAAGCCCTTTAGTTGTTGGCATTTCTGTTCTCCCATTTTAACCGCCGCTGCAACTTTAAATTGTATGCAATTTTTTTTAGATTAGCTAAAAACTGCATCAGTTCGATATAAACATGTTAAACTTAAACAATGACTTTTCTTTTTCTTTTTGCAAATTTTTCAAATATGTTTTGTTTCAAAGATTGTTTTTCCTTAATAAATTATAATTTTATAAAGGTTTTAAATGCTTCAATAACAACAAATTTGTCTGTACCTAGTACTAATTCAAACTTTGGAAAATATTAATTCTGGTAAATTATATTATTTGTCCTTAAAATTCTTTAAAGCTAAATTAAATAAAAGTTATTCTTCATTAACTTTATGGAATCATTTTATTAAATTTAATTTGAAAAATATTTATTATAGAATGTTTAAAATTTTATTTTAATTTGAACAATTTGGTGCCCTTCGACAATTACCAAGACCAGAGTGCTATACTAAATTTAATTAATTGAAATTCTATACGTGCTCTGGCATAATATCCAAAGAGCAATTCAGAAGCTGTCCTTTCACGTCTTTAATGGGATTTCGTAATACAAGTGAATATTGTTGGTGTGACAACATTAGGCACATAACCAAAAATATTCGTAACGCATTTTCATTTTTATTATTTTTTTCAATGGAATTTGTTTTCTTTTAAAACTACTGAAATCTATATTTATCACTACTTCTTCAAAATATTTTAAAATTGGTTGAATCTATCCTTTGGCCAAATCTGGCTGGCAATTATAAGCCGTAACCGTATTTACTAAGTAAACCAAGGGCGTTGGTATTATATTTATTATTGTTCGATGTCCAAAGGGCTTCCAGTAACTACTTTTTCCATTAGGTGACCAAACTTTTGTTTGTTTTCGTTTGTGAAAATTTTGGGCCAACTTTGATATACAATGTTTTACCCCATTGGCTTTGGTTGTAGTGGTTTTTTTTTAATGGCATACGGGAAGGGCCGACAGTTGGGCAACCTTGATGGGGAAGTGGTCACCGACGCCCCCAAGACAGGCCACCAGTGGTTTGCCAACCACGCCCCTACCTGGGACATAAATTTTTGGTCCGTTTCCAGTAATTACCCCTTTGGCTACGGTTGCCCTTCAAACCGGAACCCGGCAGTTTTTCACAACCCAGTGGCAGAAAAAGCCCGTTTGCCAAGATTAAGGTTAAGGGTTCTTAATTAAATTGGTCCTAAGTTCTTACAGCGGTTTGAATAAGATTTGGATGCCTCGAAGGGTTGAAAAGTCAGTCCGAAAGGGTAGGGAATTGGTCCTCAGCGGCCAAGGTGTAGAATTGGGAAAGAAGGTGTCAGTTGTCGTAAGCCACTCTTCCCTTCCTCCACCCTCTGTGGGCCGTGGTATGTAGTGTGGTGGGCCCTTGAGGAGGGGTTCGATGCAGTTTTAATCCGATCTCTTTTCTTTGGCAGCCAATGGAGCTAACGGTGGAACCAAATATCTAGGAACCCTACGGAACAAGACTTCTACTCTGTGGCAGAGATTAAATGAAATTGCTCTGCTTAAAACCCTTATATTAATTTTACTTGGTGGTGGTGGCTGGCAAAAAACGACACCATGATGACTTGAAAGCCCTTTAGAAAGCTTTCATTGTAAAGTAATTTTCAATAAAATTATTAATATTTCTTTGTTTTTTCTGAATGAGTTCTTCTATTAGAAAAAATTAGGTTCTGTTTAAATTTAATATCTCTTTTGAAAAAAAATTAAGTCTATTCCTTACATCCTTGACCTTTTTCTTGTATTTTGGTTAAAACTTCGTGAAAAATATTCCTCAATATTTTTATAATTTTGCAATTAATTTATAATTTTGATCTCTCATCCTTTAAGAACTGAAAGAACTTATTTTTTTAACCAAGTCCTCTTTGAAAATTATTGGTTTAATCCTCTTTGGATCGTATTATTACTGGCTGTCAAATTTGAGCTTTAAATTTGGATTCAATTCCCAACTCAATAAGGTTTTTTCTAAAGAAAAAAAACTAACAATTTTTTAATTTGAAAACATTTTAAATTCCATTTTTATAAAATATGCAAGAGCTTATTTTTTACGCTTCCCCATATTTAGTGATACGACTAACGTGTTGATTGCTTTAAAAACATCATGGAAAAATGAAATTGTAGAAAAAATATACAACTTTGAACAGCGTAAACTTTGGTTCACGCAATATAAAAGCGGCAAATCAACTATCCTACGGAATTCGAACCTTTTTCTGCCCCATTTTAAATCTCCTGATAACTTTTAAAGTAAAATCATTTCAAATTTCGTTAAAATGCTTATTGGCGTTTTCTTATAACCCGAGATATAAAAAAATTTTGCTTGGAAAATGAACCAAAAACAAAAAACATCTTAAGGAATGTTTTTCATATGATGAATAATTGACTATCCCTATGGTCAAAATCTCAAAATAACACAATACAGTAGATTATAGTTTGAAAACGACGATATTCGCAAACATATTAAACTTTTTTGAATTTATAAAAATTTTCATTTAAGACCAGGAATTAATCATCCTTCTAAAAAACACAGTCTTTTATTCTAATATAAAGGGCCTTTGGCCTTTATATAACTAGCGTCATTTGCCGATAGTCATTTAATCGGTTTAATAAGACGTAAAAATCCGTGTGGTTTGATAGATAAAACGATCCACATTTCAGTAGCACTTGTTAGTATGGGTATTATTAAGTCCTTTTTTTCAGATTTTATTTTTTATTAATGATATAACCGATGTTTTTCCTCTTTCACTTATCTAAAATTTCTAAATTAAATGTTTTTTACATTGATATCGGTTGGTTAAATAGAAATTTAAAGGTAGTATTCCGTTTTATATTTGTTTTAATTTCTAACTTTTATTCTTGTCGACTAGATTTCTTGAAATTAAAAATCCCCTGGAAACATTTTACTTTTGTCACCCCACAAATTTAAGAAAGGAAATTGCTGTTTTGTAGGTACCTCTTATTTTATTCCTCACTTTGAGAACTTCTTCCGCATTAAATTTAATAATTTCTGCCTCCACGATCTTTATCTACTCATGGTACTTTATTCATTTCCAAAATTTTTAAACCAATGAATTATTATACAATGGTATAAACAGAAAAAAAATTGTACGGGTGTGTTTTGTGTGGTGAATAAACTCAAAAACTGCTGTGCCAATTTTAAAATTTATTCACCCTTCAAAGGTTTGGTTTGAATTGGGTCGAAGGTAAAATTCGGCCAGTAACTTGGAGGTACGTTTCACTAGAAAAAATATAAATTAATAAACTGAAAATAACTCGGGCAGAGCCTTGGTCCCAGAGTACCTGTTTAACAACCACAGTTATTAAAAGGTTATTTATAAAAATTAAGCGTTTGAATTGGGTAATAGTCTTTTATTACCCCTTTTCTTTGAAATAAAAAAAATTTTTCTGTTCCTTAACGTTTTATAATTTTCTCCAAAAAAATACCCAAAACTTTACTGTATTAACCTTGACGGGCCAAATTAATGTTGCTAAGTATTTGGACTTAACACATTAGAATTTAAAACTAGTTTAGGATCGTTCTATTTTTTAGATTATTAATCGCATAAAAGTCAGCGATAATCTTATTTGTAATAATTTCAAACAAGATTATAATAATAAAACTAAAATGTAAAAAACAATTTTATTTTCGATATTCTATTAATTAACAGGTATTAGGCCTTCTTTTAATTATTTATTAAAGAGAATCCTTTTTAAATGGGAAACAATTTTAAAGTTCTTATGTATATTACAATAATTTAAAAATTGTCAAAACAAAATTTTGATAAAAATATTACCAAAGTAAATAATATTATAAAGGAAAAACACGGGCGTTTACGAAAATTACTTTAAAGGTAATTTTATCAATAATTATTTTAACATTATTGTAATATTTTTTCCCTTTAATAAAAAAAAAGTTAAAAGAAAATTTACTAAAATATATTAATGTGTTTTATAAACTATTTAATATATTCTTACAAATATGCTGTCAAAATTGAAATGAAATTTAGCGTTTTAAATTTTTTGTTCAGAACTATATCTTATTAGAAAAACAAATTACAAAAAGAAAAAGTTTTTTCCACAATTGCAACTAAATGTATTATCATTATTTTGGCTTGTTCCTTATTATCTTTAAGATTAAGCTGTTATCTTTTTCTCTGATAACAACAAAAAACTTACTAATTCTGCGGGCTATTCGGTTTACCATGGTTTCATGCCGGATGGCTGCCGTTACCCAAGAACCAAACCCAACCCGCTTCATGTTTCCTTAGGCAACGGAGCTTCCCTCCGGCCGGCAATGTAAAAACAAGTAAATACGTAAACATAAATTCGAAACATATATACTGGGAATTGATTTATTCCGTTAAACTTTCTCCAAATTTAACTTTATATAAGTGTGATGAATATAAGTGTCCAAATACAAATTCGTTAAAAAGGTAATTGAAAGGGAAAATTAAATCGCTTTGTCGCAGTTCCATTTGGAATTTGGGTTGGAATTTTAAATGCATACGAACGTTTAAAACTATTTTGGAAACGGAATGCTCGGCTGCCAGATGTCAGTTCGTGGGAAATTATCGCTGATATTAACAGGTTAATCGATATTCTAAAAAGAATTTTAGGGGACAATTGAATAAAGACATTGTTTATAATTTGCACTGTAAAAATGACATAAATAAAACGTTAGACAAAAATCAATTTAATTATTACTTTAATAAAACACTGTATAGGTTACTAATAATACTTGTCATTTTATTTATAAAAAATCTAGTAATGGAATAAAGGAAAGTATAAATTTTTATAGTTTTAGAAGGAATTTGTTACATTGATTTTAATAGTGCAGTGTGAATACCTCGCCCACTTGATTGTTTTGAAATAATAATTTTTAATCCTTTTTTTTAATCTAAAATAAAAGGACAGAAGTAAATAAAATATATTATCGATTGAAAACAAAAGCCATTAGCAGGAATAAAACCAAAGCACATAACGTTAAATAGAGAGTTTGTTACGTACTTTTGTGCTACGAGATAAATATTATTGTACAGTAATACTAAAACTACAAATAGTTTTTTAGTTACTTATGAACTAGCTACATATTATATCCACTATTTATTTTTAACGGATTTTGTCGCATTCATTTTTAATATTTTTGATGTGAAATTTCTTTATCGGGGTTTGAAAAAAAATTAGTGCAATTTTTTTTGTTACTCGCCATCTTATTTTTTATTCTAGGTTTATGAATTGTTTATATTTACCTTAATTATCATTTCAGTTCCAAATTAATTTTATTTTAGGCATTTTTGGAAATAGCGCGTTATTAACATATTTATACTTTTTTATTTATATTTAGACGCATTAAGCATCTTTTAGATATTCTGTTGCATTAAAACTTACATTTTGAAATCCAGGTGGCGATTGCATCCACTTCCATAAGAGCATCAACACCTGGACGTGATCATGTTATTTATTTTTCAAGTTTTCAAGTTATTTAAGCTTACGTTTGTCATATATATATATGTATATATATATATATTTATTATAAAGTGGATAAATTAGTTTTTTTTTTAAATAACGTTATAAAGATGTTTCACTTCTTACGAGTGTACGCTGGTACACGCACACATTTTTTTTTCTGACGTTATGATGATGCTGGAGGATTTGATGATTATTTAAATAATAATAAAAACTGACTAAAATTAAAAAGTATTAAAATTAATTACCTTTTATTACCAATTAAAATAAGACGGTATTTGCCCATTCTGCTTGCAAAGCAGCGAGCTTTTCCTAAATAAATTAAAAGTTTAGTTTATCTTTAAAAACCAAGACAAATCCAGCAAGATTCCAATCCACAATCTATGCGTAATAAGAACTGCTGCTCTAACAGCCACAGACACACAGGTAAGAAGGTACCTAACCTTGGAAGAATAAGAACTTTACAGAGAAACTAAACATTTAAAATAAATTTATAAATTATTCGGATTGGAGAACAATTTTCAAGAAAAAGAGCATTAAATATTACCAAAACATAAGAAGCGTAGTAAAGCACTTTATGTTGAGCATGACACGTTCTGTATTTTATAAATTTCAGCCAATATAAAAGCCTGAACCGCGTTTTATCGAATATAAAGGAAGAACGGTACAAGAGGAAGCAATGTTTGGTTTTATATTCGAGTTCACGTAAAATAAAATGTAATAAACTTCTAGCAATGTTTTGTACTGAAAACTGAGGTGAGCACTAAAATATTATTTATTAATATTGGTATACGAAAAATTACTCATTTGAATGAACGTTTTAGAAGCTTTTCGAAATATTACCTGTAAATATTAATTGGTCCATGTAGATGATAAATAATACAATTATTTTAAATTATGCCAGACATGTAAAACCTTTCCCAGGGTCCATCGTCACTGCACGTAGTACAATTTTGAGCGTCAAAATGTTTATTATTGAGTTAACAAGTTCTATCAAGTTTAAACTTTTAGTAATTTCAGTAGCAAAATTGTTTGAGTTGGAATATTATATTTTATTCTCAATCCTTTTTTACGTGCCGAGTACAGATATAAATTTGTACAAGGATATTTTAGATCTAAATAATTTCATTGCTAGGACAGGGTTTAAATGGGCAGAAATTAAGAGCACAGAGACACAGAGACAGAGACGTTTACGTGGCTGCGAAAGCGACACGTATGCTGCAAAGCAGTGTGCGTGGCCTTCCAAGTGTGGTGGCATGTCTTTGGTGGCATCGTGGCTCAGTAGCAGTGGCCTGCGGCGTTGCAGTGCAGGTATGCATGGCAAAGCCGAGCAGCATGGCTGTATGGAGTAACGTTGCGGCTAAGGTGATGCCTCCGTCCTCACATGTTTATTGTTGTTGGACAAGCGATTCAGGGATGCCTCTGTCCACGTGTAATGTTTATTGTTGTTGGACCAGCGATTCAGGGATGCCTCTGGCCACGTATAATGTTTATTGTTATTGGACGAGCGATTCAGGGATGCCTCTGTCCACATATAATGTTTATTGATGTTGGACGTGCGATTCAGTGATGCCACTGTCCTCACACGTGTCGAGTGTCATTGGACAGCGATTCAGAGATGCCTCTATCCGTGTCTTACTTTTATGTGTTGGAAACAAATCACAGATGTGTTTTGTGTGATGTATGTAATGCAGAAAGAGGTGACTCCTTAGTCATCATTCTGGTATAGTGCTTTTGCAATTATTTGCAATTTAAATTATAAATATTATTTTAAAAAACCTAAGACAGTATGGTGGGTGCACAGTATAATCTACAAATACAAATTCAACCATTATTTAATAAAGAAGTTTTAACACTTGCCTATTAATTTTAAAGTACGACAAACCTACCTTCGATCACACTATATAAGTAAAGTGAAGCCTAAAATTGATAAGATACATCAGGCTTAGGAAATCAATCGAATCTACAAACGAGATTTCAAAGTCAAATTTCTACGTTTAATATGGAAGCATCTCATTTTTTTATTGAACGTCAAATAATGAGAAGGAATTTACTTCAACTTCTCATTATTAGGGCGGTTGAAAAATGGTAAATAAGTTGTACCAACAAAAATGAGGCATAAGAATTTAGATAAGCAATTTTAGTATTTTATTATATTAAAATTTGGTTGTTTTATGATTGATGAACATTCAGACATGTCAGCCGTGACCTCACTTTACGAATTAATGTTTACATTACAATTGCAAATTTCATTAGGGCTATTCTTTTTCGAATTAAGTTTGGCGAATTTTGCACAAGGGAAATTTAAACGAGATTAATTACTTTCACGAGGGAGATTTCGACTAGAAATGAAGTTTTTTGTAACTGTGATTTTCAATAGAAGTTGAACAACTGCATGTCCTTGCCCTTAACATTAATCGGGAAATGTTCTCAGTATAAATTTTTAATGAAAATTTTAAGTTTATTACGTTATAAGAAAAGCTATATAATATTATTGTATTATTGCATTCTAGGACATAACGTAACATGTATTGTGTGTTATATTTGTTGACTTATTTAAACATCCCTCTTTTTTATCTGCTTCTTTCTTAACTAGATTCCCTAAACATGCACGTAACTACTCTATTTAGACTGTATGTTTTTATTTTCGATTCTCCGTCTTTTTTTTCTATGGACGTGATATTGAGCTATTAATTGTCATTTGTTGTAGCACATAGGTAATATAAATTTCAGACTTATTTAGTTTTTTCATGGATGTCAGAACTGGACCAAATTGCTACGGGACCAAACGGGAAGCACAAGCTTTCAAATAAAAAAAAAACATACAAATCTGTTCACCCAGGCGAAAGTTCTGAGGTAACAAACATAAAAAAATCAGATGAATTGAGAACCTCCTCCTTTTTTTGAAGTCGGTTAAAAATACGAAGATTATTTAAAAAAGAAAAGACAAAATTGCGAAAACATTGTAATGATTTTCATTACAGGATTCCGTATAAAAATTAGTTCCGATTTTGAAATTGACGGACAATTAGTTATGCTTTTGAAATGGCCAGTAAGAAAAACAAATAATTATGGGTATTTTCAATAAATTGAAAAGATTAAGATACAAATGGTGTTTTAGTTTAGATTGCACAAGATTATTATTTTTCATCAAGTACTTTTTAAATGGAACCTAACGCTTTAAACGATTTTGTTTATAATTTGGAATATTTTTTTTACGGGCGTTTTTTATAAACTTCCTTGATGGTTTTTTTTTACCTTTTTTTTAATACTGGCTAAGACGCAAAAGTATCTGTAAAAATGTTTAACATAATATTAGATACGTCTTTATTACTAATTATGGATTAAAGAGATTAAATAAGTATTAGAATGATCCATTGTTACTTTGTAATGTGAATATAACAATTTTTATTTAACGTTTTAAATATAAAAAATCAGGTATTAGACTAGATTCTGATAAAATTGTTACTGTAAAACTTCTAGAGATATTCGTAAACGACGATAAGGTCAATAGAGTAAAAGTCAATATAGTTGAAGGTAATCAAACTCTAGAAAAAATATATAGAGGATTAATAATTAGATCAACGATTATTATATGATTTTTCTTGCAGCGATAAATGACTTACTTTTTGTGGCCATTGTTGTAAAAATAGTTTAATGCAAAAATTCACATGCATCTTTGTAAGTTTACGATAGAAATATATAGCAGCAAAACGTTGTGTCTATTATATAAATAAGTAATTACTTTACTACTATATAAAAACTTTTTTAACGTTACTATTTATTTCACTTAAACACAAATATCTTTTTACCAATAATGTACTCAAAATCAAAAGGAAGTATCGTGATTATTACAAAAGCTATTAAAATCGCATTATACAAGACTGTATTTCAAAATGATATTTTAAGTTCTTTTATCAAGCCAGCTTTGGGGTATTTACGGGTAGTATCGCTGTTTTTTATTTTACGTAGTTCCAGTTGAACGCTTTTGCCGGCAATAAACTGCTTTGAATGCGCTTTAAAATGACAACATTACGATTGCAGATATGTATCTAGTTACGCGAATACTCAGAAATGGAACTAGCTCACTATAAAGCGCCCGATCCATCTGTATGTACGCAGAAAACATAAATTTTGGTATCTACGTCAATAAATTAAATATCGTCAATAGTAATTTCTTAGATTTCGAAATTCAACGGTTGAACTTTATTCTTATTGTTTTTCTTTGAATTCATATAGTATTGAATAAAATGAAACTGTCTATTAGTAAAGTTTTATGCCTGTATGTCATCGAAAACTTGACATTCTTTTCTTAACCAAAGATAGATGCCTCATCATCATCAGCCTTGATAGTCCACTGCTGGACATAGGCCTCCTAAATACACCCTATCCATCAGGGCGTTTTGGACCGTATCCTACGCTGGTTTAATGCGGGTTGGCGGGAGAACCGAAATGCCATTTTACATGCCCATCCGAGACATGGATCATTATACTTTTCAGGCAATTGGGTGATCCGCCCAAATAGCCCTAACCCACTAGGAAACAACAATTAAATTTATTGAGTCGCCGCACGATTCGAAACCACGACCTCCGTTTCTAAACACGCCTATACCACTAGGCTATGGAGGCAGTTATATAGATGATGCTCAAAAAGTTATATAAATATTTGATTTTGGCTAAGATAGTAATTTTGGAACCCATTATAGAAGATATTAGGTTACAAACTTCTTTCTTCTTCGATGTGTTTAAAGAACGACTCTGCCTAGGTCTTTCGTAATTATATTTTAATTATTGGAATAAAACTGGTCGAAAAGGAAGCGTAATTCCAACCCACGATGTTCACACTGATAGCTTATCCATTCTTATCCCGTACAAAGTATTTCTAAACAGCTCAGAGAAGGCTAGCCTTCATTGGATTAATACAACATTCCTACCTCGATCAAACCCGCTCACGGATAAAGAAGTCAGAGAGCTGAGCGAGTCCCTTCAGGGGTCCCTCGGAGCGTTACCACAGATTAAAGTGAAGTCTGTGCATGCTTCAAAGTTGCACAGCCACTGAATCCGTCGGGTTGTAATTGCTATCAACAACGTCAGTCATCCGTAAAAAAAAACAACATTCTTGGCATTTGATAGTGGCAGCAAATTATAGGAAGAATAAATTTTTCATAAGATCTACACAATTTATTAATGTACTAAATGACTCGCCTAAAATCGATTTGGTTATATCACCTGAATAAATTATTATAATTCAGGAGCTTTCTGTTCAAGAATTGCTTGCATCAGATCTCTTAGTTTAGTGTTAAATTAAATATTTTTTATATTCTAGATTACAAATAAGTCTTTAGTACTCAAGCGTTCAAGTTGCAGTAAAATTTTTATATGCGAAAAGATTTAAATCGTGTATAGAATTTTGTATAAATAAGTAAATGCGAATTTATCACTATGTTTTCCGAAATGAAAAGATAATGATATAACGCAAATTTGGTAAGCGTTCTAAATGCAGTATTTTAATGGTAGTGGTTTATGACAATGTTATATTAATAAAATCAGAACCTCAATACTTTGTAGTTTTATACTTAAACTATAAAAAAAATATAGAATTTAAAATTCATGGCGCAGAAGTTATTTATCTATTTTTTCATTATCTCAATAAAAGTTAGCAATATGAAAGTCTGAAAACCTTTTAAAGGAGCGACGTTAGCTTTGATGTATATTGATCTTTATGTATAACTTTTCCTCGAAGACATCTTTTGAAGAGTTTCCTGTAATCTGATGTTGTTTATTATGATCATTTCATCTCATGTCGAAAAATATGTGATTAGAATTTTTATATTCATTTTTAACAAATAATGAAACACAATATGAAAGGTTAAATGGCTCAGATATCATGTAGTCTTTAATGACGATGGATAAACGTCGTAGAAATCGGTATAAAACTTTTTATGATTTGTGGTTTCTTTAATGTTGTAATATGTCAAAAAAACTTTTTCAAAAAATATTAAACTAGAGTATTATGGTGCAAAAATGTTCATGCACAAGTTTTGGTTTTGTACTTTTATTCAAGCTACCAAACCAGCAGAACGTTCACCTCTTGGTAAGTAAGAGGCTACAAATCCACTAGCCGCCTTGAGACATCGGACGTTTTTTCTTATTTACCCAGTAATTAGGCAGGCTTCGGTGCCTGTCTCTTTGTTCACGCGAATTTCTGTTGTAATCCTCCATCTTCATTATAACAATGGCGTTTTTTCATCTGCCATCCTTTTGCTACTATTGATTAAAGTTTCTACATATGCATGAGTTCAAATGTACAGCAATTGTAATATACATCGTGCGAAATAACTTTATACAGATAACTCAAAATGTTATGCTGAACATTATTTAGACAAACTTGCTTATGCAAATCTCATCATAAACAATTACCTGACTGCGATTTTGAGTTTTTTTGGCTATGATCTCCTCTTAATGTTAATCAATATTGGAAACGTAGTCACTTTGAGTGAGTTGCGTTTAGCCAATCATTCTTTTCTTAATTTTCGAGTCAAATACTTTAAGTGAATTATATATATAAATACCTTGGCCTGCATCTCACTATCACTGGTTTAGAATAAGAAAATCCCACTCGTTGTTCAGATAGTTAAAAATACCAACGTTGCTTCTATCGTTTTAAAATATAAAAAAGACTAATGTCAGCTCATGCAGACTTTGAACTTTCCGCTCATTAACTATAGCGACCGCCTAGTTGTATTAGCCCTCACTTTACAAATCAAACGTCGTTGCTTTATGACTAGTTTGGACAATATGGGTCAATGATGCAATTGTCTAAAAAGTAATATGATGCATCGGATAGGTACAAATCAGCCCTGATTGTCAAAACTATCTTTGACGGTCGTTTTAGGATGTCATCACCTTCAAATTTATTGACACTTACGTCATGCATAGAACGCAGTTTATCCTTTGGGTTGTGACAGTCAGATTCTAGTCGCTTTTCCTTAAAACTGTTATTCAGGTAAATTTGGATGGATTTGAAGCCAACCCCATTATAACTTGGCTGAGTGAACGAATGAGACATTAGAGACCGCTCTTTGAACTAAGCAATGATTACCGATTCGCTTGTTGTTTACGTAAAGATATTTAGAATTTATAATGATATATATTATACATATAGCTTTGTAAGCAATTTTTGTTTATTCCTTTAATGTTTTATATTTGTGTCCTGGCAGTTGGATACCACGCCATACTCCGTAAAAAAGCTAATCGTATAAAACGTTTATTTTATGAAAAAAGAAAAATAAAGAAATAACTCATTTTCCAATTAAATCAAATTTGCAATCGTCTGTGCGCTCTATTATCGTCTCAATATCTTAAGTACACGTTAAAACATCATTTTTTTATTTCAATATCATCTACTTATTCCATTTCTCAGTACTGTCGTTATAGTATTAACAATAACAGAGTGCTGCAAAATTATTCAAAATATTAAAGAAACATTTCATTCGGTTGTCTCATGAATTAAAGCCACGCAACAAAGTAAGGGTGATAATGGATCTGAAAGCAGCGTGCATATTTTATGCAAGGCTCTTTGAAGTCTTACGCAGATTTGCTTGTCACGGAAGCTGGAATATTCACGAATTTTCACCTAAACCATATTAGGAAAAGTTGTGCCTTTCAGTATGCACATATATATTATATATATATTCTATTATTACAGCTATGTATTATTATATTACATACTGTATTATATTCCATAATACTTACTGCCTTTGAGCCTAGTGGTATGGGCGTGTGCTTTTAGAAACCGAAGGTCGTGGGTTCGAATCTTGCGGGTACTCAACAAATTTTCATTGTTGTTTCCTAGTTGGTTAGGACAATTTGCGGCGATCACCCAATTGTCGAAAAGAAGATGATCCATGCGTGGGAAGGGCATGTTCAAAGTCGGGTAGTATGATGTATAACAACGGCATTGCAGAAGTTGCTTGTCATTACAGATTTGATTGAATAGTAGATGAATAAAAGGTGTTGGCAACTACATAAATGTTCGGGCTTTATATTATAAATACGTTTTTAAGATTGTATTATTAGTCGAAGTAAGGATACCATGACTTAATAAAAAAAGGTAAATATGCAATTAAAAATCTTTAAAAAATATAATTACAGCTGCAACGACCATGAAATTAAAATCCTAATTTACAGATGATATGAATTTTAAGATTTCGGGAATTTGCAAAATATATGTTTAATGATAATTTATTGTAGAGTGCTTCCGTATTCTGTAATTATAATGCAGCGTGTAAAATGTAGCATGAAGTGAATGAAAATTTTCATTTCAGAAAAAAGCATTGTTGTTGAATGTAATTTTAAAAGTTAAATAATATAAACATGCAGTTGAATGTAATTTTTAAAAATGTTAACTTTAAAATGCTTGTTGTTGGTTATTCAAAAAGTATAGATATATGTTCCTGCAATTTTTATTGTTGGCCAATCCAAATAGTACAATTATGTTAAACATAGTTTAAGGCTATCACTTTTAGATGAGTCAGCATTATAACACAAGGGTGGGATTTTAAGGCCGTAGTTTACTTAATTTCTTAAATAACTATTAAACTACTCATCACATTATTTTTATAAAAGATGAGACCTAACGGGGAATTAGAAGCGAAGCAACGGGTTAACATGTATAAAAAAAAAACTTACGCTCAAAATTGAGTTCAAGATAAAGAGAGTGAATAAAAAATAGAGAGTTTCTATATCAAATCCTCTATTTGACGGATTTGTCGCAATAGTTATCTATTTATTGAATGGTGGATTAGATATGTGTAATAATGGCATAAGTAAAAGAAATAATTATAAGTTTCTTTCACTTACGCGGTTGTTTTTCATATTAAATTCATCAGCAGCCTATGATAGTCTTCTGCTGGACATAGACCTCCCATAACACATTCACTGCTGACCACTCGGATCCGAAAAATGTGTTTTTATTGAAATATTATATTACATTAATATTTTATGTATATTTTCAAACATACCTAGGTATTAAATAAAAATTCACCATAAAAGATTTGGCATCCAGCTATTACTTTTTTTTATTTTGTAAACAGTGAATGTGTTAATACACCCTATCTATCCCTTAGGGGTTTTGGACCGTACCCCACCACGCTGGTCCAATGCGGGTTGGTAAGTGGACAGACTTTTACGTGCCCATCCGACCCATGGATCATCTTACTTTTAGACAACTCGGTGATCGGCTCTGAATTTCCCTAACCAACTACGAAACAACAATGAAAATTTGTTCTCGCAGGAGTCAAACCCTCTGGTTTCTAAAGCACACGCTCTCCACTAGACTACGTTATTATAAAATAAATTTTGGATACAACGTTTTGTACAAACAAAGTGTGTCTAAAATTTAAAATAAGATATTTAGATAAAATATTTGTTGATAAAAAATCTTTGCAGGAAAAAGATTGAGTCTGAAACTTTCATTTTATCTACCTACCCATTGTGATTTGTGTCAATAAACTCTTCAGATAGGTAACGGCATTGTACATATTGGGCATTTAATTTATTCATAATACCAAATTATAAATAATATAAATACTGCAAGCCACTCTTTCTTTTATAAGTATTCAAAGCAAGCACAATTTTAACGATTAGTTTTAAGTATACGAAAAATTTCTTTTCTCTAAAAAGAGTCATGATTCAATAATGGGATGTTTTTATCATGCTAATAAGCTTATCATTTAATAGGCGAACAATATTAGTGTTGCAATGTCTTAAATTACTTGTATAAATTAATCTGCTGCCGTGACAGTAGTTTACGTTCCCTTGAGATTCCATCGAAAGTTGAGCGTGTAACTGACTTAGTGTAATCAAAGTTTCAGTTTTAGTCATAGCCCTCCATAGTACAATCTTAGGATCGACTACGAGTACACTGTTCTGCAATAGAATGATAAAATCAAATATATTATGCTGAATTAGATAAAAACCTAACGCTGTTCAAACTAATATTTCCTTGTTCGATACAGAAACATAACGCTTGCTCCAATTTGATCATCATTAAAAATTGAAGAACCGGCTAAAGGAAATCGGCGTGACTATTTAATATATCGTAATAATGTTATGTAATTTTTGGAAAATTACGTATTTAATTTTGTTTAGATATATGAAGTTAATATTAATGATACTCAATACAGTGATAAAATCCATGGCGTGAAATGACACTACTTGCAAAACACAGTTTTTTTGTCCGTTTGTACAAAAAACATACGGTATTGTTATTTGACAAGAATAATTAGGGGAAACTATTAGTTTAAATTTGTTTTAACTGACGTTTTACACATTAAAATTAACTTTGTATTGCAAGTATGCCGCATCACGATTAGGAATGGTAAAATGAAAATATACACATAAATAGAAAGTAAATATGAACCTCTAAGAAAACAATAGGATGAAACGGTTTGTTCAACATTAACGTTGAGGACGCATGTATATGTTAATCGAGGATTTTTTCTTTATGATTATGTGACATTAAAGCGGTTATTTATTGCGGCATAAAAAATTTTCGAATCAATTCATCCTCAATGACTGTCAATGGCACAAAAGGAAGCGGTGTGGGGCTTCGTTAAAAAGTCACGGTATGAATGGCGCGATTTAAGTCATCTCATTAATTTGACTGAGTGACGTGTTATGAATTCATTGTATGGGGATCAATGTTTAACATTCTTCTCGCGAAATGATGCTTCATCATCGGATAATGTACCTTTATTATTATCATATTAAAATTTATTGTTTACCAAAAGTATATGTTTATTTTATGTAATTTTTTATATGTTATTTTTTTTTAAACTAATCGAATCATATTTTTTGTTTAGGCATTTATAACTTTGTGTCATTTACGAACTAATTCTATAAATTCATTCACAATTAACCTGCGGTCCGGATTTTTATAAATATTATAGAGTTACTTTAGATTGAGATACAAAAATACAATACATATATAGAATTAGACTTAGTTTAAGTGTTAAATGGCCTAGTTTCTTTAATAAATGAGTCTGAAAGAGCAACCACGCTCCACCTCCTTCGGACTTTAGTTTGAAACATATATGACATGTACATTGAATTAACAATTTTAAGATACATATTTCTCTCGCGGCCTCATATACTATTCGATTTTTTTATTATAACTATATATAATATATACTTACTTATATATACACTTTTAATCAAAATTTAGTTAATTGACTTTTATTTGTTATTACAAAAGCACGCCGCTTACATCTTCAATTGATATAAACCCTATTTTAGCCTTTCTGCCTCCTTAACTTTAATGGCTTAAACTTCGAAGGTATTAATATTTTCTGTAGCTTATGCAAATACGTGGGTGCGTTATGTTTAATTATTGTACAGTTATCAAAAGTTTTACCCGACGTTTTAAAACCTCACCTTCATCACGGGATCGACTAAGATTATGGGCGTCTAAATGTCATTGTTAATTCGGCTACCCTTCGTCTATCTATTCTCATTTTTTTTTATTTATTGGACAAACAAACAGTTTCACAATTAGAAATCTTACAGCTAAGTCGTAATTAAAGTTTAAATAATTATGAAACCAACACCATCTGTCACTGGTTACTGCAAAAATTAACATGATTTGAGAATGAACATGAATTTTAATCTATCCATTAGGGGTTTGGACCACGCTGGTACAATGCTTGTTGGTGGGTGGACCGACTTTTACATGCCCATCCGACGCATGGATCATCTTACTTTTTCAGACAATTGGGTGATCGGCCCAAATGCCCTAACCAAACTAGGAACCAATAATGAAAATTTGTTGAGCTCCGCAGGATTTGAACCCACGACCTCCGGTTTCTATAGCACACGCCTATACCACTAGGCTACGGAGGCAGTTACGGAATTTTAACTAATACAAGTAATTATCTTAATTTAATATAAAGGGAAATCTTAACATGAATTGAAGTAAAATACCTAGAGTTAAAACTAAAATAGTGCATGGGTTGTGTGTGTGTATGAATGTATTTTTTCATATTGTTTCATATAAATAGAAATTGTGCTCTTAACATTTTAGTAACTTTAAAGTAATTAGTGAGCATAGCGTATAGTGCTCGCTCCACTTGTATCACTGAGTGCTTTTATAATTGATTTCTTAAACCTGCTGACACGCATGGAGAATGTCAATATGGTTAAAATATGTTTTATATGGGGATATAAAACAAAGATTATATGAAATACTACCAACCGCATTGGACCAGCGTGGTGGGATACGTCCAAAACTCCTAATGGAAATTGGTATATTAGGGAGGCCTATATCGAGCAGTGGACTATCACAGGCTGATGATGGTGATGTAAAATATATAAAACAAAAATCGTATTATAAAATAAAGTCCCCGGCCGCGTCCGTATTTCTATCTGTTCGCGTTTAACTGAAATACGACAGCACATATTGTCACACGGTTTTTACAAATCGATAGAATGATTCTTCTGAAAGGTTTAGATATATAATTTGTATAGTTTATGTTTACATTTCAGTAAAATATATCAGTATTCGTCAGAGACGTCGGAAATAGATTGAGCCGTCTTAGAGCTTTCAACGAAAACACTGCTTAAGCCCTATGAGATATAACAAAACAAGGTACCGCAGAAAATATTCTGTCTGATCCATAAAAAAGTACACAATAGCATATGTAATGGCTTGCCTGATTTTAACGGGATTATCTCTAAAAGATAGCTGATATAAAGTTATTGTTGCATGTTACCACACGGACGAAGTCGCAGACAACGCTAGTTTTAAAACTATGTGTTCCGATTTATGCATACTGAGCTGACAGTATCATGACTGTATTGATCACGGTCGATCAAATCACTTTGATTTGACCGCAACCCATACGCGAGTGAGCGCGTGCCGGATTACGAAAAGGTTCGATTATATATAACCCACACTTCACAGCAAGCAAAAAGTAACCTTATACAGTTGAAATAACCGTGTCAGTGTGGAAAGAACCCGCAACTTTCTCGTTCTTTTTTATGCCGAAATAAAGAGACAGAGACTGTCTTATGTCTTATGTATTCGAAGTTATGCTTCTAGACCTGTGTCTGTGTGAAGCTTCATCTATTACTGAGTTCGGAGGATTGAGATCCCTCGAACTTGGTGACAAAACTTTAAAGAATGGCCACACGCATTTAGGATGCGTGGGTTGATTTGAAGAAGTCGCTTAAGGATCATCGACACTCGGATACGGACCGAGGCGCCGACGTTCGGTCGACTGTTTAATCGGTTGCTGGGGCGGTGAGAATCGTTCTGGAACGCGGTGTATCTCGTGTACGCGGTGTGTTGGTCTCGCCGTGCTCTCGAGCGAGAGTAGACCTAAAAGTGTGGTGTGTTATCCCTACTTGTGTGTGTAGTATCGTGTGGCAGGGACCCTGAAGGGTCCAGAATTCCTAAGCCCTTCTTCATCTGTGTCTAAGAGTATATTACGGGACGACGTTTCCCACAAGAGGCATCTGGGTCTGCGTGATAGTTTGCAGCGCTTACCATCAGAGGGTTATTTTGCGTTTCTATTCTTTCATAGAATTTTTTGATAATGTTTTTAAAATGAGCGCGTAATGTCGGCATCTTGCAATCGCTGTGCAAGTCGACATTTCTTTGATAAGACTCTGCTCCAGTGGCACGTCGTAAAATTTATTTTGTACCACCTGTAGTTGATTTAAATGGTGGGAGGATATATGGGCAAAAGATTGGCAAGCATATGTCATTATCGGCCGTATGCAAGCTTTATATAATAAAAGTTTATAGTTAAGAGGCATTTTGCTATTTGTGTTGGTAAGATAGTAGAGACGATGCGAGACGTAAGCGGCTTTTCTCTTAACCTCTTTGACGTGGCTTTTGAAACTCATGTTACTGTCGAAAGTAACACCTAAATATTTGCTTTCTTCTCCCAGGGATCGGTTTACCGTAAAGGTTCAATTACCCGAGTGTTTGTCTACATCGAGCGTTATGTGCGGTTTTTGGAACGGAGATCAGCTCTGACAGAAGACCGATTAAAGTATATTGCTACACTTTTCGGGGCAGAGACTGTGATCGGGTTTCGGGTTAATATAGTAAGCCGCAGACCAGACGCGACGTGTCGCGCGCGCCAGTAGCGCGTGTGTCGGCTCGCGTTTTTAATTAATTTTATCGTCATTTGTAACGACTACGTTATATTATTCTCACGGAAACTTAGTTAAACTGTTGCATTGTCATTAAGGCTAACTAGTATTAGTTATCGTTGTAGATTCGAATACAAATTAAGTGTTATAATAATTAGCGACACTGATCAAAACTTAAAAATTCATTAAAGAGGTAAATATTTACAGTGACCTAAGTACATTGTACATGCTAGGTGTCATGCAAAAAAAACTGAGATTTTTAAACAACGTTTCCGGCTTATGGTTTAAAGAAACGAGAAGTTTCTTAATCATCAATTGGTAAGAAGCTAGACGCAAAAAATTATAAACTAGAATTTATATCAAAACTATAGTAAAGAAAATGTTTGTAATGTAGTCTTTTTCGGAATTCATCTCAGTCTTCCCACACTCGTGAACACAACTGGGAGCAAATTCACTATAAATTTCAGTATTCTTATTGAGAACTTCCTCAAAAAGTTAACAAATTCTGTAACAGTTTTTTTATACTAAAGACAACAATATTATTTTATATTGTACGAAATATTTTTGTCATAATTATTTATAGTTTTATTAAATTCTGCTATATCGGTTTCACAGCTTGTTTTAAGAATAAAATATCGTGCTTAAGCCAGCTGCTGATTCTTTTATTAACAAGTTGCCTTTTTTGCGTATCTTTGCTCAAACATAGCTCCTTCTA
The DNA here is from genome assembly GCA_029286875.1 of Lamproptera curius. Lineage (NCBI taxonomy): Eukaryota > Metazoa > Arthropoda > Insecta > Lepidoptera > Papilionidae > Lamproptera > Lamproptera curius. Next base: position 39,590 of record JAGSMT010000335.1, on the reverse strand, counting down.
AGAATCGAAATAAATTCTCAAAGAACGATTCCCTGTGTCAGATGATTCAAAAAACGTTAATATTCAAATAAAACTGTAACTTTGGATGAATCAGAATGCCTAAAATTTAGTATTATTGTAACCTAAATCTAAATAAGTTTTGTTGACTCTTGCTTCTTCAATTTCAATGTTCCTGTAAAATTTAGTTACATTTCTTGATAACTCAATTATTTCCGCACTTGGCATACCGAAACGGAGGGCAAAGGCAATTAACTTTGGAGACTCTATTAATCCGTAAAACTTTGATTACACTCACTCAATGATACTTACTTTCCTATAAGACATCTCCCCGTGACACCGTTACGTTTAATTTAACTTTGATCTTATTATTTCCATCGAGTACATCATGATAAGTCACTTCACAAACAGCATAGTTTTAGGAGTATTGAGATTTTTCGGAATGAATAAGGCGGATTTTTAGTACTGTATATCTAAAGTGATTTATATTATCAAAAATAGGCTTATTTATTTAAATACATAATTTTAATTCATTGCTTACAAATACAAAGACGTTAAGTATTATACAGGGAATAAATTTTGCTTTGTTGCCTAAAGGTCGGTAAAGAATATCTAATACTATTTACTGTACTGTCGGATCCAAACAAGATTTTTAGAGTTTCATAAACCTAAAAACTGTGCAGTGTATAATAATTTTGTTTTATGAATTTTAATTCTAACTCTTCTCGGCGAGCCTTGCCGCAGCACCGTTACATAAGTTACTTTATACTTATGAGATATTCATTATAACTTTACACTTTTAATTGCGTAAAAAAATAGATCTCAATGAAATGAACAATGTGACTTATTGTAAATTGTTGAATAACCTTTGTCTATTTGAATTATTCTTGGTACTTAGATAAACATATTTTATTACAGGTGCAAATTTATAGATCTATTTAAAACACGTTATAGAGATCATAATTTTAATTCCATTTTATTAGGGAAAGCATATGTAAATAAATGTTAATGATATGTAGGTTGTAGCTGCAGCAATATAGGAAATTATTAAAAATTAGAGTAAACATAGGATATCACGCTAATCAAATGAAAAACAAATAGTAAAAAAGTAGTTGTTTTTAACTACACTTACTTTAAGAAGGATAGTTTAGACTTAGAACACATATTCAGAAAGTATTTCTTTATACAACTATGCTATGTTTTATTTTTCCTTTCTGCAAAATTTATTTATTGAGTTAAAAAAATTAGTCAAAACAATGGCAATAACAAAATGTTAAGCTTTAAACGTTTGCTTTTAAATGCTATTAGACAAATGCACGTACCAAAGAATGATTGTGGGTAAAATTCATCACTTTTACGTTCGGTGCAAATATTCAGGTATATTTCTTAGGTACTAACTAATGTTCAGAGCAATTTTCCAAGCTAAGCTCTTCTCTCGCTTAGCAGCTATGTATGTTATTATGTTTATGTGCACGTTGTTAGTTTGTGGCTTTTTAAGATTTTCGGCAATGATTATATTATTTTAGTACAATAACTAACTTAATTTTTTTTTATTCATAGTTACTATAAGTAAATGAAGGCGCAAGTGAAATTTAACAAATAAAATAAAGGCCCAATACAGAACCATTTTACGCAATTCAAAATAGTAACAAAGTGAAATTACCCCACGATATCTCCCTTACCTTTTTTATCTCTCATGTCTTTTTGTGAACTTACACTATGTTTCATTAAATGAGCTTGAAACATGTCTAAATGCAATAAAAAAAAGAAAAAAATGCCTATTGTGCGTTATTCTTAAAACTTTCATATATTCGTTCGCCGACTTTATTATAGACTAGTTTAAGATGTACAATTACCTAGATTTTTGGTGTAGTATTTTTTTGTATTTCTCAAATCAAGAATAATTTGCAAAATATATTTTTTATTTTAATATATATGTATCATCATCGTCATAACCAGATTTAATCATTCCACTGCTGGACATAGGCTTTTTTAATGAACGCTAAGACCGCTGGGCCCCTGCTAGTCGCTTCCAACCCCAACCAGCTGCTGCGTGGAGATTGTCATCCCACTTGGTCCTCCTCTCCAGAACATATTTGGTCAATCGGCCATTCATGCTTCTGACTTCAGGACCAGCCCGCTGCCATTTCAACGAGCTAATCCATTGCACTATGTCGGTGGCTTCCATTCTTCGATAAATGAATTCTTTACGATTTTTTTATGGACTAAAGCTAATAAAAAAATTTTGTATTTTGCGTAAAAAGAGTAAACGTTTTAAGGACCTCGTACCATAAATTATTGAACCTAATCGTTCTTATCAGCCAACCCACAAATCTTAGATTTCAGCTCAGAATAAAAATTATTTTATTATTGTTTAATAAGTATACATTGCCTCTGTAAACTAGTGGTATGTGCCTGTGCTTTAGAAACCAGAGGTCGTGGTTTCGAATCCTGCGGAGACTCAACATATTTTCATTGTTGTTTCCTAGTTGGTTAGGGCGATTGGGCCAATCAACCAATTGTCTGAAAAGTAAGATGATCCATGCATCGGATGGGCATGTAAAGTTTGTCCACCCACCAACCTGCATTGGACCAGCGTGGTGGATTCGGTCCAAAAACCCCTAATGGATAGGTGTATTTTGAGGGAGACCTATTTCCAACAGCGGACTATCATAGGCTGATAATGATACAAAATAGCCCTATTACCTCTTTATTTAAAAATCAACCAAATAAAGAAAGCAAAGTTTTAAAGAAAACTTAACGAAGATGCTGAGTTCATGTTATCACTTTAAAAAATTATTTTCCCATAGTACTACAATACATATTATCTTCATATTGCTTTTTAATATTTGATAATCTACTTAAATGTTTAACATTTGGATATTAATAACTGGTACTGAAACTGAATGTACGGAGATGCCTACGTTAGGCATCTCCGTAATACGGAAGTCACCACCCTACTGATTAATACTTTATTCCAAGGTGCTACAAGGACTCACCAATTAAATAACAGTACGGTTATCATCGGTCACAAGAACGCCATGCTATTTTAAATTACTTTTGAAAACCCGTTGAAATATATATAGCTTACTGAAACTTGGCTTTTTATCCATATAAATATCGGTGAAATTAAATTAAAATTGCACATACAACTTTGTGGGTACAATATATATTTTTAAACGACTAACTCGATTTATAGCCAAACAATTCGCTTTGTTTTCTGCTCACTTTATAGACAATATAACCCAGTGTAGACTGTTATCAGCAACAACATTTTACAGAGCCTTTTATACCTCGAATTTATTAGATTTACATGCTTTTGTTTTGTTAGAATAACTATTTTAGGATATTACTGTGTAAGTGATTTAAAAAAAATTGTTGACTTTCTATAAAAATCTATATTTAAAATATAGAATTTCGTAATCATTTATGTTTATTCAAAATGCTGGTACGGATAACGGGGTATATAAAAAAAAAATTACATTTTTTATTTACCAAAAAGTTCTTTATCTGGATCGTTTAAAAATAAAGAACATTATTTCGATCATATTCATCAGCCTGTCAGTCCACTGTTGGGTATAGGCCTCCATTAGGCAATGCTGCACGCATTCACCGTTTGGGGGTTTTTGGATCGTATCCCACCACTCTGGTCCAAAGCGGGTTGGTAGGTAAAAAATATGTCATAAATAAGTATCGTATCGTATATATCGTAAATAATAAAATCTCTCTTAAGGAAAGTTTCAATTGCGCCAGCAAGCTAAACTAAAATACTTAAAAGAATAAATATCTGAATTGTTCATGCAATATGTTTAACTATTATACTGTAAGAGTACGTTAAGTAAAGAAAATAAAGATTTGCTAAATTTTTTCAGATAAATTAATTTCCAATTAATTTATCATGTTTCAAAATAATGTAAAAATAACTTATAACGGACTTGATCATTATATAAAAATAAGATAGCTTCGATCAATTCTTCACAGTTAACTTACTAAATTTGCGTACTTAATTTATGTAATGATTGTCACTTTTTAAATAATTGATTGAATTGAATGTATTGAACTATTTAATTTAGGTTGCAGTTTTAAATAAACTAAGTAAAAGACGAGTAGATAAATGTAATAAAATGTGTTAGAAGGAATGAAATATTGAAGTGTTAGAATCAATTGAACATGATTCATTCTTTCTTGAATCTCCTTCCACTCCTACTTACATATCATTGTTTTTTCAGTATATCTGTGAAGTCGGTAACAAATCCTACAACCATCTGCTACAGTGTCCTAATCAAAAGTTTATACTGAAATATTCTAGTTGTTTTCTTAAATTATTTGGATACTTATATTATACTTTTGAAAACAATGAAAATCTTTTGCCACCTAGTTTTTGATAAGAATTTATATTAAATTTTAAGATATCTGTGTTTTATCTAAAAAATATTATTAAACCTTGAGACACGCAATAACACACGAAAACGCACTTTATGGAACGTTCGCTGCCGGCGTCGTTTTCGGACAAATTTTAATAGAACATTTAAAAATATAATGAATGAAAAATTTATTTTTTAAATTTTTCGTTTAAAATTAGAATGATCACTAACTAAAAAGAACATAAAATTTTTAGGCCAATGAAATTGATCACCTCTATATACAAATATACATTGAGGCAAAAACCTTAAACGAACAGACTTTTTACAGAAAAACTACATTTCCCCAAGCCGAAGGATCTGATCAGAAACTCAACCAAAGTCTTGTAAGTGTTAAATTATTAGAACCCACACATATTTTTTTTTTACAAAAAGAAAATAATGGGAAGACGATAGATGTACATTGATAAACTTTGATAAGTTAAATGAATTAATTAATCAATATATTAAAAATAAAATGAAACTGAATCAAGAAATATTACGTTTCAGGTTGATATTTAAATCTCGTCTTAGTTGAATATATTCATGTTTTTTTCTACTAAATCTTACAAGCGTTTGCGTCAACATTCAAAACTTAAGATTAGAAACTCAGGTCTCTACTCCTTTATACGCTAACACTCAAATCCACCGACAAGCTTACTTATTAGGTAAATTGCTATATAGGTTTGTCGGTACGTGAGAGCTCAACCTCAATATTCACTGCACCCTGCACACGATTCGATTTTATCCACAATCACTTTAATGTGCTGTTATGTCTGCTTGGATCTTTAAAGAAATTTAACGAGAACTTTTAACTTCAATTTAGTAAAGATATTCCTAATTCAATTACTTAAATCATTCCCTCCGCAGCAGATAACTTTTGTTATCTGTAATATCTTTAGTTAGAAGTATTTGAAGCACTATCTAATATTTGCATACATTATTTCAAAGTGTATCCGATATTCACACGAAATTCATTCATCATCATCATCATCATCATCAGCCTGCACGCCACCGCTTCCGATCTTCGGCTATTCTCATCCAGCCCACACCGGCCACTTTGCGAATGTCAAATTTCGAAATTCATTACGTTTATGCAATCAAAACGGTAGTATTGTTTGTATAATGATTAAAATTAAATATTTATTATATAAAAACTGTTACCTGTGGCTTACTGGCTTCCTAAAAGAGGGAGGAACTCAATTCGTAGCGTGTTTTTTTTTATATATGTTACCTCATTTCTTCACTCCTAGAGTTCCAATTTTGTTCATTCTTTTTATTATTATTGGTATTAACTGTCATGTGGTTTCATTTTTAATGATTTTATGGTAATCAGTGTAAACGCTGGCTCAACTATAAGAAATGGGTTAATAAGTACTTTATGTCAAACCAATGTTCAAAATTAAGAAAATAAAAAATATGTCAATTTAATAAAAACTTTGACGGTTATTCCAAAACATTGAGATACAGACATATAACAACTTAGTGTGCCTGTGATCACGGATGCTCGTCTGCCTGCGTAGGCCATAAAAAAAATATGCGTTGTGGTATATTTTTTAAAAAACACAACAAAGCACAACATTTACAGATAAATAAGCAGTACAGTAACTGCCTCCGTAGCCTAGTGGTATAGGCGTGTGGCTTAGAAACCGGAGGCCGTGGGTTCGAATCCTGCGGGGACTCAACAAATTTTCATTGTTGTTTCCTAGTTGGTTAGGGCAATTTGGGCCGATCACCCAATTGTCTGAAAAGTAAGATGATCCATGCGTCGGATGGGTATGTAAAAAGTCGGTCCACCCACCAACCCGCATTGGACCAGCGTGGTGGGATACGGTCCAAAACCCTCTAATGGATAGGGGTGGATTAGGGGAGGCCTATGTCCAGCAGTGGACTATCACAGGCTGATGATGAAGCAGTACAGTTTATAAATAACCCATAATTTAATGATTCATTAGTTAAAAAGAAGTATTTTTAAAAAAGTATTTTATTTTACACATCTCAAAAAGATTCGCATAGTTCGAATAATCACATGCATATTGTGATAGAATAATTAATTTATTATCATAGCACAAGCAAAGAATATCAATTTAATATTTTTGAAATAGATAATTCACCTAAACTTGTGTCAGACAAAATTTCAAACATGCTTTTCTAATCGTGTTTCCCGAAGACACAGCAGGAGAGCGGTCTCGTCGAAAAATATAGCCCGGGTTAAGCTACAAATTTCTGTGATGCAATTTGTGAAGGCCCATTGAAGCGAATTTCCGGTACGCACAATAAATTACCAATAGTATCAACCTTTAGTGATCGTAGGGATATTTGCAAACACATTGTGCCATAATGAATAGCTTTAAGAGAGTTCATTATTTCACATTTAATTTAAATTGCGTTGCCCTATCAGGACCGTACAGATATAGGTAATATATAAGGTAGAAATTATGGGTTGTTAGTTTTCATTAATTCTATAGATTGCTTAAAGACTTTTCTGCTCGTCATTAGTTCGTCGCTGTCGTCCTTTTTACCCGATAAAGATTAGATTAGACTGAGATTAGACGATTGATTCACGAGAGATTAGATTAAATTTTCACCCGGAAAAGATTAAATTAGACTGAGCATAGGCTACCCTCCTGCATTCACCGACGTCTTGCTCATTTGCACTGGTGGTCATTTTATCTCGTGGGAGGTCGTCAGGCACTGCTAGGACCACTTTCATCCCAACGGTTTTTAGTTCTACGAGCTATGCGGCTGGCACATTGCCAGTTCAGCTTGGTAACTCTGTGAGCTATGTTGGATACCATTGAGAAATCCTCCGTATAATGAGATATGACAAAAAGTATTTTCACTACTTTTGTTGTCTAAAGAGCAAAGTTTAGTGTGCTAAGTATTAAATAAAAAATAAATTTTGCTCGAACACCATGCTAAATGTGAAATCAAAGTTCAAATCAAGAACACTGTCTGCATATATTATTAAATTACTCCCAGTTACATCAACTATCTCCCAGTGAAATTCCAGTCAAAATCGGACCAGCCATTCCAAAGATTAGCGAGAACAAACAAACTGAGATACAGACAGACAGACAAAAACTTGAACAATGATTTTTTTTATATGTATCGGTTATATATCACAATGTAATAATTCAAAAACGGGTATTTTGATGTTACAAACAGACACGTAGATATCATTATGGTGGCATTACATGGCTGTGCTAAGTCTAAAAGAATGCAACGATATTCTAAGAACAATACACTTAATTTTATGCAAAAAAAAAAGATATGGTTTCTTTAAATTATTTGTTGTGAACCGTAGTTAACATAGTGTTGTTTTATTGAAAAAATTTCGGTAATATATTACCTAATTAATTCATATTTTTAAGACATTACTTTATGAATATATATGTATTAAATAAGTGCATTCGATTTAGTTTGACAACTCAAATATGTTATTTTACTTGTAAATTTATAAAATTGATAATAGCATACTTTCTTAAGAATTCCTTCCGTATATAAATTCAAATACAGTAACTTTTTCCATTTTCAAGACATCAACTTGTTACGTTACTCACACGTCGTCGTTATCTTATTACATTAGACTTCGGTTTGTGAGGCAATTTTTTGCGGTACTCTTCAACTTTACGCGTCAAAAGCTTAAGAATTCACCAAAAGCATAAACGGATTACGTGAACAATCACTCAGACAATACAGAAGTCTCATAATAACTTTATTCAGAATCCAAATGCGAATGTGAAGAACATGATACATTTTTATTGAATAAATGGGAAACATTAGCTAAAATAATTTATACGTCTACAAATACAAATACAGCATGATCTCTTTCATATGTGAAAGCTGTTGCTTCCGTTTTTTTCGATTATTTTGTAATATTACGTTATTTAATGTTCTCTATGCATAATATTTCAATGTTATATCCGTAACGTAGCCGAAAAGCCATATCGTAGCCGAAAAGAAAGTAAGATGGTCGTCGGATGTTAAAGATATAAAAGTTGGTCCACCCTCCAACCCGCGTTGGACCAGCGTGGTGGGATACGGTCCAAAACCCTTAATGGATAAGGATGTATCAGAGAGGCCTATGTCCAGCAGTAGACTATCACAGGCTGATGTTGTATATCTATAGCCTAGTGTTAAGGGCGTGTAATTTAGAAACCGGAGGTCGTGGGTTCGAATCTTTCGGGTACTTAACAAGTTTTAATTATTGTTTCTTAGTCGTATAGAGCAATTTGAGCCGATCACCCTATTGTCTAAATAGTAAGATGATTCATGCGTCGGATGGGCATATTTTAAAATTAAATTTGGAGGGCCTAAATTTGGAGGGGCGTGCATTAGGAAGGCCTATCTCCAGCAGTGGACTATCACGACATAAATGATATTGTTCAGTACCGCCGGAAAACAATTCAAAAGTGCATTTTAATAATAACTGCCTCCGTAGCCTAGTGGTATGGGCGTGTGCTTTAGAAACCGGAGGTCGTGGGTTCGAATCCTGCGGGACGCAACGCAATACCGAAACTAGTCGGCACCAATACCGATTTCAAGTGAGTTTAGCCATTTATAGAATATATTACCAAAAGAACGTTTCATTTCCTCTTCTACATGAAATTACCTAAAAATTTAGCTCAAGTTTCCTACGAAAAAGAGTATCCATATATTGCTCGCTTTTGTACAGCTTTCGTTTTATAGTCAATAAAATGCTAGTCGGGCTTTTATCTGTGATCAAATTTACAATTGCAGAATTTTATACGCTCTGAGTGTTTTTTTTTCGAATTTTAGTTAGGTGAAAATATACATGCATTAAATTATAAACTACAGTGAAAAGCCTTAAATTTTTTATTTTATTGATTTTATAAGTGACCAGCAGACCCTAAGCTGAATAATAATTTTTGACTTTTAAAATTATTTATGATTTAGCGTTAAATACGCGTGTAACAAACCCGTATGTCAATTTTATTCTCAATAATCAATATAGGACGATAATCTTTCTTTTTATTTTTAACCACCCATACCAATTTGAAAGGTAAATTTTGTCGGCCGGTAACATTGTTACTATTAAATCTGTTATTTAATAAACTCATACATAAAATGTCCCCCATAAAAAAAAATATTATATTTTTCTTTTATCTTAAAAAAAATACAGTTAATTGATTCAAATTACCTAATTTTTTGCCACGCTCTGCATTAGTGGTTTTAACATTATTTGAGACTTCGTCGTCACTACAAAGTACAAAACGAAGTAGCTTTCGGTGTTTGTGTGTGCAAAAATATTTAAAACTGCGCAACGAACTTTTGAAGCGTTTTATTTAATTAAGTTATTCAAGAGTAAAGTCAATTACGACTACAGCGACTGATCTATATAAGAGATCAGCCAACTGCTCAAGAAATAATTTAGTGCACAAATATGCGCGAAACACACGTAAACACTTGTTTATGTGCCTGTTTATGTCTCTAGCGTAGTGGGACGGAAAACTGTCATGACCGGAGAGACATAAGGCGCAGGATCGGCTTTTTAAACGCCCATCTGACGCATAGATCATCTTACGTTCTAGACAATCAGATGATCAGGCCGCAATGCCCTAGCCAAGTAGTAAACAACTTCAAAAGTACTTGAGAACCCGTAGGATTCGAACTTACTATCTCAAGTTTATAAAGCGCAAGCCCATTTCACAAGGTTGCCTCCGTAACCCTGTCAATGTATATGAAAATATTACAAAAGTAACACGTTTCTATGCGTGCTCCAGAATTCATGAATATGATCAGGATATATCATATATTTTACCTTGACGTTTAAATATTCATTTCCCTTAATGTAACCAATTGAGGTTTTATGTCACAATTTATTTAAGAGTTGAGGTATATGCACCCCAATAACTCTTTTTATTAATATTTTGGGAAAATATGGTTTAAGACCGATTCTGTCAAAATGTTGGCGAATGATAAGTGTATCAAACTATATTTAAATGACGTTGTAATTTAATTAATAAAATAATAAGTTAATACGTTCCATTGATTCAATAATAACGTCAATGATTTGAATCGTGATACTAAAGTTCTAACAAAAGTCTGTATTCTTACAAAATTAGAAGTGTCCGTGACGAATAAATCTGCCCGAGTTTCATTTCGTAACATGAAATATGCATGTTGCTTTTAGATCCATTATCACCTTTACTTAATAGGTAGTTGCTGGTTAAGATTTTCCTCTACTCGGATGTAGAAAAAATGTAATGGAAAAATTATTCATCAAACACTGTACTGAATTAAATGTTTACTTTCTATCGAAGATTATCATGTATTAGTTTTAAATTGTTGGAAGATTATACACATTTATGTGATGTAAATTGAGTTTAGTTTGACTTAGTTTGGTAGGGATAATTTAAAATTATGTAACGTGTAAATTTCAGGTATTTTTTTGTTGTCCTTGATACATTGGTTCTGACGTAATTAGGATTAAAATAATATTTTAAAATCGATGATAAAAATCGTTAATGTTCTTAAGAACTTTTATATTTTCTTTTAACTTTAAAAAATGCTGTGTATAATGGCATAATAACATGTTAAATGATTCCAATCGTATAATTTTGTATCACGCTCTGCACGAGTGGTTTTAACATTATTTGAGACTTCAACGTCACTACATAGTACAAAATCAAAGTAGCTTTCGCTGTTTGTCCGTCCGTACCGTTGTACCGTATAATACATGCATAATATTGAGGTATATTAAGTATCAGCTTTGTGCTCATGCGAAGCCGGGACGGATCGCTAGTTGAAGTTTGAAACGCAAAAGTGGATCTTCTGAAAATTCTTTTCTAATTTCCGAGGTGGAATAAAATATTACATCCTATTATGGATTTGGTAATGCGGGCCTCCCCGTAAACGACTTCGCATGAGAACCTCTTTGGCATTACTTATATGAATGGATAAATATGAAAAGATAAATCTTAAATCTGAAAATGTAATTGGCAGCTTAAATATTTTCAATACTTTCTCAGTTGAATATATAACGTAACGCTAACGTATAACGATAGGTTTTACTAAAGCTTACTACACAACGACGAATATTGTGTATGCATTTGAAATCGCTCATATCAATTGCGCTAATTAACTAATAAATAACAGTAAACAATGTAATGCAAATAATTTAATCAGTGTAATTGTAATTTATATAAATTACCATCAGAAAACTTTTTGGTCGATTTTTTTAATAAGTAAATAATATGCTGATAAAATAACAATATTCTTTTACATCTTGAAAGAGATAACCTTGATTAACATAGGCTATTTTACCCTAGATTAGTCCACTCCAAAGACCTTGTTATAACATGAGCAGAGCCGAGGAATACTAGTAATTAATAATTTAATAGCTTTATCAAGTACCCTTACAATCTATTCATAATGATGGCTTGTAGGCGTGCTATGTAAGCAAGTAAGTGTTTCTTCAGCAAATGCATGCGTAAACGGACATCTGTCGACGAGCGATTCCTCGATTCCGGAAAATTGCTCTGAACATTCGTGAGAATTGCTGTAGAATACTTGCACATAATTGCAGAAGCGATTTGATTCGCACCACAATCACTTTTCTAACGTGTCCTCCTGAATTTTGATGTAAATTAAATTTATTGATAGTTACTTGAACATGTTTCGTGTGCATATACTTTCATTTGTATCCAAGTGTCTTTTTAAAAGTTATTTCATTGACATTACTAAAAATGAAATTGTCTCATAATGACAATAAAAACTATTAAAGTTATGGTGTTAACAATATAAAACACGGTACAGTCTATAATTAACTAACATGTCACACAAAGACAGAAGACAGAATTTAACCATAAAATGAAAAAAAAATATTTTTAACCATGGCAGTAAGCAGTGTGATGGAACGAATAAGTCTTAATCTGAGAAAATAGCTATGATAAAAAAGGTCTCTGGTAAACCTAAATTTACGACTTCATATTTGAGTACTTCCTTTGAGAAGAGAATTTAGGAAGTAAGTTATAAATTTACGTGTATTTTTGGAAATTTTCCTTTTCTTTTGCGTAAGGTTCCTTTTACATTTCCTTATACACCTGGTCGGTGGATACATAACTACTATCTTTTTTCATCCTTTATGAAGACAGACGAGCCACCTGATGGAAAGCCACGCCCATGGAGATTGGCAATACTAGGGGTATTACCAACGCGCTGCCCACCGCGAGATATAGGATGTAATGTCTCGTTTACCCAGTAAATACGTTGGCTACGGTTGCCACCCCTGACGGCCGCCACTAAATAAAAGAAAGAAATAATACCTTCCTTCTATTAAAATTTTAAAGTATTAGAAGTAAAGCAAATTCGTAGAAAGGAATGGACTTACTAAACATACGAAAAATAGCATTTTTCTAAATTTGTTTTATAACAAAAAAATATTGAGTCTCTGACTTGCATACAGGAGTTTTATATATAAAAAACGTTTTACTTTGAACGTAAACGTCATTCGCACGCAGGCTTAAAATTGGATGAGCTTTACTTAGACTGCAAAGCGTTCGGCAGATTGTAAAGTCAGCAAGAATTTCCATTTGTTCTGATTTCTTTTAAATGTAAGCAGCTGTTACTTTAAATTCATCTCATATAATTATTTCTTTTTTCATTTTAACCTTACCCCCGAATAAGCGAACCTTTACATAGAAATAACAGGCGAAAAATGTCTGTTTTATTTTGTAACTTTTTTACGTCATGATCGGATGAATAAATCATGCCGACAAGCAATTATGTTTATAGAAAATTAACGCTCTACAAAAAAGGTCTCATGATTTTTTGCTGCAGTTATATTAATTCAAATACTATCAAATAGAAAAACATATTAAATATATTTTGATGTTACCTAAAACTTCATATCTCCGAATATAGTACGCATAATATTATTTCCTACGAGCTTCAGTAAATACAATAGGATTTTCGTTAAACCAGTGTCCGCATCTCGTAAATCTTCGCCTTTATGTTGAATACGGAGTTGGAGCCGACATGAAAAAGAAAAGTGTTCTAACCTAATATTAACATCTTCTTATGACAATTATAGCGCTTTTAAAATTAGATCTGTATATTATTAAATAAAATTACTTTACGGATTTTATCGCGTTTATTTTACATTTTAAATTCCCGACGTTTCGAACACTTTCCAGCGGCCGTGGTTACGGGGTAGACTGAGATGTCATGCGTCTTGTTGCCAGTGCTGAAGCGGGGTTTCCAGATCTTAATTTTAATTAATTATTTTAGTTTGTACTCCGACCTATGCAATTGGGTTTAAATTTTTATTTATTAATTATGGGGTCCCAAGCAGGTAGAACCCAACCATCTTCTCTATTGAAATTCGGATGTTTTCTAATCTCAATTGCCTCACGGATCATCCTTGGTAGGAATCGGTGTTCTTCAGCAAGGATTTGTGGTCGATCAAATCTGATGTAATGGTTTGGGTGTTTTAACGTATGGTCACACACTGCCGACTTGTTGGGTCTTTATGGGTGTTAGGGTTCTTATTGCTCGCTTTGTTTGTCCAATATAAGAGAGGCCGCAGTCACAATCTAGCTTGTACACTCCTGGATCTTGTAGAGGAATATTGCACTTGACAGGTGGTAGGAATTGACCAATCTTCTTCAGCGGCTTAAAATAAGTTTTGATTGAAGCCCGCCTCAAAATGTAGCCAATCTTGTCAGTTACACCTCTCACAAAGGGTAGAACAGCAGGTACTCGCTCCACTGTGGCTGCCTTCACTCGGTCACTGTGACGCTGCCGTGGCGCAGCAAGCTTGTTGTCTCGCAGTACTTGCTTAACATGGTGTAGCTCAGCCGCCAGGTGTTCATCATCACAGATCCCTCGTGCTCTCTGAAACAAAGATTTGCCCACGGTAGCTAACTGGGATGGATGATGGTGTGAATTGCCATTTAAATACTTATTTGTATGGGTTGGTTTCTATACACAGTATGGCTCAAGGTGTTATCAGGATTGCACTGCACTGGCGACAAGACGCATGACATCTCAGTCTACCCGTGACCACGGCCGCTGGAAAGTGTTCGAAACGTCGGGAATTTAAAATGTAAAATAAACAAGATAAAATCCGTAAAGTAATTTTATTTAATAATGTATAATATTCGCCAAGCAATAGAAATAATTAGATCTGTATGTTTTTCCTTTGAAATATTTTTTATTGAAGAGGCAAGCCATGACTGATTTTATAGAAAACGATCCGTCGAATATTATAACTAGTTTTTTGCAAATGTAACTCAAACAAGTAAAATCAGCCACTGTGGCTTTTTCGGACTATGAGAAAGCTTTTAACTCTTTAGAAACCTGGGCTGTTCTGGAAGCTCTTCAACGATCTCAGATCGATTATCGATACGTCGAGGTGTTGAAAGGTCTGTATAGCGCTGCGTTTAAGCCCGTTCTGATTCCGGGCGGTCAAACGCGACTATTCCCTTTGCATCGAAGAGTAAGACAGAGGGATGTAATATCCCGAAACTGTTCACTAATGCATTGAAAGACGTCTTTAAGAGACTAGATTGGACTGGACGCGGCATAAACATTAACGGCGAGTACCTTCTACACCTCTGTTTTGCTGACGTCATATTGGCCGAGTCGTTGGGTGCTTGCAGGAAATGTTGCAAGGCTTAAATGAATCGTCCGACGTATCGGACTAGGATTAACTTGGACAAGACGAAAGTCATGTTCAACGAACACGTTTTCCCGAGTCCGGTCAATGTTGATGGTGTGACTCTCAAAGTTGTCGATGTATATGTCTACGTCGGGCACATATTGCAGTTAGGAAGACTCAGCTTCGAGAGGAAGCTGATAGGAGGATTCAGTTGGCTGGGCAGCATTTGGAAGCTTACACACATTCTCACGACGCCGATACCGCAAAATTTAAAGAAAAAATCTTTAACCAATGCGTAATCCCGTCATGACCTACGGGGCCGAAAAGTGGCCTCTGACTATTGGACGGGCCCACAAGTTTGCTGTAGCTCAACGTGCTAGCAACGCGCTATGCTCGAGCTCTCTTTGGATAAGGTTCGTAATGAATTCATCCGACAGAGAATGAAAGTTACTGACATAGCGCAAAGGATTAGCTCGTTGAAGTGGCAGTGGGCCGGTCACATCGTCCGAAGAACGGATGGCCGATGGGCCCATAAGGTTCTGGAGTGGAGGCCACGTTTAGGAAACGAGTGTTGGTCGACCCCGATCAGGTGGGATGGGGATCTCCGTGCAGTAGCCGATTCAAGTTGGCAAGAGTAGCAGGATCAGCCGTCTTGGCGTTTATTTAAAAGGCCCTTGTCCAGCAGTGGACTAATAGATGCTGATTATGATGATGATAATGATGAAAAGTTACATTGTAGGATAATGGCATGAAATCATACCTTGTACTTCACGAACCGGTAATAAAACTTTATATTTTGAAAAATATGGCTTAACTTAGGTGACAAATAATTAAAACCAAATAAAATGCTAATATTGTTATTTATTAACATAATTACGGAAAGTTTATCGCAAAATATATATATATATATATAACTGCTTCAAAAACAAACATAATCAGCAATGAGAGCGTTTAAGAATATTATACTTTTCTAGTGATTATAAATGCTTCCTCCATTATAATGTGGAGCTTGCCTCGAACTGTGTTATCATATTTCCTAGAAATTTACTCTTCATAGTGGCGAAATATTTCGGAAATAGCATTTTTGTTTAATATATAATATCAAACTAAAATACTTGAGCGAAATCAAAAAGGTTCATCGAATTTATTATTCAAAAATAGATAGTTATTACTCCCAACTCTTTTTAGAACTATTTTAGATGTTCTATTTTGTTTAATAAAAGCTCCTTCTTACTCGTAAAGTCTAGCCTATGTTATAAAGGTGGACTAAGTAAAGTTTTCTTTAAGGCGCGCTTTTAGTTTCTTCCAACTGACTTTAAATCGATAATATTTATATAAATCTATGTCTAAATATATCTTTTAGTGAACATTTATCTAGGAACCTTCATAGAATTTAATCAATCTATTAGGTTCTTAAATTTATTAGGTTTATTTATTTTTAAAGAACTTGATGTTTATTATAATATTTAAACTTTGTAATAAACTATTTGTAATTTTACAATATATTTTTAAAGTTAATGTGTATTCTGAGCATATTGCTAATATATGCAACTATAAATTATGTAAAGTCTACCTCAATGTGTAGCCAGCGTTTTTAGTTTTCGTTATTCGATGAGAGTCATGATTATGACGACGTTTTTTTTATTTCCTTATTAATTCAGAATTAATTAATATATACAAAAACATACACTCCGAATGAAGTTTACCTTTAGTACAACAAGTGAAATTTTAACAATATGACAGAGTTCTAGCAGCGTATAACTATTTTACGTAATATATACAGGAATCAACGAGCTCACCGTACGAAATTGCGTCGCGTTTTCTGCCAGACCATTTTAAATCTTCGATAACTTTTACGGTATTCATTTCATCAAAACGCCATCTATGACATGGTTCATGTACATAAAATTATTTTTTAATGAAACAACTTTAATGTAACGTGAACTGTTTTAGAAATATCCCTTATATCTCTTAACATCTCTTTTACTTAAAACATTGAAATGGCTCACATGACCCTGACAACAGCCACCAGATGTCTCGTATGGAGTCGATGCGTAACACCACCTTAAATTACTCAACATAGTAACACTATCATAGATGCACAAAACTTATCACAAACTAGGAGAGTTCCGTTTAGGTCCGCTTATACGAAGCTGTCCTTTCTATATTTTAGACCCGGGTTTTAAACATGATCTCGGACAGA
The DNA here is from genome assembly GCA_029286875.1 of Lamproptera curius. Lineage (NCBI taxonomy): Eukaryota > Metazoa > Arthropoda > Insecta > Lepidoptera > Papilionidae > Lamproptera > Lamproptera curius. Next base: position 22,363 of record JAGSMT010000335.1, on the reverse strand, counting down.
CAAAACGTCAATATCAAGACTTCTTTTCTCTAATAACCTGCATTAGAAATAGTGTTCTGACTCCGTATTATCTTGAATAAGTCTTCACTACATAGTATAAAACAAAGTCGCTTTCTCTGTCCCTAAATCCCTATGTATGCTTAAATCTGTCGAACTACGCAACGGATTTCGATGCGGTTAATTTTTATATAGAAAGAGTGATTGACAAGTAGGGTTTTTTTTATGGCATTCGCAGGCAGACGAGCAGTCGAGCCACCTGATGGGAAGTAGTCACCGACGTCCATGGACGTTCGCAATACCTGTGGTAACTAACGCGCTGCCTACCGTGAAACATAGAGTGTTCAGTTTCATTAACCTTCAAACGAGAACACAGCAGTGTTTTCACACTACCGATTCGTGGCAGAAATAGGCACCGCAGTGGCACCCACCCAGACGGTCTTCTGTAAAAAGGGGACCTACCACCGGTAGACCGGTTTATGTGTAAAACACATGCTTATTATTTATATATTGTAGGTAAGTTTTCTATCAGCATAGCTCACATGCGAAGCAGGGGCGGATCGTTTGTAAATAATAATTTATAATTAGACAGACTTGGAATAAATAAATTTTAAATAATTATTGATAACAACCACTCTGCATTATCTTAAATAATGGAATTTTTAAAAATATTTACATTAAAATGCTTATTGTGCGTTATTATTAAAACATAAAAATAGTATGCTATTGCAGGCTTCATTGTAGACCGATTCAAGTAGTAGTAGTTATGTAAAACATACTTTATGTCTATCTTTTACGGTTTTGGCAATTTATATAATTTAATCGCTCGAGGTTGTGATTGGTGCTGTAATTTTTTTATTTTTTAAATATCTATATAATTTCCTATCACAAAATTATTAAAAAAAAGATTCAATGAAAAGCTGACACCTATCATTTAAAACAAGAATTAACTAAATCGGAGCGCTAGGAGCGTAACAGCGAGGTAATATTAAAAAAAAGCTAACGCTCCGAATTGAGCACCTTCTTTTGGGAAGTCGGTTAAAAACCGCAATGTTCGGGTAGCAACGTGTATGGGTGGTGCTTTGGTAGAATTAGAATTCAAAGACAAATTGTAAAGATAAAACTTTTATAGTTATCAATAAAACAGAATGAAATCATTATATAACTCGCAATTAAATGTAAATACGAACGTAATACACTTAACTGGATTTACTTTAAAAAATTTAAAGAACACAGCACGTACTTAAAATGAAGTTATAAGTTAAAATCAAAGCCTTACAAAGTCCACAACTGGGCATAGGCCCTACCCTATGAGCCAAGAAGTATGATCCTGCGCCACCTGCATCGTCTATCACTTCCGAATAACCCCATTAACCACTTTATAACCTTTATATTTTGCGGAAAAATAGTTTATTTAGTAAGTTTGTTAAATTAAATCCTTTGTACCTTTGGTATTTATTAATTTAGCCTTTTACTTCATGTAATTTAAATAATTATTTCCGAGTTAAGATATTACAGATATTTTTTCTATGAGAAGGAGGCTAACGAGCGGCTGGCTTACCGGATGGTAAGTGATTACCGCCGCCACTGGACATTCGTGCCACCAGAGGAGCTGCAAATACGTTGCCGGCCTTTTAGGACGGAGTAGGCTCTTTTCTTAAAGGACCCTAAGTCATATGGCTCCGGAAATGCCGTGGTAACCAGTCGTTCCATAGCGCACACGCGCGTGGCAGAAAGTGGGGTCCGAAATTCAACGTCTTTGATTGCCAGCCATTAAGGTGGTCTGATAATACTTGGCATGCAGTGGCGTCAATCGGTAACAAAATTTCACAGCAGGTATTAGTCCAAATAACTCCTTCAAGCTGTCCGAAGCTGGGTGCAGTAAAATGCAACAAGTTTGTATTTAGGCGCTTCCAACCAGAGATTAGAACAGTATTCTATGTGTGGCCGGGCTTGTGCTGTATAAAGTTGCATCAGATGGGTCGAAAGGAAATACTGTCTCGCTCTACCAAGGACATGCAGTTTCTTGGAAGACAATTTGGTTTTTTCTCCCAGATGACCGCAAAATTTAACATCACTTGAGATGTCAATGCCAAAGAGGTTTTTGGTGAAAGCGCAAACGTGTGTCTCAGTGGGATTGATTTCGACTAAATGTACGCTACCCTTCACAATTCAAGATTTTATCTAGTAGAATCGCTAGTTCAGATACAAGCTTGTTCCGTTTCTCTTAAACGCATACTCGAGAAATATTTGCTTAACCGGTATATAAAGTATCCCCAGTACTATCATCAGCATAGCATTGGACATTGCTAATGCGCAACATATCATTAATATGAAGCAGAATTAGCATTGGGGATTGCAGGACAATAAAAGTAACAACTTAAAACCTATTTTTTGGGATTAAACATGAAATTTTAATGCTCGGTCCGTTAAAAAGTCATTAAATACATAAAAATCAATCAATTTAATAAGAAAAGTATTAATAACACCTGTTTTTTTTGGCAGTGTTCTAAGCGATGCGTAAGCGATATCTCTAGTAAATCTTTTTAAGCGTATCGTCGTTTAATGTATCAAATGACAAATTTTTATGCAAGAAATTTGTATGTATGCGTGAATTTATTGAACAATTTATTTACCGTTGTATTAACTTTATATATATAATTTTACGTTGTTAAACTACAACTAAGAACTTTCTGTTTTATAATTTAGAAAACATATACTAGACGGACTTTCAATTGATAAATTGTATTAGAAATTAGAATCATCAATATCAAATTCAAACTTTCTTACGAAATCTTTTTATGCCGCCAAAGTTTTAATCCACAAATTTGTATACAGTTGAAACGTTATGCAATTATCATACAGTTTCCTATTTGGTAATCACAAGGCGGCGCAAATTTGTTTATCTAGTATTTTATTTATTATAGAAAAGAGAACAAACTCTATTATACGTCGCAGAATAACAGGTAGTTAAACTTCATCGTATTATAGTATTTTAATTTTATACATCCATGAATAATAACGGAAAATAATTTAATCCACGAAGTTTAAAAGTTAAAATGATAAAAGCAATAAACGCTAGTCTGTTCAGTAGAGAAAAAGTTATACGCGCTCCCAAATAATTATTAATAATACATTAAAATTTAAAAATCGTAAACGCATCCTCTTTATTAAACGTACTATTAAAATAGTCTATGCGGAGCTTGATCATTTCATTTTTATATGCGTATACAGACCACCCACTGCGTTATATGATCCTTTTCAAGTCGTATTAGAAGTTCTTCAAATTCTTAAAACTAATATTACATTATCTGAATGTAATAAATATATCACGATTTTTGGAGACTTTAATATTACTTTACTAATACAAGTTAGAAAATTAAAAAAATATATTAATTAAACCCTTATTAAATTAAGGTTTATTATATAACAATTTTGATCTAAAGACTCGTGCGCTGTACCCTGTCTTCTCAATTGTTACTTTGAAAGAAAATATTATACTTATGATTTGTACACCTTCTACAAAATCGAATAAGCAAGCGAATACGACATTTTGACATTTGTATAGGAGACAAAAAAGCGTTTTATTAGACTAGGCGTTGAAGAGTTTTGAATTGGATGAGCTTGTGATATTTCTATTATCGCGTTCATGAGGTTGTAAAAAAGCGTTAAATTGTGTTACATCTTTTCCTTTTTTCTTTGTCAATTTATAAAATATGATTCATATATTTTACCTCGATAAATAATGGTTGCTAGTTAGTGTTGTAAATTCCTTATAAATCATACGGAAAACTTTTTATGGCAACATCAACAAATATATTTTAATAAGACTTTGTTATTAAGTAAATAAATAATAATATACTATCAGAACTACCCGTAGTAAAGCCTTAATTTTATTGGTTACTTGTAAGTAAACAATTAGGGTAGATTAATATCTTGTGACGTCAATAAAGCTATAATCATAGACATATTTACCTCAAGATGTCTGGTGTAAATATTTGTATTTTTAAAGATTTTAATTCTCTATCGACTTTCTATAGGTAGTAAGGTCCCAATTGGGAGAGTATAGTCTATTTTATTAATTCTTACCTCTCTGCTCTGCTTGTAACGCTCAAATTTCATTCACTTATTCCATACATAATAGGTCTCATGAGGTCTTATTCCTTTTAAAACTTTGTGGTATGTGCTCTCACATCATCATCATCAGCCTGTGATAGTTCACTGCTGGACAAAGGCATCCCCTAATACACCCCTATTCATTAAGAAGTTTTAGAAAGCATTGGACCAGTGTGGTCCCACCACGCTGGTATAATGGAAAAGTGATGGGTGAAACCGACTTTTTATACGATTATTCGACGCGTGGATTATCTTCTTTTTAGACAATTGGTGATCGGTCCAAATTACCTAACAAAGGAAACAACAATGAAAATTTGTTGCTTTAGAAACCGGAGGTCGTGGTTCGAATCCTGCGGGGACTCAACAATTTTTCATTGCTGTTTTCTAGTTGGTTAGGTCAATTTGGGCTGATCACCCAATTGTCTGAAAAGTAAGATGATCCATGCGTCAGATGGGCATGTAAAAGTCGGTCCACACCCAACCCGCATCGGACCAGCGTAGTGGGATACGGTCCAAAACCCCATAATGGATAGGGGTATAATAGGGAAGCCTATGTCCAGCAGCGGACTATCAAAGCTGATTATGATTATGATTTTAAAAATTGTTCAAATTTTTAACATTACTGCAGTTAAAGCGGAATTTTATAGCTAGATATTTTATTTTGTAACAATAGCACTGTGGTTTCAAATAAATTTTTACCAATAATTTTAAAATACTGTTGTTTATAAAAACTATAACTAATTCTGCATAGTTAACAAACTGTTTTGACAAGGGCTTCGCTTCAAATAAATTGATGTAAATATTACGTTGTTTCATATATCAGTTAGTTGCGTAGAAAAATATTTATATTTAGATGAATGTATTCAATGCAAAATATTCCATTTTTTAAATTTTCCAGATCTATAATCTTGTAGAAGATAAATAAGTAAGTAAAATAACAATTCTTTCATTACGAGGAATTTATTAGAATGTAATTAAATAAAGAACATATTAAAATAAAATTATTATATTGTTTAAAGAAAACTGGAGCGAGCAGTCCATTACCAGTAGGTGTGTATCATTTAAAAACTCATTTACATTGTAATAACCTTAATCGTTTCTTGACAACTTTTTTAAAGTAATGAAAAAGTACGGCATAAAAAAAATACGGCTAAAGCGAGTCTTAAGTATTTCGCTAAATTAAAACGCCAACCATCATTTCACTACGCTGAACACCGTTTTGAGATCCAAGAAAAAAGAGACCGGCTCGAGTGATTTCATATAAAATTTAAATAATAATTAATGGTTTTCTCGTTAAGTCAGTGTTTTATTTCTTAGCACTTGCAATATATCATAAATGCCAAAAAAAATACATTGACTTCTGTGCACGACCTTATGATGCTGGCTTCCTTTTATCTTCTGGCTAACTATTGTTTCAAGAAAACAAAAAATATGAATCACTTTAAAACTCTTCTCTCGAAAGAAAGCACACATTTTAAATGCGGCTGCAAAAAATATTACTACTACTGTAAAAAGTATTGCTAAAATATACATTATACTGCCTGATAATCTACAAGGGTGGTCTGAAAAGTTTCTGACCTAACAATGATAAAAGATTTTTTTTTCTACTTTATTTATTTATTTTTCTCTGCAAAATAACTGTTCACAAAGGTGATTGCCTCCTCATTTGACGAAAATCTTTGTCCTCCGAGCGCAGTTTTTAGATGAGGGAACAAAAAGAAGTCGCTTGGGGCCAGATCTGGTGAGTAAGGCGGATGGTCAAGCAGTTGAAACCGTAACAGGTGGATTTTTGCCGTGGCAACCGCTGAGGTGTGAGTCAGCGCGTTGTCTTGGTAAAACAGGATTTTCTTTTTCTGCAAATGTGGCCGTTTTTCCGCAATTTGTGCCTTCAGCTCGTCAAGTAATGATGCGTAGTATGCTCCTGTAATGGTTTTTCCTTTTTGAAGATAATCGATAAATGACTATCCCAAAAAACAGTCGCCATCACTTACCCAACCGAAAAACAGTTTTTGCTTTTTATGGAGCTGGTTCCCCCTTTTTGCAGTCCACTGTTTTGACTGTAGTTTTGTTTCGGGCGTATAATGGTGTATCTAAGTTTCATCTACAGTAATTAATCGGCGGCAAAACTAGGATTTATTGCGCATAAACTGCGCCAACAGAGCTTTGGAAATGTTCATTCGAACATGTTTTTCGTCTAATGTGAGCAAACGCGGCATCCAACGCGCGGACAGCTTTCTCATGTCTAAATCTTGATTTAATATGTGATAATCACGTTCTTTCGACATTTTCATAACCTCTTCTATCTCTCTCACTTTAATTCGGCGGTCGTTTAGCACCATTTTGTGAACTTAAGCAATGTTATCGTCAGTAGTTGGAGTTTTTGGACGTCCCGAACGTTCATCGTCTCACGTTTAAATTTAGTTGCCCAAAATTTCACTGTGGTAAATGATGGTGCAGAGTCCCCATACATAGAATCCATCTCATGTTTGATTTGCGTAGGCGTATTGCCTTTAAAAAACAAAATTTTAATAACAGCTCGATACTCAATTTTTTCCATTTTCACAAAAACACTCACTTCTACTCACTCAAACAACTGTCAACTAAAAACTGCGCGTCCAAAATGGCCAAAACTTTGGTGAGTACCTATTAAAATATGCACAACAATTCACTAGCTTTTATGAGTGGCGTCAGTCAGCCATCTTTGAGTTGAGGTTGGATACTTTTCAGACCTCCCTCGTATTACTTTAACCAAAGAAATTTTATTGTTTAAAACTTATTTAAGCATCAATATCATTTTTAAGGCACTTAAGAATTTAAAAGCATAAAGAGTAAAGTCCAATAAACTTAAATAAACAATGAGCCACTACAACTCTCTCACAGGCCAACAACCGTTTTTGTTCTTACTTCAATAGTAATGAAAAGAGACATTTTAAGTGACTCTTATATCTCAGATTAGTTCAACGAAAGGCATTTACTTTCTTCAGCAAGAAGATTCTTTTTTACAAAAATGGTTCTTGTATGGGCAACCTTAAGAAGGCTTTTTTTTTAGTATTAACGGTTAGTTTTACGTGATGGTGAGTAATACGCCCTACCGATACAAAATGCAGCGTAAGACTGAGATATGAGATGTTGTGTCTCGTTTGCCCAGTAATTACGCTGTCGTCGCTGCATTTTAAACTCGAAGAAAGTAATGTTTACAGCACACTAATTTGCATCAGAAATAGAACTTTCCGTTAGTGGTACCTAAGAGACCTGCCACCTAAAAAAGTCTATTTATATTGTATTTTGAGAATTCTGCCTTTGAGAAGTCTGCTTTTCACAGGGGGCCGTCTGGGACGACGCCACCGCGGTAACTATTTTTGCCGCAAAGCAATAGTGCAAAAACATCACCTAGTTCTGGTTTGAAGGGTACCAAAGCCAACTTATTTACTGAGTAAACGAGAGTATATCTATGTCCTACGGTAGAGAGCGGTGGTACTTGTGGTATTGCTGATGTCCATGTGTTATTGCCCATTTTCCATTAGTATCCAAACTGCTCGTCTACCTTCAGTCGCAATGCAACAAAACAATAATATAAGACTAACAAGATTGGAATATGATATTCATTAACAGAACAGAACTTTTAATTTCAAGTACATTAAGATAAATTAATTAAAACATTGCAATATGCTCATTCATAAATAAATTCACAAGTGCCATTCACAGTTTATAATGGCGTACAAGCCTTTATTATGATCAAAATTCCACCCGACGTCTTCTAAATAGGCCTGTTACTGAAGTAACTTTAACGTGAAGGGGTGTTTGAGTTAGGAATGACTCTTTGACTGCTTATTAATATTCTACATAAATTAAAATCTAGGATGGTTGCGATTTTTGTAACTTTTTGTTCTCTATCATTTATTTACCTTGTTTCTCCCAGAAATCTAAAAAGGATTAATTCAATTTGAAGACTAATAATTCTGATAATATACCTTTAGTAGTTTTTCAGATATTTAGAGAATTAAAAGACCGACGGTGTTAAAATTATGGCTTGTATGAATGTTTTTATTATTTTCGAATTTTTCTATGATATCTATTATATTACTACAAGTTACGAAGGCCGACGAACTATGCTTAGATGAGTCATTAAAAAAAAGGAGATGCGAAATTACCGATATAGTAATTAAAAATATAACAGTAAATTAGATTGTTTCGCAAATTATTATTAATAAACTAATAGGTTTTTTTTTGTAATTAACTAACTATAGTATGCAATATAGGTAGTATGCAAGTAGGTCACAAAATATAGGCAAGCTAGCTAGCAAGCTATGAAGTATACGTTTTATACTGGTTACATAACTTGCAATCATAATTTGTATAACCGTGTATCTGATAACTTGTTTTGGGTTAATATTTTGCAAGTGTTTTACGCTCCCTCAGGATACATCGTAAGTGATCGTTAGGTATAATCTCAAGATATATTATTTGGAAATTTACTCTCTTAATCATATTAGAAAAGTAAATTAATATTAGGTAACAACTGTGTCACAATATATATGAGGGATTAAAAGAAAAAATATTCTTGAAACAGGTAAATATGGGACCTCTCTATTTTTAAAACAACATCTACGAAATTTAAAAAAATAATGCAAGCGCATAAATCTATATTTATAGAATAATGCACAGTAACAATTTCAATGTAAACATTGTTAAAATTGCAATAAGACAAATTAAAAGCATACTGAAGATAAAAGTAATTTTTAAAAACATTTAAAGAGTTCTTCATTCTATGTGCAAAAAAAATGTCGTAGACGACATTTTAATAAAATAAATACCTTGAGATATATCAGAGACTTGAATTTAGTAGCGCAAGCAGCACGCTTTATTGTATCCGCTCGACTCGGTAAGACTGCACCGCTGATGCAGTGTGAAGGGGATTAAGGATTATTTGTTAATGAGTGATCGATCGAGTGATGATCGACATCGTTGACCACTTTCCATTAGTGGCTCGTTTGCCCGCGTTACGAAATCGTAGATACAGGGACTATACCATACCAATGGACAGAATCTCACATTATCTTTCTGTACAAAAAGGGAGATAAACACGATATAGGAAATTATCGTCCAATAAGTCTCATGTCCAACATTTATAAGATATTTTCTAAGATAATGCTAAATCGGATTGAAAGAAAATTAGATGAACACCAACCCACTGAACAAGCTGGTTTTCGAAAAGGGTTCTCGGTAATCGACCTTGTTCGCCAGGTCTTAGACAAGTACAACGCCTACCAGAAAAAATACTACATCGCTTTCATCGAGTACACTAAAGCATTCGACTCCTTATACCATGAGAAGATATGGAAGTCTCTGATGGAGCAAGGAATTAAACATAAATACATCCGCTTAATAAAGAATGTATATAGTGGTAGTACTGCAAAAATCAAACTAGAAAAGAAAGGAAAACCATTTAGAGTGGATAAGGGCGTTAGACAAGGAGACCCCGTTTCTTCAAAACTTTTCTCAGCGGTTCTCGAAACAATCATCAGGGGGCTCAATTGGGAAAACTTTGGAATCAATATTGACGGAGCCTTCCTAACACATTTGAGATTCGCTGATGATATAGTGTTATTTGCTGAAACACCCGAAAATATACAACAAATGATAAAAAGCGGATGAAAGCGAAAAAGTAGATTTAAAATTGAAGCCCGTAAAACAAAGGTTTTGACAAACGGACCGAAAACTACAATTTATCTGAGAAATAACCTAGTTGAATATGCCGACGAATACATCTATTTGGGACAGTTAATAACGCAATTTGATCCTATACGGAGAGAAATTGAGAGAAGAGTAACAAATGGATGGAATAGATACTGGAGTCTAAATGAGGCCATCAAAGACAAAACTCTTCACATAAACGTAAAATCAAAACTTTTTACTACCGGTTTTATCGTACGGCAGTCAAACATGTGCCTGAACCCAAAATACAACAAAAAAACTAGAAACCTGCCAGCATGCAATGGAAAGAAGTATGGTTAATGTAAAAAGTTCAGACCGAATAAATCACCATATATTAAGAAAAAAGACGAAGGTCATTGACATAACCGCTAAAATAAGAAGGCTGAAATGGCAATGGGCTGGGCACTTAATGGGAGGCCAAGACAAATAGAGCAAAATTGTAACACAGTGGTACCCAAGAGATGGGAAGAGAAAGAGGGGCAGACCACAGAAAAGGTGGGATGAGGATATTAGGCAAGTAGCAGGGGTAACCTGGAGAAGAGTAGCCCAAGAGATAGACAAAAATGGAAAAGGTTGGAGAAGGCCTTTGCCGATTAGCAAACAGACCTTCAAAGTATAGTTAAATTTTAGGATAGAAAGAATTAAAATTAGATTAGGAAAAACAATAAAAAAACGTGGTTATGTCATCCATAGTATAGTTTAATTTGTTTTGTAAATCGTAACTAAGTTCGCCTGAATAAATGGCTTTATTATTATTATTATTTCATTTATTTTCATCAATGCAAACCACTTATGAATATCATTAAGCCTGTATCTCAATGGAATTTAAAAAATACAGGCAAATTATACCGTTTGGGTTTCAAAAACTTATTTATATACTTGTGAGTAAAATTTCGTACATTAAAATTATTGCGATACCAGATTAAGAAATCTTTTTGACACAAACCTCATTATTATAAATTTAAAAACTTTACTTTATTAAAAACGCTTTTAATTTATTACAAAATCTCTTCTGTAACAAATTTGTTACCAGGCGATTGTTATTCTATTACCAGTTGTTCTTTACGTCATTGTTTAAGCCAGGTAACAGCTTTTTTTATTATATTAAGGTCCCCCGCAGTTGATTTTCACTATAGCGGCCCAACTATATGAAGATCTGCGCTGGAGATATTACAGTGTACATGTGCAATTGCGGGCATAGGCTCACTGAGTTGCAGGAACGTCTCATGACTCATGGATCAACTTACTTAACAGGCAATCAGGTGATCAGCCACTTTGTCCTAATCGACTAGGAAAAAACAATGAAAAGTGGGACTCAACTTCTTTGTGAGTTTTGCTCTGAGTTCTAACCCATAGCCTTTGGCTTCTAAAGGCATTTACTACTATGTCAGTTGTATAAAATATGACATATGCTCTTATTTTCAGTTATGCAATTATTTACGCTCTCTTACAAATCTGTCTCTCTCTCTCTCTCGCTCTCTTGCGTCGTTAATTTTGTTAAACGGGGGTATTTCATTACGGCTAGCACTCAATTTTTCTCCATTTTCAAGAAAACGTTCCGCTTTTGTATCGGAACATATGACCATATGACATATGACTATACACAGAAAAAACAAACAAAATAAAGTCAGCCATTTGCCTGCAGCGTTTATTTTTTTCTTACCAAGACTTTTTTGATCCCTCGTAATGTTGTATATATGCACAAAATTTTATTAGAACGTACCGTACAATGCCTTTTAAATACTAGTACTACGTCTAATACGCATGACTACTTAAAAGGCATGACATACGTGGTAAAAATGATACAAATGATTGTAAATACACATTAATTGCTGCATTGTATCAGATATGAATCAAACTATATTGCATCAGTCCATTATACCTGCAGAACATTTATATGGACACATATAGCTGTGATATTATCATATATTTTGTGATTTTTTCCCCGCAGTATTATAACCTAGACGAAGAATTACGTTTATTATTTATAGTAATTTTTGTTTTACAACAATTATTTTGTGGGCATGCATTGCGATAATGAAAATAAGATGATATAGACCTCGTCTTACAATTTCTATTTATATAATATCAATATCTATATATCATCATTAGCCTGTGATAGTCCACTGCTGAACATAGGGCTCCCCTAATTCATGCCTTCTCCATTAGTGGGTTTTGGACTGTACACCACCACGCTGGTCCAGTGCGGGTTGGTGTAATATCCGATTTAGAGACATGTAGTCTCCATGCGTATGCATTTTTTTTATATTTAGCTTTAAAAACTGTTGTTACCTACAGTAGATATATTTAAGGCCACCCTAAAACAATATGGGAGAAGCAATTGAAAGAATAACATAATTCATATAACTCTGCTTTTAAATCTGCGGAAATATATCGAACAAAACAAATGAGTAATTATTTGAAGCGCTTAAAATACTTCACAATTGTATGGAAGTTTTCTACAGATCTCTCGTCATTCTAACATTGTTAATATCCAATTTCCAGGAAGGAAACGGATACTGCGTACAGAAAAATCAACATCTTGTAATCAAAAAATCATGAGGAAGTCTTTTGAACAATTACGTTATTCTCCAAAATAAAAAGTATTCAGGCAGTACAAAACTTGATTTGATTATATCTTACAATCCTAAATGTATACAACACTTTACTATATAAATACATAATATAGCATATCTATTTAAATAATATTCGGTTTAAAATGTTAGCTTCTTAATAACGTTTTACACAAGACTATTCTTTATGACCATTTATTTTCACATATGTGTATATTAAAATAATTTCCAATGATAAGCAATGAAACATCTTTGTTACTGAGTACATGCATCAAAAGATAATATATTTAAAATAGTCATAATGTTTCATGTCTGACTTAAATATTAAGATAATTGAATACAATTCAATTTATAGAATTAACTGATTATTTTGTCATTTTATGTTGCTATTTAATATAAATTGAAAATAAGGCGGGGAAGATTTTAATAGACCGCCTTTTTCTAAAACTGGTCTTATATTAATTATGAATAACTTCTAGGTCAATCATCGTGTTAATCACCAAAAATCTCCCTATTAATAAAGTTTCACTTTTAGGTTCGCTTTTAATATAAATTATAAAAATGCGAAATACCAGAAATTCAATGCTGATAAAATCGCGGCAGGATGACGACATTCGTAGAGTGGCTGATGTGGGCTGGATGAGAATAGCCGAAGATCGGGAGCGGTGACGTGAATTAGGGGAGGTCCAGCAGCGGACTGACGCAGGCTGGTGATGATGATAATGAATCCCAAAGTATTAAATTTCGCCAATTTACATTTGGACAGTGTTACAATGATGATTACTGAAATTGGTATTTCACAATGCCATTAGAAATTTAAACCTTTGACCTCTCCGAGTACAAAGCCGATGAAATTGTTAACCACTTTAGTCAAGTTCCTTTTGTTCCTCCAAAATTATAAGGTCTTGCATAAATCGAGGGGATTTCAAGGGTCTTATCACTCATCACTTATAACTACATCGACCCAATGTAGTTTCAATTAACTAGATCCAATATCAGACTTAATAGAGCTAATCCCTAAAAAAGCTAACAAAAACACTTCTTGAGAACTACTTTGTGAGTTCATGTTTGATCTTGATTTTCTTTGCACGTTGTCCTTTTAAGATGCTATAATTCTTTTTTTTCGGCAGGTTATAAAAGCGACGCTTCCTAAAATATTCTATGTGGAAGTAAATTGGTACCTTGTTTTTAAAAACTAAAAGTCGTTTAGGAGTCAGTTCTATTTTCATATTTAATAGGACGCGAATATTGCTGACGTTTCAAAATCTTTGTTATTTTTAACCCATGACAAATTACATAACGTTGTGATTACTTTTGAATGGACACGATTTGTATTTTATACAATTGTTTTTATATTTATAACGTTGTTATCAATCATCTAGAAATATATCACTACTACTAAAACAATATTTAAATCAAGGCAACAAAAATATTTAATATGCATTCGCACAATTTAGTCTTAAGGCCCCTAGAAGTAGTTTATTTGACCCAGGCTTATTTGACCCGAAACACAAAATGTAATATTGCTTGTGAAAGCCACCTAACCTGCAGAATTTGATATTAGTTGTTATCACAACAAGGGCGTTACAGCACACTACCTTGTGATGTTATTTCATGTTTCATCATGTTGTGATTAACAATATGGCTCTTATAGTTACATGCTCCGCAACATTAGTATTTTATGTTGCTAGATTTAAAGTTGATATATTTTTTTTGACTGCCTCCGTAGCCTAGTGGTGTAGGCGTTTGCTTTAGAAACCGGAGGTCGTAGGTTCGAATCCTGCGGGGACTTAACAAATTCTTATTGTTGCTTCCTAGTTGGTTAGCGCAATTTAGGCCGATCGCCTAATTGTCTGAGAAGTAAGATGATCCATGAGTCGGATGGGCATGTAAAAAGTCGGTCCACCCACAAACCCGCATTGGACCAGCGTGGTGGGATACGGTCCAAAAACCCCTTAATGGATAGGGGTGTATTAGGGAGGCCTATGCCCAGCAGTGGACTATCAAAGGCTGATGATGATGATGATATTTTATTACGTTAACAGGTATCACTATTAGCTACAAGAGCAATGAACTGAACTGAAATAAAACCTTTAAAATCCAACTAAAAAACACTACTGTGTTCTTATTACAAGGACATTGTAGCCAGCGTATTAATTCGGTAAGGCAGCGTATTAATTAGATAAACTATACGTAACATCCTATTTCTTTATAGAAGACGGCTAGACTACTCGTCTGCCATCGTAGGCAATAAAAAAGGGACTGACAGACTAGAGAAGTAACACTGTGTTGCATATCTCTACAGCAAAACATTTTACTAAAGTGGCGAGTAAGATTGGTACCGTGGATAGTGTAAAAAAGAGGTTAATGAGAAAAACCTTTTCATGTCTCAGAACAGAAAGCAGACTTGCCTGCCTGTCTTATTGCAAAAACTGGGCTATGGCGTATCAGTTAACGACCCGCCACTGCTTCGGGAGCTATGCTGATAGAAAATATACCTACAGGATTAAGCATGTGTGTTACATAGAAACCTTCCTCTTTAATCACTCTATCTATTGAAAAAAACCACATCGAAATCCATTGCGTAATTTGAAAGATTTAAGCATACATAGCGATATAGAGATAGAGAAAGCGACTTTGTTTTATACTATGTGGTGATTAAAATACTTGCCGGCTTCATCGCTCCGTTTGGTAAGAAAACTAACAATTTAATACGGTTCAATAAAGATTTTATGCAATTTTTTTATTTATTAGTTAATTATTTTTTAAACTTATACATTTAAACAGTTTTAACAAATTTAAATAAGGTAAATACTGTTACAATTCGAAGAAACTAATAAAAGTTTTTTGTTTTAACATGTTTCTTCGTTCTCAGTGAGCGTTGACATTTATATATCTACACTTAGTGTTTCTTGAAAGTAAAATAAAAAAAATAATTCAATAATTGCTATAACATTTCATAAAGCCTTTTAAATAAAACTAAAACGTTATTTAAGTTTAATTAAAAACGAAATAACGAACCCTTATTTGAAATATAAACAACACCCACAACACGGGGCAAGCTTCGTGTTTATTACGAAAAATACCTCGCTAATAAAATAAATCGCTAACCTGAATCTTTATAATGAACTTTATTGAATCCGGACTAATTGAAACTTCCCCAGCCGTTACATAAAGCATTTGATAGATTTAATTTCACTGACAGAATAAAATATTCATTACATAATTTCGTATAATTTTCATATATTAAGCGAGTAATATAACTACATGTTTGAAAGAATTGTTTGCAATTGGACAAACTTCAAATGTTTAACCTTTTAATATATAATATAGAAAATATTATATATCTATAATATGTATATATATCTAAAATATGTAATTAATTACAAAATTAAATTTATGTATTTGTCAGTCATCTAGATTTCATGGTACAAGCTTTGCTTAGTTTTAGACTAGATGGTAATGTGTCATCATCATCATCATCAGCCTGTGTTAGTCTACTGCTGGACATAGGTCCCCCTAGTGCGCGCTCTCTATTAGGGGGATTTTGGACCGTATCACACTACGCTGGTCCATTGCGGGTACATGGGTGGACCAACTTTTTACATGCCCATCCGACACATGGATCATCTTACTTTTCAAACAATTGGATGATCGGCCCAAATTGTCCTAACTAACCAGAAAACAAGTTGAAAAACAAACAACACAAAATTGTTTCCCCGCAGGATCGAACCCACGACCTCCGGTTTACAAAGCAAGGGCCAATACCGCTAGGCCACGGAGGCGGTGGTAATATGTTATTGTCCCCAAATATTTTTTTTGACATACACAATTTAACTATTTTATAAAGTCAGCTACTTAGCCTTGGTTTGAATCCTGCTGTTTGGACTAATCACCGAATTGCCTAAAATTAAAATTATCCAAGTATCGGAGAGGTATTAAAAAGTATGCCATAGTGGTTCCTCTAAACGATGATATGTAAATATTGTAGACACAAAAATAAAGTACATCTCTTATTCAAATATTAAAATAAAGTACATTTCGTATTACTTTCGTACTTTTTTGCGATTTGAATATGCTTTTGCAATATTACTCATATGCTTGCCGGTGGTACATACAGACTTTACCAATAAAACTGCCTTCGTAGCCTAGGTATGGGCGTGTGCTTAGAAACTGGAGTTCGTGAGTTCGAATCCTGCGGGGACTCAACAAATTGTCATTGTTGCTTCCTAGTTGGTTAGGGCAATTTGGGTTGATCACCCAATTGTCTAAAAAGTAAGATGATCCATGCGTCGGATGGACATGTGAAAAGTCGGTCCACACACTTACCCGCATAGGACGAGCGTGGTGGGATATATTGTAAAACCCCCTAATAGATAGGGGTGTATTAGGGGAGGGCATTGTCCAGCAGTGGACTAACATAGACTGTTGATGATTACCAATAAAATAATAAGTCACATATACAAAAAGTTTACCATGGTTTTATCACCCATTAACTGCTTTATACTTTTGTGAGTTAATTTATATAAACTATGTAATCAACCCAGTTGAAGTGTTAAATTAAGTCATTGGTGAAGCTAATTGGACATGACACTAATCAACTACGAATTAGTTAACAATTTGTGAGTCTAAAAGTCAAAGGCTCTGAAAGTTTGTCTCTTATGAATTTTTATTTTTTGAGTTTTTCGTTTGAAACGAGTACTTAATAAAATTTATTTTGAGACTAAATAAAATTTATTAAGACCTACGGTAGTAATCTAAGTTAGCATTTGTAATAAAGGCGGACAAGAAGTTGCTATTATCATGACACTGGCTGTCGATTACTCACATACAATAAACCGTTTATTTGTTCTACAAGTAAAATTTTTAAATGCTTTAAAGAAACTTATTTAACAACAAAAAATGTTAATATTTAATGCGTTTGCCGCCAACGCTCACTATGTTCCCCGACAGTTAATGACTGTATTATAAAGATAGTGTTCAGAACCCGTGGCTTGGTACAACCGTATAGAGCTTAGAAGAACCTGTGAAAGAGCAAGCATAGCCACCCTGCAGTATGCGGGAGACTATCCCTGAACAGATAAGGTAGAGTCGCAGGAGAAGATGAGTGTTCACTCTCTCTATCTTACGCGGCTAAGCAGGGCTGCACCGCAGACTCATTGTATGTAATTGGTATTCACTTGTTTCTACAAGAACAAAGATTTTTGGCCACGGCTGTGGGGTGGTGATACTCCTGTGGCCAGTGCCTAGTAATCCCACTTATTAGGCGCCAGGACGGCACATATGATATTATTATTCTAGGGAACCCCGCATGGTCTGATATTCGAAAACTGTAACTAACACTCATACTATATTTAGGAATTTAGCCAGCATTAAACTTAATCTCCAATTATTGAATAAAAGGACTTTTTACCGATTTTATCGCGTTTATTTAACATTTTAAATTTCACACGTTTAGAACACTTTCCAGCGACCGTGGTCACGGGGTAGACTGCGGCCACATTTTAATTCAGTAATGTGTAGTATACTTGTATACAAAATAATTAATTAATCTCCAAAATGATGTATCGCTTTGACACATTTTTTCCTTAACGAACTTAAAAAACTACACAATACCATCTTTATAAATTTAAAAAACAATGATTTTGCGAAAAAACTCACGTATATTTCCCAAATAAAAATGGAAATGATTGTGTCAATAGAAAAGTTATTAGAATTTAAGAAAATTAGTTTAGACGAGGTAGAACAATTATAATACTTATTTATAAAATCATATTAAAATGTACACTTAGTTATATGGTGGCATAATAATGTCGGCTTTCGAAATTTTGTAAGGGCAACATTGATTGATAAATCCTATAATTGTGCTAGGCATTACGCTGAGGAGCAAGACGTGCGGAATTATTTATCCCCTGCACTAGAATATTCCATAGGAATTGTTTAAAGTTTAAAATACAAATACTAAGCAAAAAATAATTAAAGAAAAAAAAAATTGGTTACGGGTGAAAGTTATACTTGTCAAAGTCTTTAAGTGGTAGAATGATTGTAATGTGAATATTCATTCGTTTCCTTTCTCTCTGCGTCTCTTTTATTTAAGCAGGCCAACTGCGCACGGGTAAAAGAGAGGCGTGCCTCTCACTTCCTCTTATGATTGCTCACTTGCTCTTATGAACGCTGTCCCCGTTATGTAAGCGTCGCTGTGAGACAGTTTTCGAGAGTGCCTCCCTATTTTGAATCTGAAAACATTTGTACAAATAAATAAATAGCCATCAAATTGATGATATCAGCTTTCGTGGAATAGTTAAATACATTTTTAATTCTATGGATAATCTATCGCGAATTCCACGAACGGAATCTCTCAAGTTTTGTAAAACATATGACATTCTTTTATTGCAAAAAATAACTGTATAAAGTTAAGGAAAGGAATTTAACGTTTCGTTCCACTTTTGCGTATCAGCAGAAAAGTTATGAGTTTATGAGGAAGTAATATTAGAAATTCTCGCTTTAGTTTTGCAATATAAGAGGCTTATCAACCTCTGAGAAAATATTTGCTGAGTTACATTTACCCATTATAGTAACTATTGAAAAATTTATTCAAACATTTTATTTAGTTACTGCTATCAAGTTTTATGCCGAGAATTTTTTTTGACGCGCGAGAAATTAATGATACGATTACCATGCACGTTAAATCTACATTATACGAATTTTCGCACAAAGGAAACTAACAAAATAGTCCGTTAAATGTAGATTTTCTGCATAGAAGTTAGCTAGGATTCCTCAACTTGGCCAGTTTGACCAATAGACAAACAGAACAAAGCTAACAGACTATTTGTTGTAAGTTTTTTCAAATGGGATCGCTTGACTTCACAAGTTGTATAAAGCAACGGATTCGAAGTGAATGCAATACGTCTCCCCGTGTTGATAGAGGACGTGTCTGAACTCTTAGTAGTAGATGGTGTCTTTGAAATGTGCTCCGTCGCCTCTGTCTGTTGAAACAGTTCGTGCACAACGACTAATCTAAAAATAACAATTTTGTGAAATATTGTGCATAGACAAAGTATATTACAATAAGTAGGTAATTTTGTTACTGTTTTCAGAGAAAAGCTCGTACCCTCAAACTTATCTGTTCTATGATCTCGGCAGTTTGGGAGTGTACATCGTGATAGTTATTTGACTAAAGCATTAGACATGACCTGCACTGGGACTTTTTATTTAAAAATTAAAGTGTTATATTACTTTTTGTATTAACGCCAATACGCATGATGTAATAAAAAGACTTTACGGATTTTATAGCGTTTAATTGGATTTACAGGTGTCCAGACATTTCATAAGATTTGACAAAAAACAAATTCTTGCAAAAAAACACCAATTCCTATCCAGGATGATACGCGAGGCTATTAAAAACATCCTAATTTTAATAGAGAACATGGATAGGTGTTACCACCTGGTTGGGATCCAATTATTTACAAAGTGAAACCCAAGCATAAAATTACTGCTAGACCTCAAAATACCATAATCTCGGTATGCATATAACGGACAAATAAATTTTATGGAGTTGGTAGTTCCCCTTTGACAGGAGACGTCTGGGGCGGTACCGCGGTGCCTATTTCTGCCGCAGGGCAGTAGTGTGTATAATAATAATGTGTTCAGAAAAAAAATGTTAGTCATACTTTTCTTATGATTTTGTTACGTAGCAGATAGAAACTGAATGACTTCGTTAACTAAGTAATATTAGTTCTATTTAAATAATTGAATTTGTTGCAAATTAAAATATGCATTATTGGTTAGTTTTCTTTCTGTACCTACAAAAAGGTTAATTTGTATGTAAATTAATGTTTTTTGAATTCGTTTAAAAAGTTTAGTTGAAATAATATAAAATATACAATTCAATATTGTTTAATAGAAAAATAAATAAAATCAAAGAAATAAATAAAAGTCACTTCTGTACTGATCGACAACACTTAAGCTACATGTCACTGTATCTATATTTCACGTATACTGTTTCTTTGATATAACAATTTATACTAAGATACTTCATCAACCTGTGATAGTCTATCCGACGCATGGATCTTACTTTTCAGAAAAATGGGTGCTCGGCCCAAATTCCCGAACCAACTAGGAAACAATATTGTAATTGGTTGAGTCCCCGCAGGATTCGAACCCACGAACTCCGGTTTCTAAAGCATACGCCCATACCACTAGGCTACGGAGCAGATACTACTATTTATTCACATTATTCGTTAGCTCGGTTCGTACTTTTTAATATTTCCTTATATTTAAAAAAATTAAGACCATAATAATTTTACAACCTTATAGTGGGAGTCTTTAATATTTTTTTATTATGTGATAATCCTACAATGAAATATGTAACAAAAGCGCTCGATATCTGTCTTCATGCCGTGTATCTATTACATCATCAGCTTGTGATAGTCCACTGCTGGACATAAGCCTCCCCTAAAACATCCCTATCCATTAGGGGATTTAGTACAGTATCCCACCAAGCTGGTCCAATGCGGGTTGGTGGACCTAATTTTTACATGCCCATACGATGCACGGATCATCTTACTTTTCAGACAATTGGGTGATCGGCCCAAATAGCTCAAACCAACTCGATTCGAACCCACGACCTCCGGTTTCTAAAGCACACGCCCATACCACTAGGCTACGGAGGCAGATATCTATAGGTATCTATTTGGCGAAATTAAAAACTGCCTAATCAATCCACTTGGAGATATTGTTCAAGAGAAAAGTAATTCCTTTCCGTCATTGAGTAATTGACAAAAGGGCGAAATAATCCTTCGTCCATAATTCCTGGTTTCTCTTATATTATCTCGTTAAGAATATTATTCAGGTAAAATTTCTTGTTCCTATTTTATATTAAAACATTTCATCATCTGGTTTATTTTGATTTTTAAATTAATAAAAACTTGGTATTTCTTATATCGAAGATTAAAAAGATTAAATGACTGAATAATAGTAAATTAATAAAAAGATTGTATCGCCTAGTTAGCGACACACACATTCTTTAATTCCGATTCGACCTTCAACAAATAAATGTTGTTTTAAAACCTTTTCTTGCAATAAATTTATATTTTATAGGTCAACTCTGCATAGTACTATCATAACTTTATAAAAGCAAACGAGTACTCAGCACGAACAAGATTCACTCAAAAAGACTTGAACCATACTTAGGGGGTAATTAACACAAGTCCTTAGAAATGTAACTAAATTATATTATAAGTAAAAGTCATGAATATCAAATTAACATGCTGTAATAATTAGATGTTATAGATTATGCTCGTGAAGAATTATTACACCCAAATTGTATCTACACAAGGATAATAAAAATGAAAAGCTATCTAATTTCGCAGTCCATCGAAACAGACTAACTGTTTCAATGGACTTCGAAATTAGATAGCTACATTATCCATAAGCAACATATGTTACTCTTTATCCTAGAAAAATTTATTATATATTGTAATTAATATATTATAAAAATCTACAATTAACACGGACAGAGTCGTGGCCGAGGTTAGTACTTAATAAAGTCACTGAGTAAAATTAAAAAAGTTTTGTGACTCGGTCACAGTATTTTTGACTGACTGCTCAAAGGATCTCAATTCGGAGAATACTTTTTATATATGTTGCCCCATGGCATCTTGGTGTAGGTGATATGTATTCAGGGGAAGAGAAGGAAAATATAAAATAGAAAGTCAAAAATCGCAAATTTGTGTAATTAAAATGCAAACGCGGGCATATCGTAAACAGATAGAGGAAAGCAATGTAATTACATAATTATACGTGTTTAAATTGTGAACAATTAATTCTGAGCCTAAATAGGTATCTGTATGTTGGGTATAACCTAGAATAACTATTTTAATGTACATATATTTAAAAAAATGTAAAGAGTCATTATCAAAGCATATTTATGACAATAGATCATAAAACTTTTTACGGATAAA